>JADLZN010008191.1:600000-1153132 GCA_018155175.1 Sinocyclocheilus anophthalmus | reverse complement strand
TTGGCAAACATGCAGCTACATGCTGAATAAGTGTTTAGCCAACGTTAATGGATATATTTCCTCATTTAGAGGATGGATGGTTGCGGGGAAAGGCTGAATATTTTTGTTAGCTGTAATAAATGTGTTATTGATAATATCGACCAGGAGCGTGATCTGCTTGGCCTGTCTTTCTTTTCCATATTTATTGAAACTCTATTGTGTATTTGGCAAAGGAACAGATCTGGAACCATTTGGGAGGGGCAGTGGTTGACAGGTGGTTGTAGGAATGTTATTGTAATAACTCAATGCGATTGTTCATATCCTTGCAGGGGATTTTGATTGATCCATGTGATGTTTTCACAATGTTTCCTTATCCATGTTGTTGAAGAAAAGGTCTTAGCAATTAAAGTTTGACTTGTTTTTCTGTTTTTGTCTGATCTCAGAAGGATGTTGTTTTTTGTGTTTCTGTTACTGGTGCAGTTTCTTTTAAATAACTTTCTAAAATCCAAAACAAGAGTTCAAGATTAAGGTCATGTTCTGTTAAAAAATAAAAAATAAATAAAACTTGTAAAGATTAAAGTTTAATAACACTGGCTTTTAAGTTTAACTTGAGCAAAAAGGTGTGATTTATTTATTTATTTTACAGGGTACAGTATGTAAGGTTTTACTTGCAGAGTTGCATTTTATGTACATAAGCAACTGTGTTCAATACTAGGTGTAGGCAACTTTTTTGACATTTACATTTTTATTAAACACCATATCTAAGTAGCCTACACCACTGCCAAAAATACAGTGACAATTCCCATGTCTATACATGCTATGAGAATCAGATCTCTGTTTCAAACACATGTAGTTTATCAGACGGTTAGTCCACGTCACTAAATTGCTTGTATCATCAACCAGGACTTTTTGCAGATTTTGTGTTAAATTTACTTTGATTGGCATTTTATAAATTGTTCAGTTTTTGTTTTATTTCCTTTCCCAAGCTATAATAAAATCCAATCAATCAAATCAATAATAAATTAATAATAAATAAATATTTCCATGTGCCTGTGTGTGTGTGTAGATGGACAGAAATATAGGAGGAGTGAGAAGAACAGACACTGAGCAAGGGGTGAGGTTTATATTTAGCAGCAAATATTTTATGTGTCTTTTCTGTCCACTGATCCTTCACAGCGAGTTGCCGGTTCGGTCGAGCATGACAGTATTTCAGCACTGGCCTTCCGCCAGCCACCCGACAGGAAGTGTGTGTGTGTGTGGGTGTAAACAGAAAGTAGGTTTGTGTGAGTGTGTATGTGAAGGATGCACCCCTGAGGAGACTGACGGTGCAGGTGAGAGTCGTTTAAAGCCACACACTACAGAAACAGTACATGAACAAATAGTGTAGCAGGATGGGTGAAGAGGAGGGGGCGGAAGCAGACATGGAGAAAGAGAGGAGAGAGAGAGAGAGAGAGAAGAGAAGAGAGAGAGAAGAAGAGAAGAGAGGGGTCTTTAATTTCTTTAGTAACTTTTTGCTCTGTTGTCCGATTTTATTCATTTTATGAAATGTAATTATTCATTAAACTAGTTCAAAAATAAATTATTTTTATTGTATTTTTTAGACCAGTAATAGATAATACTACAATATTTTGGATTTGATTTTTATGGTAGGTGTCAAACTGACTTTGATTTACCAAAAGTCACACTATGAAAAAAAAAAACAGCAAAGTTAAAGATATTAAAGGGTATATATTAGTTTATAGATATATATATATATATACAGTGGTTACGAAAGTATGCAGACCCCCTTAAATGTTTCACTCTTTGTTATATTGCAGCCATTGCTAAAATCATTTAAGTTAATTTTTTTCCCTGATTAATGTACACACAGCAGCCCATATGGACAGAAAAACACAGAATTTGTTGAATTTTTGCAGATGTATTAAAAAAGAAAAACTGAAATATCAAATGGTCCTAAGTATTCAGACCCTTTGCTGGCAAGGCTCGCTACATCAGTACCTTGGACCTCACCAAAGGCTACTGGCAGGTGCCCCTGTCCCCCGAGTCCCGGGAGAAGACAGCCTTTAGCACCCAATGGCCACTGGCATTACCGGGTGCTACCCTTCGGCCTACACCAAATCGCCTATCACAGCTATGCAGATGCTACCCAGATTTACCTAGCCTTATCTCAAAATGACTACAGCCCCATTGACTCCCACTGCCAATGCATTGATGAAATTAACAGTTGGATGTGCGAAAACTTTCTTCAGTTAAACAAAGAAAAAAAACGAATTCATTGCATTTGGAAACAAAGATGAAATTCTCAAGGTGAATGCATACCTTGACACTAGGGGTCTAACAACTAAAAATCAAGTCAGGAATCTTGGTGTGAGTCTGGAGACAGACCTTAGTTTCAGTAGTCATGTCAAAGCAGTAACTAAATCAGAATACTATCATCTCAAAAAAACATTGCCAGAATTAGAGGTTTTGTTTCCAGTCAAGGCTTGGAGAAACTTGTTCATGCCTTTAACACCAGCAGGGTGGACTATTGCAATGGTCTCCTCACCAGCCTTCACAAGAAGACCATTAGACAGCCGCAGCTCATCCAGAACGCTGCTGCCAGAATTCTGACTAGAACCAGAAATCTGAGCATATTACACCAGTCCTCAGGTTCTTACACTGGCTTCCAGTTTTATTTAGGATTGATTTTAAAGTACGTTTACTCAATGGCCTAGGACCTAAATATAGAGCAGATATGCTCACTGAATATAAACCTAACAGACCACTCAGATCATTAAGGATCGAGTCAGTTAGAAATACCGAGGGTTCACACAAAACAAGGGGAATGTGCTTGTAGTTATCATGCCACCCGCAGTTGGAACCAGCTTCCAGAAGAAATCAGATGTGCTAAAAACATTAGTCACATTCAAATCTAGACTCAAAACACATATGTTTAGCTGTGCATTTATTGAATGAACACTGTACGATGTCCGAACTGATTGCACTATATTTTATGTATAATCGTTTTCTTAAATTCATTTTAAACCTCGTAAATCAATTTTTTTTTTTTTAATAATTTTCAAAGTTTTAAAATTCCTTTTTTTATTGTTGTGATTATTTTTTATTTTCTTTTATGTAAAGCACTTTGAATTACCATTGTGTAAAAAATGTGCTATATAAATAAACTTGCCATGCCTTGCCTTGCCTTGCCTTGCCTTACACGGGGCGCCCGCCACGTTCCAGCAGTTGATGGACATCTTGCTCCGGCCCCAACAAGCCTACGCCGCGGCTTACTTGGATGATGTCGTCATTCACTTCGAGGGTTGGGAGGCTCACCTGGAGCGTCTACGGAGGGTGTTTTGACGGAGCTCCGGCGGGCTGGCCTGACGACCAACCCCAAGAACTGCCACCTCGGCCTCACCGAAGCAAAATACCTGGGGTACAAGATCGGAAGAGGGCTCATCATGCCCCAGGACAAGAAGGTCGAGGCGGTAAATAAGTTCCCACGCCCCGCCAATAAGACGCAGGTATGGGCCTTTTTGGGGTTGGCGGGCTACTACCAATGCTTCATTCCAAACTTCTCCTCTATAGCCTGCTCCCTGTCAGACCTTACCAAGAAGGGGCAGCCGGAGAAGATAGACTGGACTCCCGAGACCGAAGCCGCCTTCCAGGCCCTCAAGACGGCCCTGACGTCCTCCCCGGTCCTGCATGCCCCAGACTTCGGCTGCCCCTTCATCCTATATACAGACGCCTCCGGCACCGGTTTAGGGACAGTCCTCTCCCAGCTCCGGGAGTGAGAGGAACACCCCATAGTCTACATCAGCCGGAAACTCTCCCCCGCGGAGACCAGGTACGCCACCCTGGAGGAAGAGGCCCTGGCCATAAAGTGGGCAGTCCTGGAGTTAAAACATTACCTGTGGGGCCGCCGGTTCACCCTCGTCACCGACCATGCGCCCCTGCAGTGGATGTCCCGGGCGAAGGACACAAACGCCCGGGTGACACGGTGGTTCCTCGCACTACAGGACTTCTGCTTCCAAGTACAACATCGGGCCGGGGCCGATCACGGGAATGCGGACGGTCTCTCCCGGGGCTGGTCCGGTTGGGCAGGTCTGGCAGGTAACCAGAAATCCCCCCCCCCGTAATACCCCACAACGAGTGTGTGTTTCCCCACAGGACCAGGGCGAAGCCTAGGGGGGGGGAATGTGGCGAGTATCCCGAGTCCAGATTAGCGTCGCCCTGGAAACGCCGCTGCCCCACTGATCACCGACGCAAAAACACCTGTGCGCGATGAGTGGCGCACCTGGAGCTCGTTCCCGCTGGCCTTAAAAGCCAGGAGAAGAGATGCCAGCGGGAGAGCACCCCAGAGCTCCAGGCAGCATGAACGATTGTTCTCCTTATTTCACAGACACTGAAGGCACCCAGGGAGAGGGATCTGCACCACGGCACTTCACCCCACGAGCACCACTCTGAGACGGGCACCGAGCACCAGTCATCAAGGGCACGTGTAATCAGTGTGTGTGGGCAAATAAATCACCCTCCGGGGCTCTTTCGACCATTACGAGTCGGCTCTCATAACCCCGGGACTAGATTATCTATATTATATATATATATACAGTTGCAATCAAAATTATTCAACCCCTCAGAGACTGCAGTACTTTACAAATACAAGCTTTTCTGAAGATCCAGGATTTTATAAAAATTGCATCTATAACAGTTTACTGGCATATTAAAAGTGATAATGCCAATATATTGTAAGATTTGCGTTATAGGATTTTTTAATAACATAGCTATGTTATTAAATTATTATTTATTTTATTCATTCCAAATTCAACATTGCTGTTTTTAAGTCACTTTTTTTGTATTGTGTGTCTTAAAACACAATTAATCCTTTAGAAACTCTATTAAAAAACTGAATTAGCCTAAGCTCTTAAACATAAACTTAGCCCATGCATGTGCTGCCAAATATGCACATATGCAAATTCAACAGAGCTCTCTCAAAAGTTATAGAAGAAATAGCTTTATTACATTAGAAAGTCTAGGCTACATGAAGATTTTCAAAACATTAAAAGTTCCTAGAGACACAGCTGGCAGCCTTATTCATCAGCTTACCAGAAAACCTTTGAGTGTGCTGAAGAAAAAGTACAATATCATAATGAATTTGATCAGAGCGACTGAGACAAACCTGCAATGTACAGCCAAAGACTTGCAAGATGACCTGATGAAAGGAGGAAAAACATTTCAATGCAGAGTATAAGAAGAACACTAGACAAGTATGGCCTTTGTGTTGGGGCATTTTGCCAAATGCCACTCTTGACCAAGAAGAACATAAAAGGCCGACTTGAACATGTTAAAATTCATTTGGGTAGACCTGTGGAGTTCTGGAAGAATATTTTATGGAGTGATGTGACCAAACTGGAACTTTTGGAACCATGGATCAGCGTTATGTCTGGTGCAAAAAAGGCAAAGCTTATAAACAGAAGAACAGCATCTCCATGGTCAAACTTGGAGGTGGACCAGTCCTGTTATGGGGGTGTTTTACTGTTGCAGGAAGTGGAAATCATGACTGTATGAAGGATATCATGGCTTCTTTGAAGTATCAGGCCATTTTGGCAAGAATTGTGATGCCTTTGGTGCAAAGACGGAATGATGATCAATGGACTTTCCTGGAGGATAGCCATCCCAAAGTATACATCCAAATCTACTTATGCTTGGTTCAGGATCAGTCATAGGATGTACTCGAGTGGCCTGTTCAGTCTGTTTAGCATTTATTGGTGGTTTAAAAGAATCAAATATTCTGCACAAAATTTGACTTTTGGGGGTCGAATAATTTTGAACATGAATGTTTAGAGTCAATTAGATTTTTTATCATTATTCACCAATGTTACATTCTCAGAATCATTCAAATGTGTATTAATTAGTTCACTGATGCCTTTGTTGAATAGTTTTCATAAAATTTTGTTCTCTACAACAAAATGGCTTGCAGGTCAAGGGGGTTGAATCATTTTGATTGCAACACAAATATACATAAACATACAGTATATATAGTGTATTATTATACACTATATATATATACACACACACAATACACACACAAGCAGAATGACAGAAACAAAAAATGCAGACATTAGTTAACAATTCCTAATTACAAAATTGAAAGACAGTTATAAGTGTCCCAGAATAATACTGTTTCAGACTATATTACTCTAGGGCTGAAGGTGGCAGTGTTTTAATGGCAAGAAATGACATCAACAATAGAGGTTTACATGGCAAAAAAAATACTTTACCTTTTTGTGGAAGGTAGAAAAACAACCAGAATAAACTTTTGCAAACACAAAAGGGCAAATATCAATCACTGAGAATATAACCAACACATTTGTAGCCTTGAAAACCTAACAGGGACAAAAACATGTTCCACCAAATA
Source organism: Sinocyclocheilus anophthalmus (assembly GCA_018155175.1). Lineage (NCBI taxonomy): Eukaryota > Metazoa > Chordata > Actinopteri > Cypriniformes > Cyprinidae > Sinocyclocheilus > Sinocyclocheilus anophthalmus. Next base: position 1,146,753 of record JADLZN010008191.1, on the reverse strand, counting down.
AAATAAAAGGCCATGAATGACGAAGAGGCAGCTGTGATTGGACAAAAACTACAGCACCTTTGCCTATGATTTTTTTTTACCATCAGTCTTAAACTGAACTTTAGTGTGTGTGGGTCGAGTCGATTGACTGCTTCACTGGACTGAACTGGGACATAAATTGGACTCAAAGAGAGAAAGTTCATGACCATCTGTCTATTAAGATGTGACAGCTGACCACACACACTCAGCCTGAGGCACCTCCACGCCATCTGCCACCACACTGACCCTGCTGAGAGCCACGAGCTATCAGAAACTCCTGAAGGACAAACAGATCACGGGACAGACACAACGACAGCTGCGCAGACAGACAGACAGACAGACAGACAGACAGACAGACAGACAGACAGACAGACAGAGAGAAGCATCTAAAGAAAACTCAATTCTGCAAGTTTCATGACAATCAAAACATATTTTACTTTCATTTGCAGTAATGTAGAACAGGAATGTTGGACCAATGTTTCAAGTGGGCGGAGTTTTCAGTAGACAAAAGTACTTGAATCACTTGTATATATGAGACCAAAAGATGGTCTACTTGTAGATATATGAATGGGAGAAATTGTAATGCTATATATGGAGGTTGTAGTCCAGCCTTAAAGATAAAAACGTCTACACATCATATGTGCCAGTCTGAAGTACATTGACGTCGTTTTATTAATCATTTGTCATGCTTTTAAATACATTTCAACTCATTTTAATGTGTTGACTAACATACTAAAACACATGCAAAGGTTTTTTTTTTACATTTATAGTTAAAGTGTATGTGTGTCTGTGTGTGTGTGTGTGTGTGTGTGTGTGTGTGTGTGTGTGTTGTGTAGTTGTTGTTTGGTTAATGTGAAATGTATTTGTACATGTGTATTGTTAAAATGTTAAAATGCAATAAAAAGAAATAAAAAAAACATATAATAAATGTATTCAATTGCAACTTCATTATTAAAAATGTTTAAATGTAATTGTAATAAAAATGTATTAATTAAAATTTTCAAAAACACACCACACACAACACCACCCAAACACACACAGCATTTATTTGATATATATATATATATATATAATATATATATATAAACACATACATAAAGTTTCATTAGAAAATGACATTACTGTTGTCAGGAGATTCGACAGTATACACTTCAACCATATTTCAAATGTACTTAAGTGATTGTAGTCTCATATGACTAAGCAGCAGACTCTCTCTTACACACACTCCCTGTGTACCAAATAACCTGATTAATGTCATCGGAGGGCACTTTGGGAAACGTTTATATAATCTAATCATTACTGCCTCTAAAGTCATTCCAATTCTTCTAGTCATTCTTAATAAAAATAACTCTAAAAGTGAGTTCCAAATAACCATTATTTTTGAGCCCCATACTTTTCTGCACTCCAAAGCTTTCACAGTGGATGATTAAGAGAGAGTGATCATTTCTGTTGGTAATCATTTCTCTCTCTTCGTTGTTTGAATTGTTGTCGCTCAGTGCAGATTCCTTGCTCAAAACTTTAGGGACTAAAACCTGACTTTTTTTCACAGATACATTTGCATATGCATGTAACTTGGTGACTGCATTCAGCTTATTGGAATATTGAGATATAATTGGCCAATAGCCATTATTTTTAGCTTGTAAATGATCGTATGTAAAATTATAAATATTTGCATTAGATGTTTTATACAAAACAGTACACTATTATTCAAAATGTGATGGTTTTACAGAGGGGATGCTTTTGGCCATTTTTTTTGTTGTTTTTCCAACAAGAGGCATGTCATCCCCTCTCATCTCCCTTTAAATCGAACACTGGTTGGAGTCAGATTTTATACCTGGTTTAAAATATTTTATTGAAATATAATTTAGACAAATTATTTTGTTCTTTTCATTCAAGTAGATGAGATGTACTTGTATGAATATAGCCTCTAAGATTTTGGTTATACTTATGAAATAATCCGTGCTTATCACTTTTGGAGGGACAAAAGACAAAAATCTATCTAAATTCAGGCTTATGATTTATGACTAATCAATCTAAAGCTGCAGGAAAATGACATTATGACACTAACTGCACAGCACAGCAAGAACATGGCACAGCAAGAATGCACACAATTCCAAACTCTTATCTAGCGACTATACAGAGCTGTGTCAAAGACAGGAGACAGGGGAAAACAATCCAAACATGGTACAAAATCTATTTTATATAATGAAAAAAAATGATTATTTAATCACAATATGCAGCTACTTCAAATGACCATCAAAAGAGAAATATGCTTTTTCCCCCTATAATGGTGTAGTTACATCATCTACCAGCAGGGGCTAACTAAACCACACTAACCAGCTAAACTAGCATTGACCTGTTGATGGCACCTAGTCACTTTGTTTCTCTACTATTTTTGAGCTGGATGATCTGGCAAAGTCAATCTAATACAGCACCTTCAACACTATACTATGTTGTATCATCTCATTCACTTGTTTATCTGAAAAGCATTTTTGGTAACACTTTATTTTAAGGTGTCCTTGTTACACATGTTACATGAACTTACTATTGTAATAACAATTAATCATGCATAATTACATGCAAGTAACCCTAAACCAAACCCTAACCATATAGTATGTACATGTAGTTAATTAATTAATAGTAATTATAATAGTAAGTACATGTAACGTGTAACAAAGGACACCTTAAAATAAAGTGTAACCGCATTTTCTAACATTAAAAACTGAAGTTCCCCCTAAAATAGCACCCAGCAATATGTCTGAATGAAAAAAAAAAACTCGTCAACATACAAAACATTCCGCACAGGCAAGGAATCAACTCAGAGGCAGAGTTTTCCTCTTCTTAAGGTTTTTGTAGGCATCACAATGTCGAGATGAGGGAAGAAGGGGGAGGAGGGGCAAGAAAAGAGGGAGAGAGAGAGAGGGAGGGGAAGGAAGCAAACGAGAGGAGAAAGTGGAAGCAAGTGAATGTCAGTGAAAAAAGGCAGTCTGACTGCACAGAAAAGGCACTCTGCAAACAGCGCGCACTCATTGAGTCAGAACACGGAGAGCTGGTGTATTTAAGCTCAAGAAAACAGTTTTCAGTGCAGAGAGACAGCACAGAGACAGACAGAAACAGAGGAAGTGGTGACAAGAGAAGAGTGGAGAGGTTCTTCGTGGAGAGATGGACTCAGATTCTGGGGATCAGAGTGAAGGAGAGATCTCTCCAGGTAAGGGATCAGTCCTCTCATTCTCATCTTTTTTGTTTCTCAAACTCTATTCACAGCTGTCTGGCGGTGCAGGCGAGCACAGGCACGTGCGGCTACTTTTCTCATTAACACATTTAACATTCATCATCGTACTCATCTACCTCGCCCGGCGTGACAGCCTGTGACAGGTCGCCCATCCGCCAAGTGCTTGTGGCATCTCTTCAGAGCTTTGTGTCTGAGGTTCTGCTCTCTGAGGAGAAGTTAATCTGTGATATTTGAGCTGGCTGAATGCAAGGGCAGTGGAAAACTGAACAGCCACACTTTTTTTTGGTTTATTGCTGGCAAGGTTCACAGACTTGAACTGCTTATGATACAAACTGGCAGACAAATCTGAAGCAACTTTGTGATCACGAAGTGTGACCTCACTGAAGGAGTTGTAAAAAGACTTACAGGCAGATTCTCCTGCTGAGTATCTTCTAGAGTTTCAAAAGAGATTGCAGCAAGCTTTCAGACTGTGCTCAGAATTGCCAAGATAAAAACCAAATCCTTTCCAAGACCAAATTATGTTAGCTACTGTATGCTATGTATATACTGTATGTTCATGTAATAATGATAACAGCCGTTAAAGATACTTAACTGAGAACTTCTAAATGACGTTGGTATTCTTATAATCAACTAGTACCAACATTTTGCAGTTTTTTTTTATATTTAGCATAGAGACGCATCAGACACAGAATCCCACATATCCCTTGAGGTGAAAGAATTTAACTGAATTTAACTGAACTAATGACCAAATTTTCACATTTGGCAGAACTATTCCTTTAACTGCAGGACTCCATTGCTGATGAAGCGTAAATGTGGTAATGTAAGTTGTATGTGTAAGTCATTACGTTGGTGGGGCGTCTGACAGACTGTCTCAGTTCTGTGGCCCTCTGAGGGAAAGCTTGAGTTCTTCAGCTACTGTGAGGTTTGGCTGAAGGTCTCACTCAAAAGATTTCTGGAGTTGTGGACTGGAGGGGGAGATGCTCTTTCATATTTCTGGTATTCCATTGGCTGATCAACTCTGCTGTTTATTTTCTTTCCATCTTCTTGGCTGAATAATCCACCAGTTTGCCTCCAGCTTCAGCCTCAGAAGACATCGCCACAGACCGCCCAAATCCATTGGCAAAAAATAGCACGTTCTGGTGGAAATCGAAAGTTACAGTCTGATTGGTTGGTCAACATAACTTCAGAGAACAGTAATTTGTCAAATGATGGAGAAGACTGTTTTAACCAAACACACATCCAGATGTCAAGTTGCAGCATAGTTAAGTGCAATTTTAACATTTTAAATTGCAGTTTCATCAGTTCTGACAGCTATCTAATCACTGAGCTCTAAAGGTTAAACATGTTTTTATCCCTGTGATGGACTGGCCATCCATCCAAGGTGTTTTCTTGTCTGTGGCAAAAGGCATTGAGATGGGCTCCAGCATCTCTGTGCCCCTACATAGAACAAGCAGTTTGGAGAATGGATGAATGGTTAAATGTGTTTAGATTTCTATCTGCACTGGAGGATACTGGAGTTCAAGCTCTTATATTCCCTCATGGGACTACTAATGAGTTGATTATACAAGGCAAGACACTGTAGAGGTGGAGTTGAGGAGGTGGAAAGATGCAGGAACAACTGACACTGTAATGTAAATTGCTGCTTGTACGCTCTGGTGGTTAATTAGAAGATTAGATGGGCATACTCATTGATTAAAAACTTAGTTTAAGGTGCCTGGACTGCAGTGGTGGAGAGATTCTGTGCAGTCCCAGTAAAGTATGGCAGATAGCAGTACTCCGCTGCAGACTAGTTTGCCTTAGATTCATAAAGGATGATTTAGCAGTGGAATAGCGGCCAGACATTTCCGTCCAACCCTACACACATACAGTACATTTTTCTTCTCACATACACATGCTCTCCTCATGATGAGTAACTGCAGAGCTGATTAGAGACATTACAATGCAAAGCCACATGTGACTCTGCAAGATAAAACAACTACAGCTCAGAGGGTATTTCATTACTCTTAAAGGAGATCTCAGAAGTATGTTGTTCGAAAGAACAATGCTAGCCTGCTGCTTTACTTACACACTGCTTTTGTGTATGGTGTGAAACAGGCATCAAAAGATATCTCAAATATGGTTTTCTTTCCTTTGGCTGGGCTAGGCTGGGCTGTTCTCTCTCAGATCAGCACAGGAAAACTAAATATAGAGTATAGCAAAAGAATGCACGTGATTTTTACTGTCTTCCCTTGTGACTTGTAGTGTGCTTCAAACATTTAAAGTATATTTTTAAAAGCTACTTGCAGATAATATAATAATGACATAAAAGGCTACGTAAGTGTACTTAAAGAGAGTACATATTTACATGATATGTAAAGTCATACTTAAGTGGGAGTACTGCGTGTACTCAGGTTATTTGTGTTGAGTCTGTGTCAATATAAGTAAGCAGGGAATTCAAAAAAGCAGACACTGTTTGGAATGTCTGTTTTTCCAAAACCCAGCAGTTTTCGGCGGATAGAGCTGAACTGTTTTGCATTGGGTCAGGGTGTGTGTTTTAGTAATAAAATGTAATAGTAATAAAAGGTCTTGATCTACTTCCACCTTTAGATTCTCTTTCTGGAGAAATGTGATGGGTTAGCGTGGGTGTGTGTTTGTTGTGTCAGCAGACTTTATTCTTTATCTCTGAACCAATGCAGTCTGGCAAACCGACAGCATCCACTTTCACAAATGAAACCTGTTAAATTGCAATACAATTCACTTTTCCGGTGAATGTACCACATTTGTCATTCACGCAAACGACTTTACAAAATGTTTCAATCATTCGCACTTTGACACTAAAATTCTGAGTAAAACTGTTAATCACATTTAAACGTGCTATAAAAATAGTGAGATAATAAGAATATAAGTTTTACAGTAGCCTGTTGACTAATTTCTTGCATCTGTTTAGTAATTAAGTTTTGGGGTCTTTTACGCAAGACAGTAACACTTTCTATGAAGCTATTTATAATACTTTATAAGAGTATTCTTAAGGCATTATAATGAATGCATAATGTAGTATAAAAAAAACGTAATATGTTGTATCATCTCATGAGTAATCATACCAGTTTTAATGCATTATAATATTTACTTATTTGTGGTTACAGCTTTTAAGATTATGAAGATTTATAATACACATTGAACACAATGCATCCACTGTAATTACAATGGCATTAACTTTCCCTAGTTATCAGGTATTCTAATGTCTCAATCTCGCCATTGCTAACTTCATTGTTACTTACTTAAAGTAGAAAAGATCCACATGAACATCAATAATAATAATAAATAATAAATAAGTAATTCTTTATCTTCAACTAGACATAAGATCTAGATATTAGATATCAGATCAGATGAATGTGTAATATGGCACATTTTATTTTAACTATATTTATTGTAATATCAGTAAGATAGCAAGATGCTGTACAGATCTTAAATAAATAATGTCAAGATATAAGACATATAATTAGTGGAGTTTTAACAGTGCGGCTGTTTAGTGCTTGTTATAAATAATCGCTACTCATAAAAGTTATAAACCACAAATAAGTAAGCTTTTATCATGCCATTATAATTAATAGTCTCATGATACTTTTAGATGAAACAAGTTATATATATATATATCGTATATATATTATATATATATTATTATATTCACTATATATATATATATAAATGCCATTATATATCATTATAATGCACTTAAGAATACCCTTATAATGTGTTATAAAAATGGGCTTAATAGAAAGTGTTACACACAAGACTTGTTAGTTGTTAGTTTATGTATATATGCAGTCTGATATCTAAAAGGTGGTACATTAAGCTTGAACTGGGGGCAACAGAAGGAAAATGACTTATTATAGAATTTACATATGGGCCAGACGGAGTATTTTTGTCAAATTATTACTCACACTAAATTAATGCTTTAAATCAACAGCCCTAATTATATAGTTGACTTTTAACTGAGTTAAGTCCAGTTCTGAGCCATGTGAGATCCAGCTGTTCTAAAATCACCATCTCAATCCACGAGACAGAAACACACTTTTTGATCAGTTTGTACTGATATCACAACCAACCAGCAGTTCATCATTACACAACCAACACACTGCAGAGAGAGACTGTGAAGCCACGTGTGTGGACCAGAACGAAGGCAAACCTCTCTCTTTGTGCTTCTGTGTCCTGCCAGAGGAAAATCAGCGCCACCAAAAAGATAAAAAGAAATCAAGAGAGTGAGAATGAATGTAAGAGAGTTTTTGCCTTCCTCAGCATGAAGAATGTGTGAGAAAAATAACCATCTAAACACTCTTCTGAGCTTTTTGGCACTCTGTATTTAATTCCACAAGAGGGAAACAGTCATAATTTTAGCTCAAATAGGGGGAAGAGAGAAATTGTGCTGAAATAGGGGAATATTTCTGATCCACGTTTAACAAGAATCACATCAGTGAAAACAGACAAAAGTATGAGTGACTATAAACTCTCCCCACAGCCATTTCCACTGCTCTCTCCTATTAAACAGAGGAATGCTATAGCAAAGCACTGTTAATTGAACTGCCTGGGGTCTGTCAGGGCTTTATTAGCCTCTGCGTTTACAGTGTGGCCAGAGTATTCAGATAATGACAATAATAACAAGATTAGTATTTCCAGAAGGAACAAGCTGTGCTCAAAAGGCAGCAAAAGAACAGTGATAAAATGTTAGGTAAGCTGAGGTGATCTGTGCGTGCAAGTAGAATTCAGTATGCAAATATCATCATAGACAGTGGTTAGGCTTTGTTTTGAATGCTGAACATGCTACCAGTGTCAGGAGATTTGAATTAAAATTTTAATCTGATATTTCTTTGAAAGCATACTATTCATCATACTATTTATGCTTCCGTAGTATGCTGCATGTATACCGAAGACAAAATGTGTATATGAATATTTTGTGGCTGTTTCTATGGTATTTGAAACTTCCAACAGCAGCTGCAGTGCAATTGGCTCTTTTACTTGGAAGGCGGAAGTTTAAAGGGATACTTTAAAATGTTCTTTTTTAGAAAAAATAATCTGTGAGTCTATGTAATGCAAGTGAACAGGACCTCCAAATTTGACACTTCAAAAACCACATGACAGGAATCCACAACTTTTTAAAACAATAAACCATTGTTTTCGGCCAACTGTCATACGCAGGTTCATGAGTTCTCGCTTGACATGACCATCAGCACCTGGTAAAGCATGAACTTAAGCACGGTCTGAAGCTCATATGAGAAGTGACACGGATATTTCACAATGTACTGACATTTACTCTATGTCAAGCGTGAAAAATAGTATGCAGTATACATTAGGCAAAAAAATTGTAAGCCGTATATATTGCACAGCAGGCAGTATTCTATTCCTTTGGGATCATATCCTCTTTGAGGATGCATCCAAAATATTACAAGCGAACACTCTGCCTCGATGTGACAGACAGAATTGTTCCCGACGGCTCCATTTTCAAAATTAATATGCATAACTCATAGAATAAATGGCTTCTAAAATTATAAAAGCATCCATTTGAAGAGTTGTGAGAGTGTGAGCCAAAAGTGAGACAGTAGCCCTCACACAAACACATCAGGGTTATGAGGAAGCTGGCAGGAGTGATTCAGGCTGAGAGCTTTTCTGGACAGGAAGTCACCCACTGAGACGGCGGTTTTTTTTTTTTTTTCTTTTTTTTTTTCTCTTTTTTTTTTCTGTAAGGAGGGGTGTGGGCAGCTTCTATGCTAGTGACACCAGTTGTCTGAACCTAGATGTGTGTTTTGTTTGCTTCTTACCCAGCTATACTTTTTTATATACAAAAAAAACTCCTTTTTTATTTATTTATTTATTTCTGACAAGCTCAAAAGACAAAAAGCAATGATCATAAAAGACCTGCAATAATGTAAAAAAAAAAAAAATATATAATATATATCATATATATGCTAAATATTTATGGTGCTTAGGGATTTATTGAGTGTATAAATTGATTGAAGCAAAAAGTGGAGAAAAAAAAGGAATGGTGCTAACATCTGACAAAATATGATTTTCGAGGAATGTGTAGTAGGAGTAGAGTTGCCAGGGTGTTGCTATGCCGTTTCTAGAGTGTAGTAAGTGTTTTTAGCACACTGTTCTGTGTGGTTGTTATGTGTTTACTTAGTTATGACTTACTTAGTAGGTCATAAGAGCTCAAACTGAATAGTTCACCCAAAAATGAAAATTCTAGTGCCCTCATTTTTCCTCCCACGCTCATATCGTTTCAAACCTGAAAGACTTTTTTTTTCTTTTTTTTTCCCCTTTTTTTTACGCTTTTTGTTCTGCTGCGCAACACACAGCCAGAATCGTGAATAATTCAAAGTTATGAGATTTGGTCATCCTCTTTAATCTTCGCCAGTTGAAAACTAGCCTATGTTTAAGGAATGCCCGAGAACAAGGTGTTCAAATCAATTCCTGGAGGGCCGGAGCCCTGCAGAGTTTAGATTCAACCCTAATTAAACACCTGATCCAACTAATCAAGTCATTCATGCTATTAAAAAACGACATGGTATCGTGCCTGTTGGAGCAGGGGTGGAAGGAAACCTAAAAAGAACCCTACAAAAACCCCCCAAAAAAAATCTCTGCAGGGACACTACGCGAACCCAGGAATTGAGTCTGACACCCCTGGTTTAAGGTATTGTTCATGTCACTGTCGTTCAAGTGCTGAATGAGTAACAAGCCACTACTAAGTTTAATAGTTCATGCTTAGGGTTAGAGGTTTGTTCAGAGATGCAGACAGTAAACATTGGTATTGCTGGTGCGTCCACAAATTTGTGGGCATTGAGCCTGTGGAATGTGCACAAACACACACGTTTGCTTTTTCGATCATGGTGGGGATGTTCCATGGACCTACTGTATTTTGTTTTTATACTGAGTAAGATCACTTAGAGAAGTAATAGTACACTAGCAAGCTGCATGAGTTTAGGTAGCATTAATGTTTATAGCATACAGGATGCAAAATGAGATATACAGACATCCTTGTGAAAAGTAGCTTTTATACTACAAAAAAATAAATGAAAATGTATTATAATTTAAATTTATATTAAATGCTAATCCAATATTTAGAGGATTTTGACCCACTTCAGTAGAAACTTAAGATCTTTTTTATTATTATTATTATTATATTATATTATTATTATATTATATTATATATTAAAAGTTACTTTTATTGCCATGCAAATATGGTTGAAGTGTACTGCTGAATGTACTGACAGGCATTTATGGTAAACTGAAATATACTTTTATGTAATTTCTATTGTAACATGTATGTTATTTATTTAAAAATGTATTTGTAATTACACTTTTGTAATGATGAGGTTGCAATTTCAAACATTTAAAATATATTAACTTTAAATTAAGAGTTCAGATGCAAAAGCCTCTAAGTGCCATCTGAAATTTTCTTCTAAAATTTGCATTTTTACCAGGCTCCTATATTTAGGTTCAGTAATTATACTTTAATGGCAATGTACAGGTCCTTTTTTATGCCGATAAAGTGAAATAAATGAACATAAATATAGGAGCCTGATAAAAATTCTCTTTTTAAATTAAAATTTCAGACGGCCACCGCCTACCCGCCAGGCTTTTGCATCTGAACTCTTCAAATATAATATTAAATAATGCACTACAGTTAAAATTGTAGTCAAGTACTGAACATCCCGTGCCTTTCATCCAGCGTAGGTGTCCAACACATCACGCTCTCCAATGTGGGTCTCTTGTTTGTCATTACTATATGCACTTTTTAAAGTGTACTTAAGTGTGTTAAGAAACATAGTAAAGAAAGTGTACTCTTGACTGCACTTAAGAAGATGTTTTGAAAAATGTGTCAAATTTTTTTTTCCCATGCAAGGACAGTTAATGGGATTGTACTGGACCCCACTGACTTCCCTTGCATGGAAAAACGAAAAGTTGAAACAGCACAAAGAAATGAAAGAACTGAAATAAAGCAGAAAGAACTAAAAATAAAATTTCCCTTTAAGTTTAATACTTTGTTGTTGACCCTACATTGTCAGTTCATCTTAATAGGGAAGTGTGATTTCTGACTTCTGAAAACTTGCTTTTCTTATCTAAGCATCATTCTCACTATAGTTATTTGTGGTCTGGGTCCATCAGCACTGAAGCAGACGGAGGAAAGTCTTGAATAGGTTGTGATAGCGAATTTGGGAGACACAAATGTAAAGATATCAGGGTTCATCTGGCATTTAAAAGATCTTCTGGGAGCGGCTTAAAAACTGTTAGCTTCCATTTAAAAATCAGCTGCCGGGTGCAAACCTCTTGCGGTTTCTGCTGAGTCTGGAACACGCACATGTGTGCCAGACGAGAGGGAGAGTAACTCTGCCCTCAAAGGTTTCTTTAAATCCGTATAATCACGCCAGGCTGTTCTGGCTTCTCCTCTGGAGGAGGACACTTATATTTGACGTTGGTTGGCCAGTCATCTTTCTTCTCATGGTTTTCTTCCTTTGTTGTCCTTTTTTGGGCTCACCAAAGTCTAAATAATCACAGAGCAGCTGCTCTCAGTGATATCACAAACAGCAGATGAACATTTAAATCTGTCATTATATCTGGAGCGCTGAGTATATTCAGAGCCATTATTAGATCTGATTTCATGCTAAGCGTCTGATTAGCTTCTCTTTGTCAGTCATTAGTTGAGCCCCTACCACTGGGCAAATAACATGGTCTTTTAAAACTGACAATTACTGTATATGCAAGGTATTAAAACCAGAATTACAATTATGAATGTAATTTTAAAAACTCACTGTGATTTCGAATATGACACTGAACACCCCCGCAGTGGGACATTTCTAGGGTCAGTTGATATTCTGAACTTAGTCCAGACATCTGTGGTGGTGTATGGTGTACATGTGTACACTGTAACACACATTAAAAATAAATATTTAAACAGTGAGGAGTCATTTTATGCAGTCAATTTTTAAAACTAAAAACTCACTGTATGCAATTTTAAAGAATTTTAACTGTACACAGGTTGTTTAGTGATATTTAGCAGTTATGTCTCTGAAATATTCAGTGTTTATTACATCTGGATGGAGGGAAACTGACCAAAATCACACACACATTGTAAGCGTTTGAAAGTTTGTGTTTTCTGCAGAACAGAGAGCTGTGTCATAATTGAAAGAAGCTTCTGATTCCCATTACCCATTACCCAATTACCAATTACCCATTTGAACTAATTGATATCAAACTGACATGCATCTTTTCACACCTTCGGAATACATTTTACTAATTTCTCTCCATCAAATACCCTGTGAGAGCTTTACGTACTGTACTCATCAGTATGGTCAAGAGTACTTTCAATGTGCATTTACACAACACAGAAAATGTTTTTGTGTCTGAAAAAATATATAATAATAATAATATATGTGACAACAATTTAGCTGTAAATCATTATTTAAATAGGAAAGCCTATTAGTATCACTCTGGTTCCTTCAACAAAAGTCAAATAAAGTTTATGATTCTTACACATTTTGTTCATCGTGATAATCTTCACAAATGACACGTTTTATGAATTTCGGTGTATGTGTGTGTGTGTGTATGTGTGTACCTGGTATTTACGTTATGGGGACCAAATGTCCCCACAAGGATAGTAATACTAGTAAATTTTGACCTTGTGGAGACATTTTTGAGGTCCCCATGAGAAAACAAGCTTATAAATCATACAGAATTAGTTTTTTTGAGAATATAAAAATGCACAAAGTTTCATGCAAGGGGTAGATTTAGGGGTAGGGTTGGTGTAGTGCAATAGCACATACAGTTTGTACAGTATAAAAACCATTACGCCTATGGAATGTCCCCATAAAACATGGAAACACAACATGTGTGTGTGTGTGTGTGTATACTGGTTTATATATCCTGGTGGGGACTTAAACCTGAATACACACAGACTCATGGGGACTCGTGTCACGGTGGGGACATAAATTGTGGTCCCCACGGGTACAAAAGCTTAAAAATCATACAGAATTAGTTTTTTTTTAGATTGTAAAAATGCAGAAAGTTTCCTGTAAGGGGTAGGTTTAGGGGTAGGGTTGGTGTAGGGCAATAGAATATACGGTCTGTACAGTAGAACAACCATTACGCCTATGGAGAGTCCCCACAAGGATAGCTGACCAGACTGTGTGTGTGTGTGTGATTAATGTTTTACATAAAATATGTAAAGTTTGAGTTAGTATAGTTTGCAAGAGTGCAACTATATACACAATGTAGTAGTAGATGAGTAGATTAGTTTTCCTGTTCATTGTGATGTTTAATGATTAATATTTAATACAATCTCTGTAGTCCCATTTATCACTTGTTAGTTTTTAAAGACACATAAAAGCTTATAAAAATCACAATTAGGGTATTACTAATGCATTTTATGTGGTAGAATAAAAGTTATGAATAAAGTTTCAGGAAATTTTTATTCTGGAAGTCAACTAATCCTTTAACCACAGATGCTATTTCAGGAATTTAACCAAAAACCCATTCAAAAAACCCATTGACTTCAGGACAATGGAACCAGAAGTTCAAAATTATTTATTCATCTCTGTGTTTTAGGACTTATTCCTGCAGCAGGGGGTTTGAAGAACACTTCATAATACATGGCACAACTCTCAGTAAACATTTTACCAAAGAATCTCATAAAATCATAACACAGGGCTACAGTTTATGTACATTTAAACACCGTTGTCCAAATTAACACCCTCAGAGAGCAAAGGACATCCATCTCTCTCAAACAAAACGCATTTAACAAGCCTGACATCAAACCTTTTATTGTAACAGTTTTATCACATGACCTACATTTAGTCAGTCAGTCAATCAGTCAGTCAAGAGATATCTCTATTGCATGCAATAAATTGATTTAAAAAAATCACCGTGGGGCAAAATCCAACATCTCACTATCACGCCCATGGACTGTTTGTGTGTGTTTTGCTCCCCGTGACCCAGTTTCTTCCTCTTGTTGCTTGTGTTAATTTGATTCCAGAGAAAGTTCCTGTTTCCATGTCTAGCCCAGAGAATGTTCTTGTTCCCATGTCTAGCCCACAGAGGGCTCCTGTTCACATGTCCAGCCCTGAGAGGGCTCCTGGACCCAAGTTAAGCCCGGAGGCTCACAAATGACCACCCACCTGCTCCTGCCTCCTCCTCCTCTTTCGTCTGGCAGCCCCTCTGCTCGCCCTCAGCCCACCATCAGAATGGTTTGGAGTCCGTGAAATGCCATCCTCCAGTGTCACTGTGGCTGGAGTATCCCTTGACTCCGCCTCAGCCCTTTGACCTGGCAGCTCCATCATGGCTCCTAGCTCCCTCCTCTCCGCCATTGCCCGGCAGTCCACTAGCTCAGCCGGGCTCCCTCGTCCCTCCGGCTCCGCCTTAGTCTGTCGTCGACCATCCTGCGCGGGGGTCTCCACTCCTCCAGCTGCGCCTCGTCCCTTCGTCCCTCTGGCTCCGTCAGGCTCCTTCATCCCCTCGGTTCCTCCTCAGTCCTCTGTCGCTCCGGTTCCACTTTGGCCCTCCAGATCCTCCCCGTCACCCTGGTTCATCGGCTCTCCGCCTCGGGCTCCGCTGCCCTGCTTGCCACCTGCTCTGCCGTCGTCGGCGGCCCCCGGAGTCGTATCGAACTCCTCTCCATGGCTCCTCCCTCCGTCGGCTCCACCGGGGGTCGCCTTCATAGCTGTGGCCGGGTCCCGCCCGGCTCCTCTTCCAGCTTCAAGCCCTTTCCTGTCTCCCCTCTGGTCCTTCCTCTGCAGTCCCACCTGGACTACATTCATGTCTCCTCCTGAGCCTCCTCCCAAAGTTCCCTCAATACTTCCTTGGTGTTCTGTGGCACGAGGACGCACATCCGGGGGGGGGCGATAGTCCCACCCATGGACTGTTTGTGTGTTGTTTTTGACCCCGTGAACCATTTTCTCCCTCTTGTTGATGTGTTAATTTGATCCGGTGTGTCTCCTTAGTCCCCTCGATTAGTCCCTCGTTACCCTGTGTTCATAAGCCCCAGTCTGATCAGCTAGTGGTTCGGGTCTACTGGTTATGTTCGTGTGTCATTCCTCGTTCCTGTTGTGGATTTACCTCTGTGATTGTTCATTAAAAGACTGTGTAACGCTTCTCCTCGTCTTCTGCGCTCCTTCCCTCAGGCACAGCCGTGACACTCACAGGGTTGACAGCTGACCTTTATGTTTTATCACACATTAGAGATACACAGGCTAGTGCAAACCACACACACACACACACACACCCCACAAACACACACACACAGAGAATAGCCCATATCCCTTCTGCACGTTCAGACAAAGGTCAGTATGTGTCGGTCTGGACTGATATCAGACCAGATCACACAGAGATGTGTGTTGATACTGGCTCTGTTCCAAATTCTAGTGAGCCACCTCGCTGACTGCTGCCTGCATAGGCCGCTACAGGGAAGTCCGCACAGCTCGAAAGGAGCACAGTGGAATGGAACCGAATGTAGGGATAAGGGATCCCTACATAGCGTTCATGTTACAAGATGCTGACAAAAACATCTGTCTGGTGAATTAGTACTCAAAACAATAATTAAAATACAGTGCAAATGGAACACAAGAATATGTCCTTTGTAAATGAACCTTAAAGCAGAAGCCTAACCAAAATTGAACTTCATGTTAATGACTTGAGAAATAGACAAGAGACTAGTGCACAACTGCATCCAGTAGAGTCTGATGTTAGCATGTTGCAAAGTACCTTTGTGGAAAAGAATGACACCTTAGCATTTTTTAAGAGTGCTTATAATGGAAATAATATATTGTGCGGTCTTTGGTCACTTCTGACCAGAGAATTTTACATTTAGAATTTTTAAATATCGTAGCTTCACCAGAATGGTCCGAAACTTTGTGACTTTTATGGCACTTGGTATGTGAACACACACAAAAATTGAGGGTATGATTCAAAAAAGCTAAGTGGTCCTAAAAAAAATAGTCACACTCCATATGTGTGACCATAGGAATTGAATTGGAAATGGGGGAAAAAAATCGAAAATACAGAATTTTTGTGTGTACAATCTACAAAGCCCCCACAATGCAGAAGAAAATTGCACAGCAATGAAGGGGTGAAACTCGAAAACATCTAGAGTGCAAAATCAACACACCAACTCACACACGCGCGGACACACACTTGTACACACAGACCTATGAACTGGTGTGACTGTAACACTGCAACTATGCAAAATAAAATCAATAATTCAACTACAATGCAGTAAAAAAAGTGGACAGCGAGGAAGGGGATACACTCTAAACATCAAGAGTGTAAAACAGATACATCCACTCAAACACACACAGACACACACATACAGAATTATACATACTCAAATGAATTGGTATGGCTATAACCATATAGCCAAAATGAGTCAGAAGACTGAAATAAGAGGTTAAAATCAGATCAGACCCAGAAGGATTAAGCTCTGATAAAGCATTCATGTTCATTTTTGTTACATTTTTATAGAATTGTAATGTTTTGTGTAACAAAATGCTTTCTGTGTTCAGGTTTGAATGTAGTAATAATAATGCAAAAACCCTACACTTCAAATCAACATTTAAAACAACAAAAAATATAAACCTTGACAAAAAGTAGTCTTTGAGAATGCCTTAATATACATTTAAATCCACAACCTAATAAAAGTAAACAATTAGGGAATTCACAAGCCTCTCTGTCGAGTCCTATACAGACTCGAAGAAAAAAGAAACAAAAATATATTAGATTGATTTTACTGAAGAAGAAAAAAGTTACAATTTCAGGTGTATGGTCACTTTGACCACGAATACCATCAAATGAGGATGTGCACAAGGTTTAAAAGCATATACTTCAGTGTGACTGAAAAATCAGTTTGTGAATACTTAATTGTGTCAATTACAATTAAATGAAAATATATTATAGTTTAAAGTCATATTAAATGCAATTTATTTTACTAAAGTGTGCATTAATAGCACCTTAAAAAAAAATGTATGTGTATTTTTTTTTTTTTTTTTTACTGAGCTCGTTGAAGTGCATTTGGGGATTGGCTTCTTCAAGAAGGCCAAAATTAGGTATCTGCTAAAACAGCATAAAATGTTTCAGGCTTGTTTGGATCAGTCTTTGCTTTACGAGTGTGTTTGTGATGCCTGGACTCTAGGGTTTGGAACACAGCTAATGAGTTCAGGCTGCTAAATTTGAACTGTGTCGTCAGAGAAGAGGGAATTGATTCAGAATCAGTGTTTCCTGTTAGTGTGTATTTGGGCTGCAGATGATGAGAAACAAGGAAAGCAGTCCATAGGTCCCACATAGAAAACAAGAAGAGGAGTGATTTCTCTTGTTTCTGGCTCATTTTAGTGGATACACTGCGAGATATAGTTTTATACCCAGAGGAATGCTTTATTTCTTAGTCATTGCCATAAAAACGAAATACAGTGTAGTATACTTTTAAAAAGTACATATTACAAGTACCTAGTACCTATTAATTTCATGATTGTATAATTTATATGTAATTTCATATTTGATATAAAGCTAAAGTATACTTGCAGATGTACTAACATGAATTTGTGGCATACTAAAATATACTTTAATGTAATTTCTATTTAAACACGGATGTCATGAATTTAATTGTATTTGTAATTAAAACAATTTGTAAATTATAACAAATGTAAATGTATTTGTAATTATAACATTTGTAATGATGGAGTTGCAATTTAGCACACAAGAAAAATTCCAAGACATCAAAATAAGTATACTGGACAACAAAAGATTAGTACAATTGCAGTAAAACTTATTATTTGACTTTTTCCCACTTTTTTGTGTACTTAAGTGTGTTAAGAAGCAGTCATGAAAGAGTACTCTATCAAGCAAACTTAAGCGGCCTTTTATGTAATTAATAATATAGTATCTAAAACTGCAGTTTTTTTATACACAAAATGCAATACAATGGCAAACAATCTGAAACAGTGTTACCTGAAACTAATCTCTTCTGAAGCTCTAAAGGAGGCAGATGTGAGATTTCTCAGGAAAAACATCTAAGAGGATATATAACAATATATTCATGATTATGATTGTAATTTATATTTCATTTGGACATTGAGGTTGTTTCATTGAACTACTTTCACAATCCTTCCTTGTCTCACTCACGAGTATGACAGTGTCGAGAATATAAAGACTTCAGCAGCAAAAACAGTTACTGCTCACTCTGATTAGACATTTGAAATCTAATTGACTGTTTGTTTTAAATGATTCTTCTTTGAAAAAAAATATATCACTCTTCTAAAAAAATATTAAAATAACCGTTTTAGCTGTATTGTCCATCCCTTCAGGAGATTCATTACTGTATAAAACACAGCTGAGAACAAAATATTTTTTTTCTTTCCTGCCTGATGTTCCCTCTTTTATTTTATGCACTTTTCTGTTGTGATCTCCGTTTTTTTTTTTCAGCATTGTGTAAGAAGCTCTGACCTTTACATCAAATTGAAAACTAAGCAGACTAGATCAGTCTTTCCAATGAATTTGACCCTCCATCATTGCTCACACTTTCCATCTTCTCTCTTTTTTACATTTTGCCCATTTTTGTTCCATGCGTGTTTCCTCTCTGTCTTTTTCCAGTATGGAAATAGTGAAGGCTCACAATGTTGTGCCAAGCATTCACTCACAGTGAGCCATCTCTGCTGTGCGTCTTTTGAAAGTTGACAGCTCCTCACAGGAGTAAACGTCAAGGCAGAGTTGGTGCCGATCCCAGACGAGGAGGCCCACGGCTTTGCTGCCACCACACACGAATAATCACACCACACTTTATTACAGGGCTTGCAAGACCGCAATGTGTTGATATTCATCAAGGCTCCTGCTTAGGGTTTGTTCTTATGCCCTACCCTTGATTGTTAAACTTGTTAAGCCACTTAAACTCCATTCAAACTTCCTATTGTAGTTCATGCAGCCTTAAAGGGGTAGTTCACCCTAAAAATGAAAATTTGTTGTTAATACTTACCTTCAGGCCATCCAAGATGTAGGTGACTTTTTTTTTCTTCAGTAAAACAGTAAAAAAGATTTTTAGCTGAAACCGTGGTCCTTGATGATTGATAAAAGGCTAGGCAGTGGCTACTGTTTTTGAGAATGATAAAAAGCATATTAAGGAACACAGATTTAATACCTGTGGCTCCTCATGATATACTGAGGTCTTATGAAGCAAAACAATTGATCTGTGCTGAATATTATGTACAACATCATTACTTGTAATCTAAAGCCTCAGGCTCAAGACTGGTTCTTTTGGACAGTTCGTTTCAATGAACTGGTTCTGATAAAACTAGTTTTGATTGAGTAACTTGTAAATCTTTGCTGCTCGAGCCACAAACGGTTTCAAATGGTTAAGTCTGATTTTAAGTCAAATCAACGGGGACCAATGTTATTTTGGACTTAAAAAGGTTGTTACATGGACTAAAAGAGTTCAAATATTCTTTAAAATATATTATTTTGTGTTCCAAAAGAAATAAATAAATAAAAGAAAGTCATACAGATATGTAACAACATGAGGCTGAATACGTTTTAAATTTTTTGACATTTTTACTGCCACTTTTTAACAAATTAAAACATCCTTGCTGAATAAAATTTCATAATCAAAGAAAAAAGTCTTGACCAGGGACGCGCATCAGGTACTCACGAGCGAGACTATGGGTGCTCCAGAGAGGGAACAAAATGTCAAAAACAAAAAGTGGATCCCATTGCAAGAAACAAAAATAATCCACGTCCAGGCACTCACATAGCAGGCAAAATATAAAAAGCCTTTATTGTTAGACAGGGCTACATGCTAAAAAACACCAATGCGTATCAGCCCAAACAGGCCTTAATTAGGGTGTTAGACAATAGAGAATGAGAACTAGTTAAATAGATACACCTGTGACGGCCTGTGAAGGCCTGTTTGGGCTGATACGCGTTGGTGTTATTTTAAATTGAGGTCCTGCTGGCGGAGGTAGAGGTTCGTGAGAGGACGCTTTTTATTTAATAATGTGTAATTATTCTGTGGACAAACTATGTGTGTGGTTATATTTTATCTATTGACTATTATCAAAATTACTACTACTAGAAACAACAGAAATAATAATAAAAATAATAATAGTAGTAATTATAAAACAATTAGGTTTCCAAAAGTAATAATAAACTACAAATTCATGTCAAATTTTCAGTCATCTTATAAAAAGTGAGCCATAAATCACTTGCTATGACAACTAATAAAAAGTTTAATATCACGAAATTCTTGCAAAACTTAAAAAACATTCTGGAAAGAAAATGTTGGACGTTTCATATCATAATCGAATAAAGTATTACACGATTATGGTCTCCGGTCTGAAAAAACCTGCATGTGATTTGGCATTTCTCTATATTTACACAGTTTAATAATGCTGCTCAAATGTGCCATTAATGTACTGTCACAAAAATATATAGTGTATTTTATACGAATATAACTGATGTAAATGACAAAAAACAAGTTTAAGGCTGCTGTCTCTATTCATTTTCACAGAAGCAAAGCGGCAGATGTTATAAATAAAAACAGTTAACAATGTTTTGAATAGAATATATTAAAAAGTGTTATTTTGCACACATAGTCCTATTTTATTAGGCTACACATCAAACAGTCGGAGATGCGTTTATGCATTTGTTTCTATTTTACACATTAGTAGTAAATCAAGACTTCGCAAGTTCTCTTGTAAAATAAAATAATAATTAAAAAAAACATGGAATAAACTGTGAACAGAAATCGATTTTAAAGAACTCTCCAACATTAGTTACTAAAAAGGTCCGTTGGTAATCTCGCAAACTCCCGTTAATACCAAAATTCTGACTACACGGCACAATTAATCTCTTACACTGCATCAGTGCTTACACGTACACGGTACCACAAAGAACCAACCAAAGACCGCTTTCATTATTATTGCAGCTTAGATGTTCAAATTAGCTGCAGTACTCCGACTTTTTGCCACAAGGAAAAGTGCGTACGCCTGCTCAGACCCTGACGTGACGTCACGGTGAGTACTTTTCCACGTCAAAGGCCGTTTTTATAAATATGAAAGTTGCCGTGGATTTTAGCGTACGCACACTCTAAGATCAAATCTGTGCATACACACATTTTATAAATGAGGCCCCAGAAGTCAGATCATCACTCGCTGTCTGTTTTTATTGTTTTTCATTCATGTCATGATGGCTGCTGTTCAGAGTAGGAGAGATATAAGAGCAGAAGAAGCTGTTTTCATGTCGAATCTGTCCCTCAGGGACCTCACTGGAGAAGCTTTCAGAAATCAGAGTGCTCTCCTCAGAGGAAGACAGAATAGGGAGAGAGAAATGGAGAGAGACAGAAAGAACAAAACGAGTGGGAAGGAGAGAGGTAGCCTATGGCAACATTAGGCTTGAGATAGGAAAGTAAAGATGAGTCTTGTCTTCCTCAGAAACAGGAATTTCTTCAGTACAAAACTGTTCTCATGATCACAGAGAGATTTCATGTTTTCTGAACACATTGTTATTAGAGCTTATTAAATTATGAGTGTATGCCATTTATGAAGAGATGTTGTTCTGCTGTCTCTGAACATGTGGAGAAACATACTGTAGACTCAGACTCAGAATTTATATATATATTCAAACTTCAAGTGGGTAAACGAATGAAAACATGTTTACTCCAGGTCACTTACAACTGAAGTCCAGCAGATGGGCAGCATGTGAATAAACATTTCAAATATTCAGCTAGCTGCTTTTTCATGACCAGCAAGAAAAATAAAACTGATTACTTTTTTATATCTGTATGAGGATACCAGGAAAAGATCTGATGTAACTTACCGTACACTGTTTTTATGAGATAATGCATAAGAAGTTTCTCCTCCTAGAAAAAAAATTCCACTTCAGAAAGAACAATTCATACTTACACAACAAAGATTTTAATGAACCTTCTGCTTTTATTTTATATAGGAATGCTTAGTATGGCAGATCTAGTAATGTCCCGCCTTCCAAGCAATTTTAATAAATGACACAAGAACAGCATGTATTTTTCATTTTAACATTAGCTGCCAGAAAAAAAGAAGAAAAATAAAAAATAATATTCAGTGCTTTATAACATTACATTTTCAGCACTTTTTTGTTTTTATTTAGTTCCATAAGGTTTATGTATAATTATGTTTAATTTATAAAATGTGAAGTGCCCACTTCTTTTATGCATATTGTGTTTTTCTGAGAAAATTAATAGTTGAATAATATATTGTTCTTTACTTCCCAAATGTCAATCAGGAAAATAAAATACAATTAAATTAAATTAATAAATTCATTTCTAGCAAACACTCCAGTTGTATGGGTTTCTAAATTCCACAATAATCTTGAGTAAATTCAAAGATAAAACCAATATATGTATATTTCAAAAATCACACATATATGAAATATTCAGCTTAAATCTTCCAAAACATGCTTAAAGGGGTCATATGATGCGATTTCAAGTTTTCCTTTCTCTTTGGAGTGTTAGAAGCTGATTGTGCATCGATAAGATCCCTGAAGTTGCAAAGACTAAAGTCTCAAAACCAAGAGATATTCTTTATCAAAGTTAAGAGTCAGCCACACCTACCTAAAATGGCTTGTTCTAACACGCCTCCACATATCTAGGTCATTATGTGGAAATATTTGCATAATGCTGCCCAAATATTCACGCAAAGAAAGAATGCGTGGTTTCAGTAACTGCAGTTAGTGTTGAAGCAGCATGTCAGGGAGACGCTGTGTGTTTCAGTGCGAAAGCAAAAGCACTTTATTTTGCCTTCCGAAAGTAGATGCATTTAGATTTGATTACTTACAACAGAACAGCAATGCTTTTTTATGGATGACCGTTTCGTGAACCTGAGAGGAGGTAATTCTGATTTTGCTATTACAATCTGGCGCTTCTGAATCAGCGACTTTTGTTATTAGTTCAAGTATTTGCTATCGACTGTTCAAATGCGGAGTTTTGTACATCGTGTGTGTGTGTGTGTGTGTGTGTGCTCAGCGCGAGAGAGAGAGAGATGAGAGAGAGGAGAGAGAGAGCGAGAGAGAGCGAGAAAGAGGACAGCGCGAGAGATAGAGAGAGAGAGAGAGAGAGAGAGGGTTACATCACAGTGGAGTCAGCTGTCTTAATTGTGGCTTGTGTACTGCAAATACATACGAGTATTATCACTGTGTCTGTCACGCGACTTTGTTGCCCTTTCGTGCTTGAACTGATGGTAAAACTAACGACATTATTTACTGTCTTTACATTTATTTTGAAGATGAAGCTCGCGATTATGGTAAGGGAAGTTACATTTCCGACGAGTGCATGTGGTGTTCGGTTTGGCCAATCACCATGCACTGGGTCAGCTGGCCAATCAGAGCAGACTGCGCTTGTCGAAGGAGGGACTTTGTAGAAAGTAGCAGTTTGAGAGAGTCGGGGCATAGAGGACCTACAATAATCAATAATGTACAGTATTTGAAAAATAAAGCATGTCAACATATTCTGTTACAACAAATACACAAAATAATGATCTTTAAATTGCATCATATGACCCCTTTAACTGCATAAATCCTAGTAGTATATGGTAGGACTCTTCTTTGATTTTGTTACTGATACATTTGTTTTACATTTTTCATGCTTAGTTCTAATAGATTTTAACAATTTTTTAAAAAAGGCCAAAAATGTTTCTGCAGGAAAATACAGAAACAAAGAGCATTTCTTACAAAACATCAACATTACCAATATAAATATTTCCACAAAAATAATCTCCGCTGTATATTTCTACTGAACTAGAGTTTCTTAAAAGTAACATTGCAATTTTTGGAATTGCGTTGAGAACAATATGTCTCTTGGTTTAACTGGTAATTGGAATTTTTGAAGAAATTCAGTGTATGACAACAAATATTCCAATTCAAAGTCATAACTTGATTTTTATGGCAGTCCATATACATGGAAATAGCAATAAAGTGATTGGTGGGTTGAAACCTGAGCTCAACTTCTGCTCTACATCTGCTTGTTTCCTGGACTGACCTGAAATATAGTGTTTTTAAGTGATATTTGAGGGTAAAAAGAAAAACGACATTTATTCATGTCAGATTTTATTGCTGTTAAGAAATATGTTATTTAAATAACATATTGGCAAATAGTTAATGAGATTTTGGTATTTCCCCATCGAATTATGACTTATTCTGCATTATATTTATCTCTTTGTTTGTTTCCATCTTGTTAATTGAGAAAAAAAAAAAAAAAAAGATTTCATCACTCAAGCAGTGACCCCATGGGTCTTATGGGACATATGTGTGTCCTCTTCATTTCTGACCACAAAATTCTACATTCATTTTTATAATATATTCATGTCCAAACAAACCACCATGCGCACAGATTCAACATTATTTGTTTATGCAAAATAGCATATTTGTTTTCGTGTTATAGACGAGCTAGTCGGGTTCTAGAGAAATGAGTCGAGGGGGTGTGAGAGGAGAGCAGGGGTCTGTGTTGTGTCTAGGGTCATGTGTTTTCAACACCTTTTTAATTAATTCTTTAGTGTTTGAAAAAAATCTCAGCTGACAGCTTGACACATTCACACACACACAGAGGAGGAAAAAATAGAGCTGAAGAAATCACACTTTAATATATTTGTGCTGCATCTTATGCAACAGACAGCGTGTGAAAAACAGATACAGAGAGAGCTGTGTTGAGAGACAAAACCACTTACTGGCAATGATGCTTTTGTGAAAAAGAAGTACACTTTAGCATACTTTTAACAGTAGTATAATTAAATAATTACGGAAATCACACTGAATGTGATGTTTTTGAACACTTTATTGCATGTTACTTACAATTAAATGAAAATGTATTATAGTTTAAATTTATATTAAATTCAATTGAACTTTCAAGTGCTTTTTGACCTACTTAAGAAGGACTTAAGTACATTTTTATATGTAATTTCATACTTATTTGTATTGTCTTTAAAATGTGTTTAAATTGTAAATTTATATAAGTGTCATTCAGTACATTTATAATATATTAACTTTAAATGTATTATCTTTACCAGACTTTAAGTACACTTTTGAAAAGTGCACTTTGTAATAATGTCAAATTAAGTTTTGCTTTACAGTACATTTTAAATCATTGTTTTAATAATCTTTTTTCATGTTTTAAAGACATGTTTGATTATAATTTTAGCTGTAGTGTTAAGACATTTTAAGTACACTTAAGTGGCCTTTCACTTAATTTATATTTTATTATAGTACAGTTTTTTTATTTACTTTTAAGATTTAAAATACACTACAATTGCATAGTCCCAGAGAAACAATGAATTTAACACACACAAACACCGAAAGTCAGGGGTTCATTCACATAAAATTCATTTTTTGTGGTGTAAAAAAAAAGACAAGTTTTTATATTGCCATGTCATGTGTAAAATGCTACAAAAGAAGCAAACGCAAACATGTCCATCTAGCGCAAACCAAAAGCTCTCTGTATGGAGAACAGGATCCTGTGAACAATACTGTCAAAGAGTGCACAAATAAAACACCGTTCTATTTTTTTTTTTTTCTTTAGAAAAGTGGTGCTTGAAAGACTCGTAGCAATGACAGGTGTTGTGAGGGTTTGATAGAGCATTGTATTATGTAGCATGTAGTATTATGAATGGTTGCTAACATGTGGGTTACTAGGTGGTTGCTTAGTAGCTAAAGTTAAAATGCCCCTATTATGCCATTTTTAAGGTTATTGTTTTGGGAGTTTCCAACAATAGGTTTACATGCCTGCAAGGTCAAAAAAGGTTTTGATTTTCTCAAAATATGCATTTAATATCACCTCATTTTCCAACGATTCTCAAACTATTTGTTCAAAGCAGTTCTAAGATTCAGTCTCTCTAATCTCCTCCTTTCCGTGAGCCTACTCTGCTCTGATTGGTCAGATGGCCCAGTCAGTTGTGATTGGTCTACCGTGTATAGAGCGTGTCGGAAACGATATGCCCATTGTCATAGTTCTGTATTTTGAATGCTCGATAGAAAGTATAAACATCTATTATTTATTATACTTACACGTTGTGATTCAGTGGAGACAGCTGGACCAAATAAACAGGATACTGATCCATCTTTCAAGAGCAAGTGTTTTGTGAGTCCTGCATTGAGCTCCCCAAGATTAGAGAAGCAGTCGTCAGTAAAATGATGGGCACACAAAAAAATATTTGGGGTTGTACTGCTATGAATTATAACCCTCATCCGTCCCTCCCGAACCTATAACAAAAGTGTCCCTCGCGGGTCAAAATGACCCGAAGGCCAAAAATGACACTAATTTTATTTAGAGCATTGTTGTAATTTTTTTTTCTAATATTTTATGTAGGTTTTTCTATAATTTTTTTGGTGATTTTTATCATATTTACCTTTTATTCTGGATACTTTTAAGAAAACATAAGCAAATAAGCATATTTTTATACATTTTTTCACCAAAAAAAAAAACAAAGAAAGACACTATTTCAGTCCTGTTTCATCAAAAACCAACAGATGGCCTTGGAATTGAGTCACCTAGTGTCACTGATTCCATCTGGTGGGGAAAAATAACATAAAATTGCATTTTAGGGTTACAGCCACTAGAGGAGCCTATAGAACCCTATGGAGATTTTTGAATGAACAAATCAAGTGAAACATGATAAATTAGATCTTAAGGCTTGAATTTGGTTGTTTATGGATTAAAATATATATTGAAACATTACAAAATCCATATTTTTGTAAAAAAATAAAAAAATAAAAATTCTAACTGAGTATTAACCTAACATATGTATATTCATACAATTCATAAATATGAAATGATATATAATATATTTTTAAAATATAATATGATATAAACTCCCATTGGTCTCCACCACATCACCTCAATCTTTGTGTTGTCAAAAAAAAAGGAAAAATGACAGTCATATCCCAGCAGAAACATGAAAAATTTTACAATGTTCTATGAGAGTGTGTGTACCATGTGTGTGTGTGTGTGTGTGTGTGTGCATGTATGTGAGTTTTTTTCTGCATTGAGGATATTCTGTAGTCTCAGCCCTTCATTTGGGTATACATTTTTACTGGATTGTCTCAGATTTTGTATGTAAAAAAAAAAAAAAATCAAATGAATAAAAATGCAGTTTTCCTCATAATTCCCATTCATTCCTATGCGGGTCAAAATGACCCGCGAGGGACACTTTTGTTACTTTTTTTATTGCACCCATTTAAACTCCTCGAATCCACTCAAATTTTTGTGTGTATTCCTGGTGCAAGTGTGACAGAAGTAAAGAAATCTTGGACCGGTACGATCAACACACGATTTTTTGAATTTTTTTTTTTTACTTTTTGGGTCAAAATGAGCCGAGGGACGGATCTTTGCAGCCTCACCTTTCGGAAGTGAAAATAAAACGTAGGACACAACGTCTTCTCGAAATACAGTTTAAACACACAAACAAGCTACAGTGTTTGAGAGCGGGGTCAAGTTGATCACGGCCGGCCAACGTAGAACATAGAAATGTGTTACCACACACAACACGTGACGTGTAGCCAGCCTGCCCAGAAACGCTGTAGTTCAGCAATCTATTTTTATTGTCAATGAAAACTGTACAGACAGTTCCAAGCACCAAGACAGCCCGTAGCCTGTCTATTTTTAAGTCTCTTTTAAAAACCCATTTGTTTTCATTGGCCTATTAGGACTATATTTTTGCCTATTGTATTTCCTATTTGTGTTTTAATTTTCTGGTTGCAGTTTTTGTATTACTAATTTTTATGATGATGTTTCTTACTGTGAAGCACTTTGGTCAGTCTTGTGGCTGTTTAAATGTGCTATATAAATAAATTAAACTTCCAACTTAGCCATGCATCATGATCTAATGCAAAAATCAAAGTGGTACTTTGACTTGAAAAAATTGAGTCCTGCTATGAATATTTTGAGCTCGATAGGGTCATATCCCTCCCGGTAACACTTTATAATACCATTCTCACTATTAAGTTGTTGCTTATTAACATGCCTATTATTAATATTGGCTGTTTATTAGTACTTATTATGCACATATTAATGCTTTATTCTGCATGAACAATTCTAGATCCCTTCACTCCATCCCAATACCTAAACTAAACACTACCTCCCTAACTATAATAATCAGCAAATTCGGGAGTATATTGATTTAATAGTGATACTGTATGGTCCCTATTTTCAAAGTTTTACCATCCTCCTTCAGTGTATCTAAGGCATTTTTTGTCCCTTTTATCATCCTCTGAGCATAATACCATTAAACAAGTCTGCACATTTTGAGGCCACATTTATGACCGTTAGATTCATTCATACTGAAAGGGTTTAAGTTCCCCAAAAATGAAAAAGTAGCCCATCAATTACTTACCCTCAAGTCATCCTAGGTGTATATGAGTTTCTTCTTTCAGACGAATCCAGTCGGAGTTATATTAAAAATTGTCTTTGATCTTTCAAGCTGTTTAATGGCACTCAGCGGGTGTGTTGCATGCATCCGTCCAAAAGAAGTTACATAAAAAGCGGCCATCCATAAAAATAAAAAAAGTGTCTCACATGGCTCTGGGGGGTGAACAAATGCCTTCTGTAGCGAATCGATGCATTTTTTTGTAAGAAAAATATCTATATTCAAAATGTAATAATCATTTTAATGTAGCTTGTGCTCACTGTTGTAAAGGGAAGCAGTTCTGGGCGGATGACCTCTGAGGTCAGCGCTGCGCATGCGCCAGTGAGTCTCGTGAAAACCATCGTTTGTTTAAAAGAGCAAAGGAAGCAAAGTTTCCTTACTTTAGCAAAGGAAAACCAGTCTCCTCTTGGCTTATATCGAAATCCTCCGACATTCTTCTTCTTATTTCTAATTAGTGACCGTTGTTTTGTTTTGATCTCTCCACTGCGTTTCTGCATGCGTCACTTCTGAGCGGCGCAAGCGCAAAGCTGACCTCATACGTTATCCGCCCGGAGCTGCTTCCGTGTACAACAGTGAGCGCAAGCTATAGATTAAAGTGATTATTATGTTTTGATATGGATATTTTTCTTACAAAAATGCACCGATTCGCTACAGAAGGCCTTTGTTCAGCCCCCGGAGCCATATGAGACACTTTTTTTTTTTATGGATGGGCGCTTTTTATTTAACT
The DNA here is from genome assembly GCA_018155175.1 of Sinocyclocheilus anophthalmus. Classification (NCBI taxonomy): domain Eukaryota; kingdom Metazoa; phylum Chordata; class Actinopteri; order Cypriniformes; family Cyprinidae; genus Sinocyclocheilus; species Sinocyclocheilus anophthalmus. The sequence continues at coordinate 1,117,391 of JADLZN010008191.1, read as the reverse complement.
TGTTTTGGACTGAAGTATGCAACACCCGCTGAGTGGCATTAAACAGCTTGAAAGATCAAAGACCAATTTTTATATAACTCCGGCTGGATTCGTCTAAAAGAAGAACGTCATATACACCTAGGATGACTTGAAGGTGAATAAATCATGGGGCAATTTTCATTTTTTGGTGAACTAACCCTTTAATGTCCCTGCATTTTGAGCAATGTTAATAGTAATGCTTGACGTAGGAAACACAGCTAAAAACATCTTTCATTTTAACGCCTTATAAGGACCCATATTCCAACTGTGGAAAACTGTGTCTGTTCTAATTCTCTCTGTCTCTTGCTTGTTTAGTATGGGCAATAAACAGCAGGCACATTTAGTGATTGATTGTTACACCCTGAACTTTGGTACTGACATTTAGATATGGTTAGAGATAACTATAAATATATAAATGAGGACTCTCAGGAAGCATGATGTATGACAATAAATGATGGATTAGAATGAATACACAAACACACATAAGCAAGCGTATACTGCTTGTGTGGGTGTGTGGTGTGTGTGTGTGGGTGTGTGTTGTTGTTTGTGTGGTGTGTGTGTGTGTGTTGTCTTTGCTTGTTGCGTTGAGTTGACTAAACCATTCATTTGTTTATCGCTGATTTGTAAACACATCAAATGCGAAAAAAGGGGAATGTAAAAAAGTTCCACACTAGTGATAATATGTGACAAGTTCTTTCCAACTGCTGCATCCAATCATAACATGAACGGTCCTCCCAATGATCAGAATGGACCAGAACTGAACTCAGCGACACACCTCTGTCAGATCACAACGGAGCTCTCTGATCACAGACCTGGAATCAAATAATACAACAGTGCAGTCACTGTGTCAGGTGCAGACATTTGAAAATTGCATTTTTGGCCTTTGTTGTATGGTACAAGAAACAAGAAAATTACAGGAATAGTTTCAAAAATAAAAATCATCAACATTCTCTAATGTAATTGAAGTCCTCTATATTTTGCAGAATGTTCCCTTGTGAAAAGTAGTGCATTTAATTGTATTGCATTTTCACTTGTAGTGTGTTTCAAACCTTACAAGTATATACAGTATCTGAGAGCCCAATTAAGCTTACTTAAAGAGAATACACTTTCATGACTATGTTTCTTAACACACTTTAGAAAGTGCACTTTTTAATTTCAAATTAAATTTGACTTATTTTACATTTATAGTTTTACGTGTTATATTTTAAATCATTGTGTTTTAAATAATCTTTTGTCGTGCTGTAACCAAGTACTCTTATTTTGATGCGTTGACTGACTAACATACTAAAGCGAATGTAAAGCACTTGATTATATTTTTAACTGTAGTGTGTTATTTGATATCGCATTTAAAGTTAATATATTTTAAATGTACTTATGTACAATTTCATCATTCATCATTACAAATGTTTAATTATATATCTCACACCAAACAAAAGCGAATTAAAACTCCACAAAACCAACAAAAAAACGTCCTGCTTGCGCTCATCCATATAATGGCAATGGATTAGTGACCAGCATCAAGAATAAAAATAATAATAATAATAAATCCAAAAATATTACAGAATGGTTCCATGCAAAACGTGCCATTTATTCCAAGTTTTATGGGGGTATACGTTAGGGTTTAGGGAAAATATAAGAATAATAAAATCCATGTACTTTCTTCTTTGAGGTGATTATATCTGTTGTCCGTCGCAGCAACAAGTTATCACATTCACATTTATCAACTGTCATTGTGACTGTTCAGGAGATATTCACCTCAAGAAAGTACATGGATACGTTGAGTAAATGATGACAGTCATTTTTGAGGTGAACCACTGTTTATTTCAATTTTAAGTTCAGCAGCTTTAAAACATCATGTTAAGTATATATAAGTGCTTATTTAGAACTGAATCGTGGGTAGTGTGGGCGACAATATAAACACTTGTAAATGCCAACTGTAATAAACTTAATCACTGGCAGACGATTCTTTCCACACCAAGATTAAATTAAACACAGCAAGTTGTTGCATCTGATGAACATCCCATCCCTCTGCACGTGCACACACACACACACACACACACACATTTACTTAATATCTAAATGGGGACATTGCATGGACTTCTATTGCTTTTATAAATACAGTAACCTCACCCTAAATAAAAACACATCCAAAGCTGGCATGTTGTCCAAAAAAGGTTTGATTTAAACCAGCATACTCTGACATTAGAGTATTTGGGATTGGTCTCGTGGGTAAACACAAAGCTAGCTCGATGAACAGGGAAGTTCACTAAAGATTCAATTCTGCTCCATGGTCAAGATAAACAAACTTGGTTAATTTTATTTTATCTAAACTATTTTTTTACCCTTTTCCACCCATTCGAAAAGAGGTACAGCTGTACAGACCTCAAAGATAAACAACACACACAAATTTATCTAGCTGCAGACATGTCGTAAATATTATATATAAACTTGCATACCTCTGCCTCTAATACATAAACCACATATATAGATACAAACCCGATTCCAAAAAAGTTGGGACACTGTACAAATTGTGAATAAAAACAGAATGCAATGATGTGGAAGTTTCAAATTTCAATATTTTATTCAGAATACAACATAGATGACATATCAAATGTTTAAACTGAGAAAATGTATCATTTTAAGGGAAAAATAAGTTGATTTTAAATTTCATGGCATTAACACATCTCAAAAAAGTTGGGACAATGCCATGTTTACCACTGTGTGGCATCCCCTCTTCTTTTTATAACAGTCTGCAAACGTCTGGGGACTGAGGAGACAAGTTGCTCAAGTTTAGGAATAGGAATGTTGTCCCATTCTTGTCTAATACAGGCTTCTAGTTGCTCAACTGTCTTAGGTCTTCTTTGTCGCATCTTCCTCTTTATGATGCGCCAAATGTTTTCTATGGGTGAAGGATCTGGACTGCAGGCTGGCCATTTCAGTACCCGGATCCTTCTTCTACGCAGCCATGATGTTGTAATTGATGCAGTATGTGGTCTGGCATTGTCATGTTGGAAAATGCAAGTTCTTCCCTGAAAGAGACGATGTCTGGATGGGAGTATATGTTGTTCTAGAATTTGGATATACCTTTCAGCATTGATGGTGTTTTTCCAGATGTGTAAGCTGCCCATGCCATACGCACTCATGCAACCCCATACTATCAGAGATGTAGGCTTCTGAACTGAGCGCTGATAACTTGGTTTGTCCTTGTCCTCTTTAGTCTGGATGGCATGGCGTCCCAGTTTTCCAAAAAGAATTCAAATTTTGATTCGTCTGACCACAGTCCATTTTAAATGAGCCTTGGCCCAGAGAAAACGCCTGCCCTTCTGGATCATGTTTAGATATGGCTTCTTTTTTGACCTATAGAGTTTAGCCGGCAACGGCGAATGGCACGGTGGATTGTGTTCACCCACAATGTTTTCTGGAAGTATTCCTGAGCCCATGTTGGGGGGGGGGTGATTTCCATTACATTAGCATTCCTGTATGTGATGCAGTGCCGTCTAAGGGCCCGAATATCACGGGCATCCAGTATGGTTTTCCCGGCCTTGACCCTTACGCACAGAGATTATTCCAGATTCTCTGAAACTTTGGATGATATTATGCACTGTAGATGATGATAACTTCAAACTCTTTTAACTGCAATTTTTTCTCTGAGAAACTCCTTTCTGATTTTGCTCCACTATTTTTCGCCGCAGCAGTGGGGGAATTGGTGATCCTCTGCCCATCTTGAATACTGAGAGACACTGCCACTCTGAGAGGATCTTTTTATACCCAATCATGTTGCCATTGACCTAATAAGTTGCAAATTGGTCCTCCAGCCCTTTGTTTTGGGGGGGTTTCCTTATATGTACATTTAACTTTCCCTTATTGCTACCTGTCCCAACTTTTTTGGAATGTGTAGCTCTCAAGAAATCCAAAATGAGCCAATATTTGGAATGACATTTCAAAATGTCTCACTTTTTATTTGATATGTTTTCTATATTCTATTGTGAATAAAATATATGTTTATGAGATTTGTAAATTATTCCACTCCTTTTTTACTCACAATTTGTACAGAGTCCCAACTTTTTTTGGAATTGGGTTTGTAAATTACATTTTAGTGTTGACAGTCCTCCAGATGAAAATTTCAGTTTTTAGCACAATTTTTTGCCTTCAAAGATCAGCGATGTCTCTCATGCTATCAGTGTTTTTTTTTATATTATATAAATCAATATAATAAAAAAATCTAACTAAGCTGAAATAAAATAAACTTGTTTCAGTTAAATGCCAAGTCAGCATTTTTAAGTTGAAGTGCTAAAAATCACTAAAATTAAAACAGAAATAAAAAATAAATTAACGCTAAATCTAAAAAGGTTAATGAAAATGGCAAACTAAAATGCTATTTAAAATGAAAATGAAGAATGAGAATAAAAAAAAAAATTCTAAATATCAATAAATGCTATATAAATACTACTAAAATAATACTGAAAAGTATAGCTAAGCAAACACACACACACACACACACAGATAAACACACTTACTTTGGTATCACAGTATTAGTGGGGACAGCTTATAGGCGCATAGGTCTCAAAGATGTTAAATGAAATAAATGAACATTCTGTCATCATTTACACACTTTCATGTCATTCCAAACCTGTACCACTTTCTTTTTTTTCTGAAGAACACAAAAGAAGATAATCTGAATAATTCTGACTTCCATTTTATTGGGGAAAAAATATATATTTCTTAAATCATCTTTTTGTGTTTCACAGAAGAAAACAGCATACTAATTTGCAATGACAGAATTTTAATTTTGGGGTGAACCATCCCTTTAAAGCAAAACTCACCCTGAAAACAGTGGCTTATGAGTCTTTCAAATAATGTGGAACACTTTAGAAGTCAGTTTTGACATGTTGCACATCTTATACATGTTATAAGACCAAAAAATAGTCCCTCACAAATATAAACAAAACCTGTACACAGTACACACACACATACTTCCATGCACTCCCACACTAAGATAAATCTGTTTTCAAATAATACCAACTTAATTACATTTGCAATATGATATTTTATGTTTTCTTTTGCATGTTTCCTTCATCAGTCAGTTATTTAAGCTGGCCAATCTGACAATGTTGATTATATTTACAGTGATTCTAGAGCAAGCCCTCCAGAGACATAAACACCCACCCACTCACACACACACCAAAAAATAACCCTAATAATGTTTATTTGTGGTGCACACACTGTGACAAGCTTGTGTCAATCACACACACAAACACACTCATTCCCCCTGCGGCCACTTGTAGCACTTCTTGAATCTGGAGCTGCGAGCTTGTCAGGTGAATTTAAGTGTGATGTTGTGACACCACAGTAGTCATTAGCAGTTCTCTCTCTGTGTCGCCATCATAAATGACTGGTATGACAGGAGGATTATGGGTAGTAGAACGCCTCAGGCTCATTGCTCGCCCACAAAGAAACACTGCAGTTTTTATTATCCAGATTATCGGTCTGAACTCATACCCACTGCAGATATGACGAAAAAAAGTATCAAAATGTACCATGGTATTAGCGTTTCGACATGGTACCACAGTACTGCAATGTTTTTGGACTGATATGGGACAGGTATGATGTTTCCATGGAAATATATATATATATAGTATAATAAAATTTCTCCCAAGGTTTTTTTCCTCCATTCTGTCACCGATGGAGTTTCGGTTCCTTGCCGCTGTCGCCTCTGGCTTGCTTAGTTGGGGACGCTTCATTTCCAGCGATATCATTGACTTGATTGCACAGACACTATTTAAACTGAACTAAGCTGGATGATGACATCACTGAATTCAAATGATGAACTGCCTTTAACTGAAAATTAGTGTTTACTATTGTCATTTTTCATTATTGACACTATTTTCCTAATTATTGCTGTTCAGTTGCTTTGTCACAATCCGTATTGTTAAAAGCGCTATATAAATAAGGTGACTTGACTTGACACTTATGTTAATTACAATTAAATGAAAATGTATAATAGTTTAAATTTATATTAAATGCAATTAGCTAAACTTTAGAGTGCTTTTTTGACCCACTTAAGTACATTTTCTCTTTATGTAATTTCATAATTATTTATAATCTGTTGTTTTTTAAATATTGTTAAAATGTACTGCTGAATGTACTGCACAAACATTTGTGGTCACTTGTATGCTAAAATATAATCAGGCAGGGTACTCAACACAATCAAAATAAGTGGTAATTCTATAAAGCCTGATAGAAGATTATTAAACACCCAATTACATACTTTAAAAGTAAAACTTTATTTGACATTATTAAAAGTGCAATAAGTGTTTTAAGAAATTTGGCCTGTGCAACCCACTTGCGGTCTAGGCCACTTCACGCAATAGGAAGTAAGTGTGCAAGACTGTCCCAGGTCATTAAAACACCAAAGTGCAGTGCTCTTAACGCACTTGTGTCAAAATTGTACTCAAAGCAGGTTTACAGTGTTAAACAGAAAATGTACGAGTTCACACTTACATATAATGAACATTGTAAAGGTTATGCATATTTGGCGTGCTCTCCAGGGAGAGGGCTCCGAGCTCGGCAAGACTCCCCAGCCCGGGGCACCCCCCCATGTCCGGGGAGAGGGGTCCGAGCTCGGAATTTAGCCCGGACCCAGAGCACTCCCCCTGAGTGCTCCTCCCCGTGCTGGGGTAGGAACGGGCTGAAAGTGAGGAGTCGGGGTGGTGGAGGGATACTGAAGACTAGAGATAGTGAAGGTAAGACTGCTTTGATTATTTATAGGGGTTCTCTCTTGTGCTGGTTGGATAGATGGTGTAATTACTGATGATGGATTGGCCATCTGCGCGTGCTCCTCCCAAAATTTGTTAATAAAACCACATAGTGTCGATAATCCAAACAAAACTCAATTCTGCTGTAATGCTGCTCTAAAAAGAGGACAATAATAAACAGTCAGTTTTTCAGTTAAATTCAGTTCATTGTTGATTCAGTGATGTCCTCATTCAGCTCAGTTCAGTTCTCTTCCAACAGTGTCTGTGCAATTAAGTGTCCCCAACTAAACTGTCATGAGACTTTTTGCTGAGCCTCGCAAGAGGTCTCAGAAACCTTTCCAATGTATGTTACATATTAATGATAATTAGATATTACATATAATTTGTTAGTAAAACATGAACTGTTGCACATTTTATTGGTGCAAAGACGAGTATGTTTATTTTGTAAATTTGCAAGTGCTTTTTATCACTTCTTAGAATGCACCACAACTTAAATTAATTAAATTGGGTTGTGTCATGTTATAGGGACTACTGAACAGACATTTAGAAGTTTATTTTAAAATGCAAATTATTGAAAATCAAAATAAAGCTCTGTAAACACGTGCATTTTTACAACATATAATTGTGTCCTATCAGGTTATGAAAAGTTCTACGCAAACTTGTGGTCTTTACGCTCAATTGAACACTTGGGCCAAATACAGGAAATATATCATGTAAGTAGACAAATGGTCAAGGGCAAAGACCACAGGTGTGGGTATTTGGAAAGACCCTTTAAGTATCCTTAAGTACACTTAATGGCCTTTATATCACTAATATTATATTATCTGCAACTACTGTATGTTAAATGTGACATATTATGCCCCTTTTTTACAATATGTAATATATTGTGTCCCCAGAATGTGTCTGTGAAGTTTCAGCTCAAATACTGCCACAATCATCTTTCCATATTGGTCCGAATATAAGACCCTGATTATAAGACGACCCCCCTTTTTCCAGATGTACGTTTTGGAAAAAGGCTTTTTAAAACTAAATCTTGTTTTTCTCTCAGTAAAACACATTTTGTCTTCAATTATTTTCATATTGCATATTTATCCTATTTTAATTTTTTTTTTGAAAGTATGGTTAAAACTGGTCAAATGTACCAACAATCACATTTAAAATTATACACTTTTTGATATACCATAAAACAAACAGGTAGCGCATCTGAATTAGGACGTTTAGGCTATTCATCTAATAGTAGCCTACCAAAATCTCATTAAGTTAAATCTTACTGTAGTCTACAAATCTGGGTACTGTTTTAAGTTTTAAAATCACAAAGGGAGTTTAGTCCCATCAGGCTAACGTGACAGTCACGACTGGTGCAGCTGTAAGGTTTTTTTTTTCTTTTGTTTTTACTCGCGATCTACAACACCATTACATTACGTATTTCATGGCACACTCGTTTTATGTGTATTTGGCGCCACTTATTGTTGTGGGTGTATTATTGACATTTCAAAGTCTAGACCCTGAATATAAGATTACCGCGTTTTTTCAGATGTATTTCCAGGAAAAAAACATTGTCTTATATTCTGGTCAATACGGTATATCATTTGAAAATGCTATTTTGTGGAAGCAGAAACATGCTGTTTTTCGTGTCTGTCTTTTTAAATGCAAATGAGCTGCTGCTCCCCGCTCCCTTTTTCCAGAATAGAGCTGCGCCTTTACGGCTCGGACATGCTAAAAACATCTGTTTTGGTTCTGATTATCATGTTTATCGCGCTGAAATAATTTTAGTTTAAACTTCTACATTTTCTGAGCACACACATCCGAAGCACACGGACAGAAAGCGGCTGTCACAGCATGTGAGTACTAAACTAAGTTCTCATTCACACACAAGTTCACGTTAAAAACACAGTCGGTTTTAATGTCTGTCTTTCACCATGGCATTAGAGCTGGTACACCGTTGCTGCTTGCGAAAACACAATAACGGCGCCATTGGTGTAAACTTACAGATTAAGGGGCGGTAATATTATAATAAGATCCCTTTCCCACGTCACCAAGGGAGCGAAGTCAGACGCGCTCGTTTTCTCAGATGCTTGCAGAAAAAGGCTTCCCACAACACAATCTTTTTCACGTTTCCTTGGTTGGTAGATGCACCGGGGACCTGATTATAGCACTTAAAACCTGGAAAAGTCAGATTTTCATGATATGTCACCTTAAGAAAATACATTTAGGTTTGAAATACACTACAAGTGCACATTCAAAACAATTAAGAACCCTTCTTTCTCACAAGGGATTCCTTGAAGTACCATATGATATTCCATGGTATATATCAAAGTGACATTGTATTACTATCTGATACCATAATACTTTTGGGTAAGCAGAGTCTTTAAGTCCACAAAACACTCAGTAAGAACTACCAAGCTACCAAATCAAAGTCTGCAATCAAAGAGTTGATACTTCAATGAAACATAACTGAAATGTTCAGTATGAAATAAAATCTCCCTCTAGGACTGGGATACCCTTCAAGAAAGTATTTGACATGGCACAGAGCGGAAAATATTGAGGGGGAAATAAAAATATTTCTTTTTGCCTAAGAGTTTGTTTAGTCATTTGGCACATGCCCTATATATTTCAAAAAGTATTACATAAGACATGTCACACAAATCTCTTTGTGAAACATAAACCTGTCTATCATAGAAAGAAAGATGTGTGTTGTATTTAAAACCAGTCCATCTCATTTTTCTACAGATGCTCATTTAAGGTCAATATGCAAACACATGAACAAACAAAAGATCCATTGAACCAACCAAAGATCCAACAATTTTTTGAAATGATAAAACTGGCTATAGTTCGAAACAAAACAGGTATTGGACAGATATGATATTGAAAAATATGTACACTTTTAAAAAGTGTACATACTATGGAAATAATGTAATTTTAAAAAATATACTTAAGATCGAACTGAATGTAATGCTTTTGGACACTTAACTACATGTTAAATGTTTTATGGTTTAAAATTAAATGCAATTAGCTGAACTTCAGAGTGCTTTTTTGACCCACTTAAGTAGGACTTAAGTACATCTTTATAAGTAATTTCATAATAACTTCTTTGAAATATTGTTAAAGTGTATTGCTGAATGTACTGACAAGCATTTGTGGTAAATTTGTATGCTGAAATTATAACCAAGTACTTTACATATCACAATCATACAGAATTAGTGATTTCACTTAGTGTCGACCAGCATACACAGTGCAGCATCTGATCTCTGCACACCACAGCAATAGCCTGAACACAGTAAACACAGTCTGGGGAGGACAGAAGAAAACAATGTGGTCAGAGCAGAATAAGACGGGGACAGATAGTCAGAGGATTAGTTTTAATTGGTCGGATGTAAACAAATCATTCATAAGTGGGTTTTGCTTGGTGAGTGTGTGGAGGCCATGTAGGCTGCAAGAGCATTCCTTGTCCTCATTCTCCTCCTCCAGTTGTGTTCTTGTGTTCCAAACAATAGATAAGGATAGCAGGAAACCAGCACCCTATTATGACAGCAAAATACACAGGCCACTTGTTGAGAGATAATATCTGTACTGCTGGGAAATCCAGTGTTGCTGGTACCTGTGTTTTGGAAAACAGTACATATAGAATTTGAACAACTGTCATTTAATGAAGTTTTAAATATCTGCATGTCTTGTGTGTTCTCTTTTAAGGGGAAACTTCACTTGTTCCGTTTTTGCATGGAGTATTTCTGCATGTTCTTTTTTAGTACCCACCCAAAATCCAAGGGTTCATAAAAGCATTGCTAGCCAATGCTAGCAAACATCATTGCAAACTTTTGTGATTGGAACTACAGCCCTCGACCTGTGGTTAGAAGCATAGTTTCTTGTTAGCGTGACATGGGATTCAATTTATATATTTTAGCTTGTCAGCAGTGAAGTGAAGTAGTCATCAGACGCCATGTTCATTACAGCAGCAGTTTTACAGCAAATCATTTACATTTACATTTACATTTAGTCATTTAGCAGACGCTTTTATACAAAGCGACTTACAATTGGGGGATACATAAAGCGATTCTTCTTAAAGAGGCAAACAGACACAAGAAGTGGTTGTAATACCAAGTTCTTAGACATTGTTCAAATAAGTGTTGTGGAGGAAGCTGTTTACTATGGAAGCCCCTTTCCACCACTGAATTAAAAACTAAAAAATTCGCACAAATTGCAAGCTACGTCTCTCTTTCTGACTTGTTTTCACACACTTTTGCATGATATAAACTCACAATTGTGAATTATGAATTCAGAATTGCGGGATATACACTCAAAATTGCAAGTTATAAGTCCAATTCTGAAAAAAAGTGACTATTTTCTTACAATTGCAAGTTTATCTCACAATTGCATGTTATAAAGTCAGAATTGCAAGATATAAACTATGGTTTAGGTTCTACTATGGTTTAGGGTCGTACAAAAAAAAAAAATAGCTATGTAATTCTTTACCATGGTGCATAAGTTTTGCTTTTTCCTGATGATTAGGATGCATTTTGTCGAAGCATTGTTATCAATCAGTTATATCACAAGTTCCGTCATTCGCAATCATAATTCAATAATTTAGGTGTTTCCCAAAACTATAGCTCTCAACCTGTGGTTAGAAGCAGGGGCAAATTAACGGGGGGAAAGGTTAGGACGGTCCCCTGGGAATGTGTCATTACTTTTAGAATATATTTCAGTCTACATATTTTAGCGTATCATCAATCAATGTCGTTTTTTGAAGAGTGCGTCTGCATGTGCATAAATGCATAAGAGAATCCCAGAATAGTACATAAGAGGGAACCCCTGATAAATCAAATATCAAGTAAAGCAAAATGACAAGGAAAAAAACACTGAAGTGTCGGTGGCCCCGAGAAGTGCGAACAAAATCCAATTCTGAAAACTAAATAGCAATTCAGAAAACACAATGACAAATCCGAATACAAATTAACAAGTCAGAAAACACAAGACAAATTCGAAAACAAAATAACAAGTCAGAAAACACAACGACCAATCCGAAAACCAATTAACAATTCAGAAAACACAATGACAAATCAGACAAACCGGAAAAGGTAGGTATAGTTTGAGACAGCGCCATTGGTTTGGGATTACTCACCGCTGACTGGACGAGACATCTGTCAATCAACATATACAGGGAAGAACCAGCCAAAGAACAGCAGAGTCGTAGTAGAAAGTTCGGAAATGGTATTAAAGTAGCTCAGTTTAAATACATTGTATGGTTTGCCCTTACTCTGGAATAAAAAATACGTGTGTATATTTACATTTAGTTAAAAGTTGCTGTGACACATCAGCTCCAGTGGTGCAGATGGATAAGTGTGTGTCGTTGGCTTTTTGACGCGATCGACCCGGGTTCGATCCCACCTTTTGCCAAACTTTTTTTTCCTCCCTTTTCAAATCTCATGTCACATCGGAAAGGCATTTATTTTCATAAAAATGAAGGAAATAATCAAAAACTTGAAAATAAAGTATCGGGTAGGGTTAGGGTAGTTAGGGAGGGCTTTATGGTACCAATAGGTGGCACCATTTAATATTAAAATTATATTTTACACTCAATACGTTATTATTGCATACTGTTTTATAATGTACTACAATACTGAAGTGCAGATAATTGCCACTATTTGCAACAAGTAGTATACTTGATAGTGGAAATCCTGCTGTTTTAGCATAGTGTAACTAGGTATTTGCACTTAGTGTAAATAGCATATTGCTAAAAATACTGCTATTTTCACTTAGTCTAAATATAATCCATTGTTAATACGAGATTTGAAAAGGGAGGAAAATAAAGTTCGGCAAAAGGCGGGATCGAATCTGGGTCGATCGCGTCAAAAAGCCAAAGGCACGTAGTTATCTATCTGCACCACTGGAGCTGATGTTTCATAGTTACTTTTTACTAAATGTAAATATACACCCCGTATTTTTTATTCCATAGTAAGGGCAATTCATACAATACATTTAAACGGAGCTACTTTAATACCATCTCCGAACTTTCTACCATGAGTCTGCTGTTCTTCGGCTGGTTCTTCCCTGTATACGTTGATTGACAGATGTCTCGTCCAGTCAGCGGTGAGTAATCCCAAACCAATGGCACTGTCTCAAACTATACCTACCTTTTCCAGTTTGTCTGATTTGTCGTTGTTTTCTGACTTGTTCATTTGTTTTCAGATTTGTCGTTGTGTTTTCTGACTTGTTATTTTGCTTTCGAATTTGTCATTGTGTTTTCTGACTTGTTATAATGTTTTCAGAATTGTTATTTTGTTTTCTGAATTGTATTTTGTTTTTAGACTTGCATTTGCGTTTGTAATTTGTTCTTTTGTTTTCAGAATTGTGATCTGCTTTGCGCTTCTCGGCCACCGTAGAAGTGCTCATCAGGTGCAATATTTGTTACAGCATCATCTCAGAGATCTTGAATTGATTAATTAGTATTAAGTTATTACTCCACCACCTGCATGTGACATCATTAACAACAAATGTATATTGTTGAACCACTGTGGTTCAAACGACTGAGGTGTGACCAAGTTACTACGGTTTCGGGAAACAGTCGTGACTAGTTGGTTAGTTTCTCCAATGTTACATTGTAATAGTTAAGCAGCAAGTTACAGTTACAATGCACCCCTGGTCATGCCTCACTTAGGGTGTTTAGGGGTGCAGTTTCATGCTTACTTTTTCATACAAATCGTACTTTGTAATTACAGTAAGCACATGTTCTCGCTTTTCACAAGTCAACAATATTTCATGGAGCAATTAATTTTGCATTGTCAATGGAAAGCAAATGGTGAACAGTTTTGTGTACATTATAATGTGATCAATAATTCAAGGGCTGTTTTTCATCAGATAATGGAGAAGACTGTCATATGCCATATCTTGACAGTCGACAGCATCCTCTGCAATTTAGCAGTGAGAATCGGCCTGTGAAAAGGAGAACTGCGACGTGCTAACTATCTTCAGTGTACATTTATTTTGGAAAATATTTACCTGTTTTGCATAATTGCTTCAGTGAATCTATGTTAAACCAACACAGACAGTTCATGCACATAAACACTCTCAGTGACTGACTGAAATTCATTATTAGTGAACTCCTCTTGCACACTTTCAGATAGCATTTTTTTTGTCTTCTGTTTTTACCTGCATGACCCTCTAAAGCCCCTGATAACTTTATGGCCCAGAGAGCAGAAAGAGCAGAAATGCCTGTGTAGTGGGTCAGTGTCAGGTTGGTCTGGTGTTTGTTGATGCCACAGGTCGTGTCTGTCACTCACTGACTTTGCATAATGACAGAGAGAGATGCCAAACAAAGCCTCGATTCACAACAACAACAAACGACAGCGCTGACACAGATGCAGAAACAGTCAAATGCCTGTACACTGCAAAACCAACTGCCAGGGGTGCCAGAGCCTGGCAGTTTAAGAATAGTTTAAGTTTATTAGTTTAAGAATTGGCTTTAGAAAATTCAGTGTTGGTTAATCTGAATATTCTGGCACCACAAAAAACACAGTGGAAAAATATAGAAAGACAAAACATGTTTTGTGCTGCCTGTTTGTACAGAACATCAAACACAATGTCTTCATTGTAGTTTAAATGACAAACCACTGATTTAAATGAGCTGGTTCTTTTAATGAATCATTTAAACAACTCACATATGAGTCACAGACAAAATCTGTATAAAATTGCTGCTGAATTAACATTTGACTCAAACCACAAGCCATTACTTACAGTCAAATAAATAAAGTGAAGTGACGTGTGGTGACCCACACTCGGAATTAGTGCTCTGCATTTAACCTATGATTTAAATTACTGAATAATAGCACAATATGTTGTTAAAGATTTATAATAATAAATGTTTTAGTTTAGTTGTAAAGCATGTTACCAAAACTATTTGTATTTATATCTAAACAAAATATAACATATTTAATATAAAAATATATATTGTGAAATTGTGAAGTGGAATCATAATCATAATCATAATCAATACATTCTTTATAATTTTTATTCATGAACGTGATATCATAGACTAGCCCTGATCAAAAGACAAACAGTAATAGTAATATTAAGGGTTACAGTCAGATGGGATGCCACACCTTTCATAATCGATCATAATAATTTATTTAGTCATTAATTGAGTTTTTCAAGAACATTTTTACCCTCTCACATTGTGAATGTTACACCATATCCTGACCAGGTGCGATGTGATTAAGCTAAGCAATACAAGTAATCCCTTCCATGTAAATTGAAGCAACACAACATTTGGTCTGCTTTCTATTTCTGGTGCATTTGTCCAAAGAGAAATCTTATTTGTCCAAAAGCCCGCTCCATTCAGTTGTACATTAAACATCAAATATGCTCTGATCAGCTGTGCTTCAGGTCGCAAACCATTTCTGCTTTTAGTGTGGAAAGATAAATTACTTGTTGCTGAAAATGTATTGTGTCACACCTGTTTAGGACAATGTATTGACCAGTATGTTGATCTAGTGCATCATTTATTTCTTAAGGAACATCCTTTTTTTATAATATAAACCCTTTAAGTGATGCCAACATGATATGCCAACCAAGATCTCTTCACTGGAAACACAATGCCAGCACAGCACAAATAATTATTATATATAATAATTTATTCTTTTAGCAGACACTTTTATCCAAAGCGACTTACAGTGCATTCAGGCTATATATTTTTTTATCCATTATGTGTGTTTCCTGGGAATCGAACCCATGACCTTTTTCACTGCTAACACAATGCTCTACCACTGAGCCACAGGACCATAAAAATTGAAATATGTGATCTACAGAATTCATATATGATATTATGAATACTTTTTATTCCCAAAACAGCACTGCTTTTTATAGTCTGCGTTTAGTCTGTCATGAAACTCGCAGATCCATAGATTATAACTCAATCTGATATAATTACATCATCATTAACATGGCACAGGTGTTTGGTTTCTTTTTGCATCAGCAGCCAATAAGCTTGCTGCTCAACATTCAAATACTTGTCCTCCACCTTCCACCTTCCAACTCCCCAGCTCCACCTGTATAGATCTGCTACAGGGTAATTTATGTATGCTACTGTATATGGGGGTTATTTGTTATATGTGCAGCAGCAGTATTTCCTACTCGAGACCCTGCCCCTTTAATCGACGACTCTAAAGTGACCTTTTGGTCCGATATAGGTGCCATCGGACTGTGATTTCATACACTTTAATACACTTTTAAAATGTGCAGTTTGTAATAATGTCAAACTAAAAGTTTTACCTTACAGTACATGTTAAATCATTGTTTTAATAATCGTTTGCTCTTCTTTAAAGAAAAAATTAACATTTCTTTGATTGTGAACTACATACTAAGCACATGTCAATACTGGATTCTGATTTCCTTTAAAGATTAATTTAAAATTGCCTAAATTGTAATAATGTGTCATTACAACATCACAAATACAGACAAGTGACAATTTCAATAGAATGACATTAAGTATATTTTAGTTTACAATAAATACTTGTCAATGCATTCAACAGTACACTTTAACTATATTTCAAAGGCAGTATAAGCTATTATGAAATTATCTATAGAGAAGTACTTAAGTTTGAAGAAGAAAAGATGAAAAAAGACGGTCAAACCAATTAGCCAGAACCTCAGTGGGTAAGAAAACCGCACAATTTCAACAATTGTATTTAATATAAAATTAATACATTTAAAATGAGCATTTAAATATTTTATATAAAATTAAACCATAATACCTTTCATTTAATTGTAAACTAAAAGATATTAATGTCAGTAAAAAAAAAAAAAAACTCTTTAGAAGTACGTATGCTAGAGAATCAGGCCCATGACCTCATTGCAGCTAGTGTCATGCACTACAAGCTGAGCTACAGGAGCAGCAATTGTATAAACCAGTTTGTCATTCAGAGTGAACATCGTCATTCCTGTCAGAGACACTAGCTAAAGGTCATGCCTCCACGATCAGATCGAGGTCACACCATCTCACCTGGCAGCCGGACGTGTGCGCATAGAGGTCAACTTCACTCTGGCTCTCTTTACATGAAGTAAGAGAGACTGGAGCCCGGGTCGGGCATTTGTGTGGCATTCAAGTGCCATTCTGTGGCATTCAGTGGCATTCCCAAATGACGTATTTTCCAGACCATCCCCCTGACATATAACAGTGATTTGTGTGAGGCAGTAAACGAGAATGACAGCTCTCTGCAGAGGAGTACAGGAAGAAACAGATTTTCTGCATTTTTTTTCTGTACTGTTAATCACGTCTGTAGTATGTCATTTGAACTAGGAGGTATCTAAATAAAATTTGCTCTCAGATTGCCCATGCCTCCTACAGATAAACATGGCAAAACATTTCCCTCCTCCCTGTGCCATCACGCTCATCTCACAAAACTCTGAGATATTGAAAATCATGATGGACGTATAGGGTTACCATTGCTCTGTTCCCAAACCTAGCAAGCTGCCTTGTTGTCTATTGCCTACATCAGCAGCTACTTTTCTAAGGCAGCATCCTAACTGAAATAAGCCTGTGATCCCTTTGGGAATATTTGGAGTTATTACTCATAAAATGGGGTCTAAAACACAGTCTGACTAAACTAATAACACACAAACAGTTTTTTTTTAGATAACACATCGAAAACATACTTTCTGGTCGATTCAAACTCATATGTAAAAGTCTATTGTGATGATGCAAAAATACAGCACAAACATGAACAGAAAGAGGAACATGGTTAGACGGAAAACATTTCTGCAGCACGCTACCATGAGTGCTCTTAAAAAATATTTCTGTGAGGCATTTGAGTGTGTACTTCCTCAGAAAGTAATAAACAGTACACAAGTGTTTCCTTTACTGCTCTTCACCCCTGCTGGATCTATATTGCCATGGCAAGAAATATCCCAGAATTTTTTAGCTTGTAGTCTGAACTGTATAAAAAATAAAATGAAACTGAATGGTAATAAAACACGTCTTTTTTGTCTTTAGGGGTTGCACGCAAAAAAGTAACACACAACCTGAACAATGTAGTCTGATTCACCAACAAATGACTTGTATGAGTTGGTTATTTTAATAAAATGGTTTGAATCAGTCAGAAAAAAATCATTCACTAAATTAACTAACTGATTCTGTCAGAATGGTTATTGAATAAGCATAGTGAATTTCAGTGACATCTGAATCAAAGTGAAGCGAGAACTGTTCTAAACCTGCTTAAAATTGTTCAAACCACAATTGCTTTGTAATAAATTATATTTCATTATATAATATTAAAATATGTTCAAGTATAAATACTTTTTTTCAAATAAACATTGCTGTTAAAAAATATACATTTAATAAATTATAAAATTTCATATGGATTCAAATCCATATACTGCGCATGGTGAAAGGGGGAAAAAACTCTGTAGGAAACACTATTCATATTCATATTAGTTGTCAAGAAATCCCACATAAGATTTATAAACTCTCCCTGAATGCAACCCATTTCTTTTCATTCTCCTATTTTTGGCTCAAATCTTATTATTGAGTTATTGAACGTGCAGTTTCCACCTCTACAACACCAGGACAGCAAACCTCACAATGAAAGCTCTCACACACCCAGAGGAACTCTGGGTACTGCCCACAGTGTGTCAAACAGCACAGTCTCTCCAGTCTGACTAACAGCTTGTGCTAATATTATCACTGTCCATTAGACACTGTATAAATCATTAGTAAATCAACAGCTTTGCTGCCATCCGTTTGCACACATACGGTTACGGTGACACACCTACACTGGCTCAATAAATTCCCTTTTAAAAAATGTAAATGTCATTGCATTACATAAAAATCAGTTGCATTGGCCAATGTGATACTAAACCTTTTCTAAATAACTTTTATAACTGCACAACCTGATAAATACGTAGATTATATTTCCAATAAAACTTGCTCACCCTGAAATTATTATTTTTTTTTTCTGATGTCACTAAGCACTCTTATTTCTCCATCTACTTTTTCATGCTTGTTTTGTAGTAAATCAGCTCAACTTAAAAAAAATAAAATAAAATCAATACTACTATGTTAATAATCAATACTATGTTAATAAAAAACTTTTCTTCCTCATTTCATTCAGATTTAAAATGAAAAGAGTGAAGATGGACTGAGATACAGAATTCAACATCAAAGGAATGTATCAGTCTTTAACAAATGCTAGAATATTTAATACAACAGGAACTGAATAGAGGTTACCACAATAATAAAGGTTCAGAAAAACATCCACACTTCTTTAAGCAAAATATTTTTGAAAGACAGATGGAATGTTTTATATTTGAAGTCTTTCAGCATGGTATTATATTGACAGAGATGTCTGTTAAACTGCCCTTGACATGGTTACTCAAAACGCTGCAGCGCATTTACTGAAAAATTGTTGACATTCAAACTAACTTATGTGAGAGGGGAAAACATTTATTGGAGTGGTTAACTTTACTTTTTTCTTTGTTTGTATAGGGCAAGAGAGCTTCAACTCCAAGAGTTTGGCCCTTCAGGCCCAAAAGAAGATCTTAAGTAAAATGGCCACCATGGCCGTGGCAAACCTTCTCACGGACGATACCAGCAGCGAGATTCTGGACGAACTCTACAAGGCCAGTCGTGAATACACTAAGAGCAAGAAAAAAGCCCACAAGATCATCAAAGATGTCATCAAGATCGCCCTGAAGATTGGCATTCTCTATCGAAACCACCAATTCAGTCCTGACGAGATGGAGACCGTCGAACGCTTCAAAAAGAAGATGAACCAGGCTGCCATGACAGTGGTGAGCTTTTACGAGGTGGAGTACACATTCGACCGTGGCATCCTTTCTGAGCTGCTGATGGAATGTAGGGACCTTCTCCATGAGCTGGTGGAGCAGCACTTGACCATGCGCTCCCACGCGCGGATCGACCACGTTTTCAACCATTTCGCAGATGTGGATTTCCTGACCGAGCTGTACGGCCCGTCTGAAGAGTACAGACTTAACCTGAGGAAGATCTGTGATGGGATAAACAAATTCCTAGATGAGGGCACACTTTAACCTCCAGTTCACAGTTAGTCAGATGAGACTCCATCAGGCTACTGGGAACTGAACTGCAGGATTTTACGCAACTTGTGTTCTTTGGTTTTTGTTTGAAATTCAGGCAGTCATGATAACTTGATGATGTGATTGTTACCCAACCTGTAGGGATCAGAGTATGTGAGCAGAGTGGAGCGGCAACAATTTCTTCTCTGCGCTCCTAGCATTCAATAATCACTCCTCTCCAGCTCCGTTTTGGGTTCACCATTTCCAGCTCGTCGCTCAACTGATCAGAAACACCGCTCCGCCTTCGCTCCATGACGAAATTGGTGGCTAAAATACTTCAGAAGCCTATGTTTTGAAATATTAAAGTTCTGTTCAGAACTTATATTAAATGAATAATAAATACACAATACTAGAAGAATAGATTTATCGTGGTTTATTGAAACACTACAATTAGCCGAAGTCTATATTAAATGACTGTTTAACTCACTTGTCTGTGCAGCGTCTTTCTACTCAGGCGAAGCTGAGGTTTGTAGTTACTTCAGAAACAGAAAGAATATGTTGTAACTTTTACGTTTTTAAGCTGATAAATCACAGGACAGCGTTGACAATACTTTTCTGCACTCCTGAATGTTTATATGTGCTCACGATCTGTACGTTATGTGCGAGCTTGTGTGTTGTGTGTGCATAATCAACAATGTAGCAGCACATTAGTTTAGAGCAGAGATTAACTACCTGTACAATTAAATGTTTAAAACATAAATTCACCCAATCAATATTGAGTGCCCATCATGCTACAAACAAACATGCCTGAGATATAACCTCCCGCACTCGTCCATCGCTGTCATTATAACCTTCACCTTCTTTCTGATTTGAGTGATAAACATACATCACAGAGACGTCTATTTGACATCTGCAAGACTTATGTTTTAGTGTTTGCTCATCTCCAATACATCTATAGGACGTTTCCTATCAGATGTCAAACTGACATTTAGAAGATGTCTTTAAGATGTTTATGATTTAGAATGTATGTAAAACTGACATCTTGATGTATATCAGATGTTTGTACACAGCAGATGCTTTCAAGATGAAGCGATCTTTAACAGACATCTTGCAGACGTACGTGTGCTATCTGGGATATCTGTCAAGCTAACTAATGATGTTTAATGCGTGAATTCTTCCTAAAATGCAGTTATATTATGGGCTGTTGGCATTAAATGTACTCGTGATGGAGCGGTAGTGGAGCGCTCCCAGAGTGAGTGAAAACCATGACGCTCCGACTTTTAAAAAATCCACTCCTCGCTCCAGTCGAAAAAAATTATGCTACTCCATTTCTCGCTCCGCTCACATACTCTGGTAGGGATGGTCAACCAAATGCAGATTAAAAATCTGTTTAAGTGGATAACTTGAGTGAATTGGTGTCCTGAAAACCTGTCCTTTGTGTGCAATTGCAGGAACGTTTGAAATTACGAGCTCCTTTACATGCACTGTATGGAATTTGACCTACCTATCCTTTACGAATTGCCTAGCAATGCAACCCTAGCTTTCTTCTGTACATCCATAAGAAACAGTTAAGATGTCCAATTAATCTACTCGAAAGTTAAAGGGATATAGTTCATCCCAAAATGAACATTCTGTTGCCATTTACTCGATCTCATGATGTTCCAAACCTGTATGGTTTCATTTTTATTGTGGAACACAAAGGAGATGTTTAGCATAATCTATCGAGGTGTTCTAACAAATTTTAAAACATAACAAAATTTGGTGCAAATCAATGAGTTATGAAAGATGCAAAAAAAACAATGTAATTTGGTATTACTGATGGCAAACCAGACAGAATGTGTTCTCACAACACATTTGAATGTGAATCAATGTGAATGTGAACTGCTTCGAATATCATTGTCATTTTTAAAGTTTGACAGAGTCTGTCCCCATTCACTTTCTTTGCACCACCTCTTGGATTCTTCAGGAGAAATAAAGTCATGCAGGTTTAGAATGAGATAAGGGCAAGTAAATGAAGATGAAAATTATATATTTTTGGATGAACCATCCCTAAAACATTGAGAGCTTAAAAGAAGAAACGGTGCAAACCTTTGCTGAACAGAGCATACACCAAAAATAAATACATAACTGAAGTGCAGCAGAAAGATTGTAAATAAACTTTGGGGTTTTGGTCTTCTGTTTTTTGCTTTTGTAATGACTCAGTGTCACAGCAGCTACCATAATCCTGTGCTTAGTTTTTCCAGATCCTGATGTTTCAGAATATGTAAATGTGTGTATACGTACATGCAGAAGAGAAATGTGACTATTCCATAAGCCTGTTCAGTGACCCCAGAGTGTAGCACTATTATCATAGTCATTAAACGATCCATATGAACTTCCTGTAGTGTCATTTTGTCATTTCAGCTACTGTGATTGATCTGTTTGATTGGTCCACACTATTTAGCCAGTTAGAATAGTATGCCGTGTTCCATACAAAGCCAGATGTGGGATATTTCAACTTCAATATCTTTTCCCTGACCATATAGCATTCTGTTGCAATTTAGAAAGCAAATTTATTCTGATTTTCCAAGTGGGAAATTGAATGGATGAGTTAAATGGAATGCAACATTATTCTACTCAGCATGTTTGATTAACTAGAATAACTCTACAGGGTCATCTTTGATGATCTTGGCTTTGTTCACACTATCCGTGTTTGGGATTGACAACAGCATTTACTTATAGGTGGGAGTCTCAAAATGTCCTTACATTAGAGGCTTGAACACTATGGCCCGGTTTCACAAACGGGGCTTAGCTTAAGCCAGGACTAGGCCTTAGTTAAATTAAGATATTTAAGCAACTTTTACAAAAATGCCTTAGAAGAAAACATTACAGGTGTGCATCTTGACACAGAACAATGACACCGACATATTTTAAGATAAGTCAGAGCAAGATATTTTCAGTTGAGACAGCTCAAACATGCATTTTAGTCTGGGACTAGCTTAAGCCTTGTCTGTGAAATCGGGGGTATATGTATGAATATGCAATTTAAGTCAAGACTTTCTATTTGTGACTATCACCTAAACAAAGTGACAGGAACTAAGGTAAATATCAAATATGGCCAAAACTGCAAAGTCTTATCGCATTTGACATCACAATAGTTCAATTGAGGTGCAATTTCATATTAAAACTGAATTAACTGACGACAGCTTTTACCTCAGGAAAAAGCAGAGCGTTTGAGTCGTATGTAGACATAAAAAAAACTGTCTGGAGTAGCTCCAGTGAAGGGACAGTGACTGGATCTAAACCTTCAGATGACACGTAGCTCATACACTATACGTCTTTGTAAGTTTTAATTGTATCATCAACATGCAGAAGTACAACGTATTATGATCAATAACAATCTGCTTCTGCCATAATTCTTGACATAACAATTGACAAGCCCTGTTTCCCGCTGGTAATTATTACTCGTGCGCACAACTTGCAAATACGATCATTCTAACATGACGTGAATGCAGCTTTAGATTATGTGACTAATGGGAGTTCAGTTAAATCACTCTATTCAACCACAACTAAAGACACATTTCATACAACACAAAGAAGTTCTTGAAAATATAAAGCAGATCCTTTTAAATTAGAGAAGAGGGCTCACCATTCATGTCTGACAGTTTTAAAACTTCCTTTTCTACTAACATAGAGTTTTAATTCCTCTTTTCTGAACACAAAAAGAAGAGGACAGTCAATTGAATGTATCTGAAAGACCAGATTTAAAAAAGCATTAAGACAGAAATGAAATTCAAGACAAAGACGCTTTCATGACAAACATCTGGTGAACATATCCTGTATTACTTGCCATTCATCCACTTTTAAAAGTGACTAAAGCACTCACTGGTCAAAATCCCTTGCTGTACGAGCCAAGGGGTCAAGGTTTGGCTAGTAAACTTGGTCCAGTTAGTCCCTGCTGGTAGATGTTGTAACTACACGATTACAGTATGTGGTGCAAAAGCTTCTTTCTCCAATGAAAGCATTCAAAATTATGAGAAAATAAAACCGAACATATATATATAAACATTTATGTCAACCTATATATATAACTATAACTATATATCAGTGCCCACATACTTTCAGCGACATTGATTTTTAAAGTATTTTTTCCATTCATTTTTTCCAATTTAAAAAAAAATCTTTGTTAATGCATTATAAGCCATGAACCAAGCCAACCAGTTAAAAGGTGAATCACAACATTACACACATTTACACTGTATTTAACACCTTTATTGAGGGAAAGAACTGCAATCACACAAAGCATTGTGAATAACAATCAAATTAAAAACAATTGAGAAATATAAAATAATTCATTTAAAATTGTTGATTATATCTATAGAACCAATATTTTTTTTAAGTTGTTGTTGTTTGCCAAATATGCTTATATATACAAATAAAAAGGAATTTTGATATAATTCATGGGTTGTGAGCGTTCACTGCAAGCTCTTTTGGCGTGATTTGCTCACCATGACTCTCTCTGATTGGTGGAATTTTCTGTACAGCGTTTCTGTACAGCATTAAATACAGTTTTTTTTTTTTTTTTTATAATGTGAACAGATGACTTTAATAAAAGCATATGCATTGATTAACAACCAGTAGGTCTGTCTTTAAAAGTTTATAAGTTATCATTAAAAATCAATTTCCCTATGGAGAAAATTAGATTTTACTTCAGGAAGCCGACTGTTGCACTTAGTAATAAAGCAGATGTTTTGCCAGTGACCAATTTCTGGAGAATGAACTAAACTATACCATTAATTGCTTAAAGATATTTTTTAAACTGCTTAAGATTTAAAGATAACACAAAAGATGCCTCAAAGCATTTTTTCCCCCAAAGTCAATGGGTTCTGGTGTTGTTTTGAGCCCAGCTGACTTTTATTGTATGGACAAAAAAAACTTTTTGGGGGAACAAATTATCCCCCAAAAACTAGCAACAAAAAAGTGACATGCATAAGCAGATTCTGTCTAGGCTTGCTAATGAGGAATGCACTAATTTTTATAACAGCTCAGGATCTCCCACACAGTGGCTTCACAGATTGAGAATGTGCGACTGAGAGCCCAAATTTAGCTCACTGCACTGGGTCGGGTCGCCCAGAAATGAAATATTTGTGGTATTAAAGAACAGAAAGACTGTTGGGCATTAACAAGCTACAAATCAACCCACACATTCAACACCCCCTCACAGTGTGCACTAACAGGGGAGCCTTAGTAAAATGAATGGCAGAGCGCAGATCAACGCTGTGGGGAAGCGCAGGGTTGCCAGGTTTGCATAACAAAACTAGCCCAAATATGACCATTCAAAAATAACCCAATGATCATCCCAAATATCAAAACTCAAAATATGCTATTCCCATAACTAAAATACATTAATATACAGTCACTCTTATGCAAACTGAAAACTACTATCATAAACGCAGCTCAAAGGCTCTCTATGCCAGTGGCTCTTCTTTACAAAACTTAACACACAGTAGCACAGTTTTGTCATTGGTTCAATACAAGCATTTCAATCAAATATGATTTGCAATATGTCAAACCTTAAACCCGCGGGTGAAAAAAAATTATAAATCAACCGGCAGCAACACTTTAAAAGCAGCACAATTTTGCATGGAAACCACAGACTTCCATGGGGAAAAGTTATTATTATTATTATTATTTTAATATCATAGGGCTAGACTGACTCGTTAAAGGATCAGTTCGTTTAAATGATGAATCATTAGCACTGTTTGCCACCTCTTTTTCTTCAAGGAGCAGGATGGTTTGATTCGTCACACAAAGGTGTTTTCACTGGCTGTGAGGTGTAGTGTTGGGCAGTAACTATAGTCAGGGCCGTTTCTAGGCATAGGCGAGGAGTTTGGATCTCCTAGGCGCCACCGCTGAAAGGGCGCCAATAAGTGCACTGGCACTGTTAGCATGTTGTTATAAAGAGTGGCATTTCACCCTGAATATGACTGCCGCCCCCCTGGATCCCCCAACATTCTTGGCTAGAGTTACTGTCATCTGACGATGCCTGTAGCCACTAGATCAGAATGCGTCAATGCTGCTGATTGTTTGCCAATGCAAATTTTGATTTGGAGCCTCGCCACGGCCATTACATCAGGGGGGGCCTCTGGTCAGTGCTTTGGCAGTAACTACCTTTTTTTTTTTTCCATGCAATAAAGCTAAGTTCAAAGGCCAATTTTAAATATTTGTACAGTAAATAAAGTGCACAAAATCAGTAATTTGTTTAGGCAGTATTTGTGGCACTTTTGTGGCACACTTGTCCAAATATTTGTGGCAGATTTGTCCAAAATGTGTGCGTTTTTTGCGCCAATGCATTGTTAAGGATCAGCGTGTCATGTAATATTCCCGTATAAACTTTAACATCCAATTAAAAAACATTTGTATAGTAAAATTCGCTAATTCACGAGATCATTACATCCTTTATTAGACCGCTTTGTCGGGTTAAATGCATCCTTACGGAGGTGTCGATATGCTGAATCAATTCATTCACTTCCATCAACGCTTAATGGGAGCAGCGTCATAGAGGGCAGAGCGTCACGTTATTTAAAGGGGACGTTAACGCGTTAACGAGTAGCAAATGATTAAGTAGCTGCATTGGTTACTTTTATGCCACTGATAAAGCTTTTATGTAGTTTGGGGTAACAAAGGGTTTTTTTAGGTTTGACTGAAATAATAATGCAATAACTGACACTTTAAATCAATGTTTCAAGAAACAACAACAAAAAAATTTAACAAAAAAAACAGATAAAGACAAAAAAGTAACCATTGATAATATCTAAACAATATGTAGTAGTATAATATATAGTATCCAAATCAAAATTGTATAAAATTAATTTATGTGTGATTCTTGTATGTGTAAATTATGTGCAATGTCTTAGCCATTACATAGGGCTATACAGGCATCTAGTCGCAACGCAATGATATTACAGATACTAAATTGTGCAAAATGTTTATCTTAACAGTCAATTTACAAATAATGCATTCAGATTTGTGGAACTCAATGCACTGAATCTCCACAAATTAGTGTTGTTACTATGACAACCAATTTGAATGTGACAAGCAACTGGGGTCTGAAAATAATTATATATATATTTATAATTTGGGGGGGTGGGGGGCAATAGGGATTTTGCCTAGGGCGTCAAATTGGCTAGAAACGGTCCTGAACTATCTTTACTTTAAACTAGCTACAGTAATAACTATTACCTTTTGGCGTAACTAGTATGTAACTAATTCTATTAAGTCTTTTTCTGGTAACTCACTTTATTTTAAAGGTTTCCCTCTGATACACGTTTACATGTACTATTTATCATAACTATTAATTATGCATAATCAACTAACCCTAAGCCCGACCCTAATCCTAACTAACACCATATTTGCTTACGTACATGTATTTAATTAAATATGACTCAGTATTAATGTATAATTGCAACTGTAACAAGGACACCTTAAATCAGTGTACCCAGATTTCAAAATAACTATCAGTAACCTCCATGAAACAGCTTCGTTACTTAGTTACTTTTGATCCTCACCCCCTATACTGATTTGAAATCCACAATTTCCTAGATTTATTTTTCTAATTGTCACGGAAGTCACCAGTGTATCGGGAAACTTGGACGATGGAAAGCGACAATCAGGTCATGGAAACATGCCATTTACACTGATTGTGTTCAGGATAATACGGTGATCTGACACAGTTGTGTAAGGTGTTGCTTACTTCTACCTCTGGCATTACGTTGGCTTTCCAAACCACATACCTCTGATCCAGATAATAATCATATTACTATACATTACCTATCTTATTAACTTATGTGTTTCTTTTGTAAAAATACGTCATGAAATTATAATCATATGGCCGTGGTAACAGATAAATTATAACTACTCTGATAAAACAATTACTTCAACACACGTACAATTATACACACGTTTACTAAAAGTCACTACATCACCATTGAGTGTTTGTAATACACTTTGGTCTTGACATTGCTATCCAATTTAGATTTTTGTCAAATTAAATGACATTTTTAGAAGAATTTTAGGGGAGATCCCATTACAACAATCCATCTGTGGGACGTGAAAGTAATCACGTAATGTAACTAGTAGTGTAACTAATTACTGTTTCCAGAAAGTAATAAGTACACTCTAACAAAATGCTGCTTTGTGTTTTTCAACCCAACTTCTTGGGTCAAATATGGACTAAACTACCAACTGTTGGGTTAAAAAGGTAATAAAAAGATTTAACCCACAACTGGTTAGTCCTATTCTGACCTCCAAGTTGGTTTGAAACCATCCCACTATTTTTTAGAGTGATACTAACTTTTGAATAGAAAGAGTAACTAGTACGAGTAATAAATTCCATTTTTTGTGTAACGATCCCAACCCTGTTGTATAACGTACGTTTGTTGAATATAAAGTGGTCATAAAAAATTGTTCCCATAAAATTCTCACTTTCACGAACTACACTATACGAAAAAGGCGGGTTACTACAACTCCCAGTTGCTGGGTAAAAATAGGGACAAACGCCGCAATTTCGTCGGGTTCGTTTTGGACCCCTGCGGTTGTGTTACATGTTTAACCCCACCTTCTTGGTACACCCATCCTGGGTCAAAACAACCCAATTGCTGGGTTTGTCCCTATTTTACCCAGCATTTTTTAGAGTGTAGGATGAAAAATTGTCTTAAATGTTGTTTTTGGTGATTATTGTTCCAGTATTTTGACTTGGTTACATTTTGTTCTCCCTCATAAAAAAAAAAAAGAGTGATTCACGAACGCTTTTTAAAACACTTGAATCATTAGAAATATCAGCTCAAAAGAGCGATTCATTTGTGAATCATGACTTTGATCTTCTGACCGTTAGTCAAACTTGCTTTCGAAAGACGATTTTCTCTCCTCTGTCTAATCTATAGTTACTCTGAACTTTCATAGTGCGGCTCTATATTTGAATATCTTTGAATAAAAGGAAAAGTGCTCTATAATTACACCCATGACAGAAAGAGGGCGGGATGGAGAGAGAGAGTTGAACACTCTGGTTTTAATCTCTTTATAACACCCACCAACTAACTCTCTCACAGACCACCCACCTCTGCTCCATGATTCACTATGAACACGCCAGCCAGCCAGAGACTCAACCGCACATAAACTTACACACACACTTAGACAGACTCTCTTTGTTTACACAAATCATAACAGTGCATGATTAAAATTTACAAACTGATTTTAGTATCCTAAAGGTGTCCTAGGAGAAAAGAGAATCACACTGTTAGATGAAAGAACATATGGGCCATCTTTAGAAATATCTTTATAAGGATTTATTAGTACATACAAAGCAGGTATTCACATATCAAACAGTCAAAACAGAACAAAAGTATCTGAACTTCACAACAAAAAAACCCTGTACAACAAACCCTGCAAATTAGTGGTGCAAACTGTTCACCTGGAAAACAAATGTTGCTTAACATATCTATACATACAGTGTAGTCACAGAAGAACAGAAACAGATGTTCTCTCTGCAGACATCCTATGATATAAGCAGACTTTAACATGACATTAACTTTTAGTATGTGTTGAATAACTCATCTGAGATAAACAATCAGTGAAACTCCCGCTCCATTTTTTTTAATTTTCTTTTTTTCCTGCATTTATTTTTTACTAACGATGTTGCGTGAGATTAGTTCTTTCATGATCTCATTGGTTCCTCCCAAGATGGGTTTAACTCTGGCGTCTGCAAAAGACCTGAAAGACAGCACATAAGACAACCATTAAAATGTTTCTAATGCATTTTATTTATGAGTCAAGACTGAAAGTCTGGCTGGGTGAATCTCAAGAATGTTAAGGTCATATTTCACC
Organism: Sinocyclocheilus anophthalmus; assembly: GCA_018155175.1. Taxonomy (NCBI): domain Eukaryota; kingdom Metazoa; phylum Chordata; class Actinopteri; order Cypriniformes; family Cyprinidae; genus Sinocyclocheilus; species Sinocyclocheilus anophthalmus. The sequence goes on along the minus strand of JADLZN010008191.1, from coordinate 1,087,737 downwards.
TCAAAATTATATTAAATGAAGCCTATTTTTAGGATAATTAAGATTTTTTTTACATAGTGACATTTTTATGGCAAGCACATTTCCCCTCAAATTCTCATTATGAAAAATATTCATTCTCATTACTGTAACACATAAGAGATGCTTCAAATATCTATGAATAATTCACAATTTAAATAATATATACTTTTTTACATTCTAGTAATGAGGACAATAAATCTATTCAACTGTCATTTAAAAAAATAAGAATTTGGGGAGAAAATATGCTTCATTGTCATGAACGTTATATACACTTAATGGTCCAAAAAAACAGGTTTAATTTTTTTGTGGAACACATATATTTTATATATATATTATATTTTTATCTCATTTTGGGATGAGCTAACCTCTAAAGCTATATTTATATTGCATTAAAACACCAGCAGATTTTTAAAGACTTCCAGGAGGTTCTGAAAGAGGCATTTTACACCTGCACAGGGTACATCTGCTGCCAACAAAATATACAAGTATATACCAACTAACAGACTGCAGTTATCAAGAGTGACTAATCAAATGACAATTCAAATGAACCCAGTTTTAGCTCCATTTAAAGAGTGTGAGAGATATTGTGGTGTTGCTGTGCAGAGCTGAGAGAAACTCGCCCTCTGCTGGACACCAGAATAACAGTCAAGGAAATTCTCATTCCCAACTCTCATTCCCAATTGGCCCTGTCCCAAATGGCACATTTCATGTGCACTTTCGGTCTTGAGGACTTACAATGGCCGTTGCGTGCGTGTGTCACTTAAGTCCACAAGACCGTAGAGTGTCCCATTCGTCATTTTAGCTTTCAGAAGGGTGCTCGCGAGCGCTCACTTTCCGGCTGCTATGCGCCCTCGATGCACACTTCTGCCAAGCGCGCACTAGGGTCGAGCTACGCAGCTGAATTCTACCCGACAGTCAAAGCGGCATTACGTCAGGAAAGTGTAGACTCAGAGGAAGTCCATGAGGGTTTAGGGTGCCACAGGGCCATTGACGCTTGGTCAGGACCCCTTAGCGTCGCTTTTTAACACTCAGGGTACCCCTTTAGCGTCACTTTTCAATGTGCAGCGTACTCCATTGCTCTCAGTTGTTTGCGTCAGATCAAGACGCATTTAATGTTTTGCATGCATTTGTACTTTCATAGATATTTTGGAGCACCTAACCCCACCCCTACCCTAAACCTACCCACTCCTGAACAATATAAAACACATAACTAACAAATATAAGTACAGTCACGGGTATTTATTGCAAAAACTGACCAAAAAAAAAATTATTAATAAAGTATTAGCCTACAAACAAGTTGTTGCATTCCAAGTCTTCTGAAGCCATACGATATCTTTATGCGAAGAACAGAGTAAATCATAAGGTTTTAATGACTGAAAATGATCCCGCTCCCTGAAAGGGATAGTTTACCCAAAAATGAAAATTACCCCATGATTTACTCCCCTCGAAGCCATCCCTAGGCTGTATATGCCTTTCTTTCTTCAGACACTACATTATTGTTACAATTAAAAAAAATGGTTCTTCGGCGCTTCCCAGGATTTATAATGGCAGTAAATGGGGTTTGAGATTTTGAAGCCCAAAAAAGTGCATTCATCCATCTTAGACCTTTATCCATATTTAAAACTTGATATACCGTAATCATATCATCCAAAAAGACACTCTCGAACATTAGCATGACACGATCGGTGACAAGACAAACAAGAGCCAATTCAGTTCCACTACCAAGCTGATGTATTGTCTTAAATTTGTGCGCAACGCACACAAGATCTGAGCTTTAACGGCCGATGAGACGTGATCGTCGCTCTGTTCCTCACACAAATAAATAATTTAGCCTTGGAAGACTTGGAATAATTGTGACTGTAGTTGTATCTGCCTTTTATATCCTGTGTTTTATATTGACAAATGGTTAGGTGTAGGGGTTGAGTTACGTGCTCAAAAAATGTGTAAATAGTGTAATGTAATGTAAATGTAAGTAACATTTTTGTGACTGTTTAAATTGAAAAAAATAAATAAATCGCAACCCAACATACAGTGGGTACGGAAAGTATTCAGACCCCCTTACATTTTTCACTCTTTGTTATATTGCAGCCATTTGCTAAAATCATTTAAGTTCATTTTTTTTCCTCATTAATGTACACACAGCACCCCATATTGACAGAAAACACAGAATTGTTGACATTTTTGCAGATTTAATTAAAAAAAGAAAACTGAAATATCACATGGTCCTAAGTTTTCAGACCCTTTGCTCAGTATTTAGTAAAGCACCCTTTTGATCTAATACAGCCATGAGTCTTTTTGGGAAAGATGCCACAAGTTTTTCACACCTGGATTTGGGAATCCTCTGCCATTCCTCCTCTGCCATTCTCTCTTCCAGTTCTGTCAGGTTGGATGGTAAATGTTGGTGGACAGCCATTTTTAGGTCTCTCCAGAGATGCTCAATTGGGTTTAAGTCAGGGCTCTGGCTGGGCCATTCAAGAACAGTCAGAGTTGTTGTGAAGCCACTCCTTCGTTATTTTAGCTGTGTGCTTAGGGTCATTGTCTTGTGGAAGGTAAACCTTCGGCCCAGTCTGTGGTCCTGAGCACTCTGGAGAAGGTTTTCCCTGTACTTGGCCGCATTCATCTTTCCCCTCGATTGCAACCAGTCGTCCTGTCCCTGCAGCTGAAACACCCCCACAGCATGATGCTGCCACAACCATGTTTCACTGTTGGGACTGTATTGGACAGGTAATGAGTGCCTGGTTTTCTCCATACATACCGTTTAGAATTAAGGCCAAAATGTTCTATCTTGGTCTCATCGGACCAGATAATCTTATTTCTCACCATATTGGAGTCCTTCGGGTGTTTTTTCATGTGTCTTGCACTGAGGGGAGGCTTCCGTCGGGCCACGCTGCCATAAAGCCCCGACTGGTGGAGGAGGGCTGCAGTGATGGTTGACTTTCTACAAATTTCTCCCATCTCCTGACTGCATCTCTGGAGTTCAGCCACAGTGATCTTTGGGTTCTTTTTTTACCTCTCTCACCAAGGCTCTTCTTCCCCCGATAGCTCAGTTTGGCCGGACGGCCAGATCTAGGAAGGGTTCTGGTCGTTCCAAATGTCTTCCATTTAAGGATTATTGAGGCTACTGTGCTCTTAGGAACCTTAATTGCAGCAGAATTTTTTTTGTAACCTTGTCCAGATCTGTGCCTTGCCACAATTCTCTTTCTGAGCTCTTCAGGCAGTTCCTTTGAACTCATGATTCTCATTTGCTCTGACATGCACTGTGAGCTGTAAGGTCGTATATAGACAGGTGTGTGGCTTTCCTAATCAAGTCCAATCATTATAATCAAACAAAGCTGGACTCAAATGAACGTGTAGAACCATCTCAAGGATGATCAAAAGAAATGAACAGCACCTGAGTTAAATACATGAGTGTCACAGCAAAGGGTCTGAATACTTAGGCTTCTGTTGATTTTCAGTTTTTTCCTTTTTAATAATCTGCAAAATGTCAACACTTCTGTGTTTTTTGTCAATATGGGTCTCGGTTGTACATTCAGGAAAAACAATGAAGTTTTTTTTTTTTTTTTAATGAGTTCGCAAATGGCTGCAATTAACAAAGAGTGGAAAAATTTCAGGGGGTCTGAATACTTTCCGTACCCCTGTTATATGCAATAATTGGCAAATTATTACCCAATATATATAATACATTCATGACAATAAAATTCCCAAAGCCTTTTGTGTCTGCATATTGACGTCAAAGGTGTTTTATTTAAAGCAATGGAGGACCCTGCATGTAAAGGGGTACCCCTCTATGTCAAAAAGTAATGAAAAGTGACAAAAAGTATGAAACTACTACTATTATTATTATTATATAAATTATTAAAAAATCAATACATGTATTAATATTGCAGTACTACTATACTGTTACATTAAAAATACTATTTAATAATAATAATTATTTTATTTTTACAGATCAACAGTAAAATTACAATATTAACGGCTGTCTCAATTTCTTTGCTTTCAAATGTTGAACAGCTTTCAGCTTTTATTTTGGTGGAAAACTGCTAGGAGAACTTGGACCTTCTCTTTTGTTGACAACAGATTTACAGCATAAACGATTACAAACTTGGGAAGACGGTTGGAGCGTGTTGTGTTTTAAAATTCACATTAGCTGCTGAATTTTCATTTGTGGGTAAACTATCACTTTAACCACTGTATGCAATCACTGTCACAGAACAAACACTGCATTCTGGTTACAAGTGCAAGGTTGACCCATCAGTGCAGATGGTACACTTCTCAGTAACTGTTACTCACTTGGCTATCGGACAGTCCCACATGTAGCCGAATCCACCGTGAAGCTGCAGGCACTGAGTAGCAACTCTATTCTGCAAATCTGTGGCCCTAGGGAGGGAAAAAGACTGTCACACACAAATCTGGTATAACATTAAGTGTGCATAAAGATGCAAGAAAAGTGGTGCTTTCTATAGACTTCATCAGGCATGCAAAGCTTAACACAAAACTAATCCAAACGATAGCGCTTTTTAAAATCTGTTATTTGCCATTATGTCACAATCAGTCAGCATAAAATGGAAGTTAAGACTGACATCACTTTTGTACTATAACGCATTTCTAAGTGAAATGACTTACTGAACAAGAATACATGTGGTGGGGAGATGAGATCTGGATGATTCAATCAGTTAGATTCGAATTTCAAAACACATCAGCTTTTGACCGTACTATACAGTGTTCAGTAGTGATGAGGGTTTTTGAAACTCCCAATCAATTAAACCACTTGCTTAGCAAAATGATTCATTACTTCATTAGTGTAAAAGTAGTGTATGAAGTACAGCTTACACAAAAGTCACTTTCAAACAAAGCAGCTTTCTGTATCATCTGTGTTGGGAAATATTTTGCCATTAAGCGAAATTCCCAAACGCAACGATTCCTATTGAATTGACTGAATTTTGCCCACAAAACTTCCCCAAGCAATTGACCTATTGGTAAGCCCCTCCCCTCGAACGCAGATGAGCCAATGGCAGTTGAGTATCAGTTGCACGGGGACTGGAGGTCTACATTTTAGTGCCTCTCCATATTAAACTGGTTAAAAGTAAATTAACTTAATCTTACCCAGCGGTACATGAATCCTGGATGTTCTGCGATCATGACGGCCGTAATGAAGCTTCTCTCTCTCCGCCTCCCCTTCGCTCAGGCTCTGCCTTGTACGCCAACTCAATCTCTCTTCCGCCCCCCCTGCCCACCCCTCACACAAATTATTCTTGTTACCCCCACCCATTATCATTACATTTTAAAATCTTTTAGATATCCCTCCCATCGGCCTATTTAATTCCCACTTGAATGGTGGTAATTCTGTGTCCAAAATGTATCAAAACCTCTGGGACAATGTTTTCAATGGACCGCTGTCCTAGGTAAAACAGTTAGCACCTCTGTTTGTTTTCCGATAAAGCAACAGCAACTGAGGGGGGCGGGGCTTACCGATATCAATTGTAAATGTAACTACCTTTAGCCAATGCTTGGCAAACTACTCCAATTAGAAACAATTAATTTTCAAGCATGTGCAGTTAATAAAATTCATTCAAACTGACCAGATGATCACCCTCTTTCATGGTTCAACTAGCCTCCAACTTTCTTAATGACAAACCATCGCATTTTTTTTTACATTTTTGTACAACCAAGGGATCATAAATAACAGTATAACTTAAGAGGCTCTTTGTTTTGCAAATCTCATTACACAGAATACCCTACATGACATTGCTCCCCTCGATTTTGCCGTCCCGCTTTTGCTGTCTTGACACGTCGGCGCCGCTTGTTGCCGAAAGCTGTGATTTTTTTAGTATTAAGGCCCGTTCACACTAAGAACGATAACTTTAAAGATAACAATATTAGCGTCCACACAGCGAATGATATTGTCTGTTTATTCTAAGTGCACATGCGTCTGCCGCTTTTAAATTCTTGAGCTTGTTACAGCAGGATAGATTCTGATTGGCTATCAATTTTTATCGTTCATTCCATGGACAACTTCGCGCCTGTGCGATGAATAAAGTCGCCTTTTTGTGTAAGTTGATCTACACCTCCTCCTTCTTGACCACTTTTCGTTCTTGTCCTGTTATCGTGTTATCGTGTTATAATTGTGGTGTGAACTATTGCCTATTCTTTAATCACATATCTGGGCTTCGTGTGACTGTGGCCCTGTGACCTGATTCCATCCAATCAGAGGATATCAAACGTCTACTTATTTGAGACCCTCGATTTTTACAGAGATCTACATTCTTGCTTGCTTCATTTGTCTACCTACCCCTTAACAACAGGCTGCTGCATGTTTCCTGTCGTGACTTCTGTTGTGGTTCTGTAAACGACTGGGAAGTCGGATAGCGTGTCTGATCCTCATCCAGGATGCCCAGTTTTTCTCTGTAACTATTTACAAAGTCTGAAAGTGTATGACCCTAGTGGTTTGCTTTAAAGTCTGTTCAGGAGTTCTAAAATACCTCTCCTGGCAGTGCGTGTGTTCCCATGGTCCCTTATACCCTTGGCCGTACACGCCTTTGATACACGCTCCAATTGCTCCACTGATTCGAAACTAAAGTTTTCGAAGCTTCATGTAGCAGTGTTTCGAAAGCACCCATCACTAGTGTTCGTCAGGTTTACTCATCAAGAGTCTCACCAGTATTTGGCCATGGACGCTGTGCCTGAGTCCAGATTCTTCTCACTGTGGAGCTGAAGGCAGCTGTCAATAAAAGCTCGACCTACACATATGTCTGTTTTCAACTCAGCCAATTTGTGCTGCACCACCTGAAAGACAGATAGATGATCAGTTATAGTTCTGATGATAATGAGACTTTATTAGAGCAAACCTGATTTAGTCCTCACTGATTCTACTCATCCATATGTCTAAATGAACAGTGTAATGGAGCTTATTCAATTTCTCTGAGCATCTGTCTCAAACTGCAGGCAGGATGGAGGGATACAATTACAAAGTGAGTGTGTGGCTGTGACCTTACGTGAGGTTAAAAGCACACTAAACAAATGAGGAAACTAATTGTGAGGATCTGGCAGAGAAACTTAATACAACTGAAAGGATTTTTTTTAAAGGGGTCATACTATGAAGAATCTAATTTTCTTTTCTTCTTTCATTTTCCATAAAAAAGGAAATAATGCTGTGAAAATTCTATGAAACTAATAATATTATGCAAATTGTTGCTTTATTGAAACCAAGTTCTGAAATTGCTGGGTTTCTGTCATCAAAAACTATAACGATTCACATTTACATGTCAACAAAGCCTATATAGTGTTCAGCTTGGTCCGCCTAGTCACAACAAGGTAACAAAGTGGAAGAAGGACAGATACTAATCTCCAGAAGAACTAAAAATAGTATCATTATTTGGTGAACTTTGACTCATTTTACTCGTAGTAAAATGTGTCAAACTTCACCAAACCTTTTGCTCTGGCTGGTCGTGTGTAGAACCTGCAACTCTGCAGATCCCTCTGAAGTTTATGTGTAGTTTGTTTCCTGCTCATTTCAGCCAAATCTTAATAGCTTTTGCAGCATATTTCAGTGCCTATTGTTTTGTGAACCAGTCAATTAGGCTATTATAAAAGAATGGAACAGGTCAAAACTACATTAGTCTCGAGAGAACAGTGTTGTATCTCACATGTAAAATGGGCTTTTACATAGAAGTCTTAAAAGCACTGCAGCAAAAAGAAAAGAAAAGTGTAAAACTGTAATAAAAACTACATAATGACAGTTCATGGTACAAGTAGTAAGTTTACATTTTTAAATAATAAAAAATTTTTTTTAATTAATTATTCAACAATGTATTTGTTAATTATTTGTATTATTTATTTATAACTTCCAGAAATATTTTCTGTAGGCTAACATGAAATGGGACAAACTGTATGATGGAAATACTTTAGAACCAAAGGAAACACTGTTTATTCTCAGCTTAAAACAGAAAAGCTTCACTGTTTATGTTGAAAAAAAAAAATGATGAAGAGCTGATATAATAGATATAACAGTATTTAAATGATTATTTAATTACTGATAACAAAAATTAAATGATTATTTAATTATTATTTTTGAACAGACCAGATGTCTCATGTCTGTTAAAAAAAAATATAAAAAAAGTACCACTTCTCTCAAAGGGACCATTTTTCTGATTTTTAATTTACTTTCCCATAAAAATGTAAATATTGTAATCATTATCAACAAAAATTTGGAATACGGTGTTAGAAATGTGGGCTCGCTTACTTTCAAATAAATACAAAAATAAATAAAGGTGAGGTTTTTTTTTCCCCTTTATATTTACCTGCAGGTCAGCTATGGTCCTGCCGAATGCCTTCCGCTGCATCACAAATTTCCTTGTCTCTTCAAACATGAACTCGCTGCTGGCAAGAGCCATGACTCCTACATAAAGGCGCTCCTGCAGAATGACATAGAAAGAAACAAGCTGAAATCTCTCCCTATTCCTATTATTGTTCATTATAATGGAGTGTGAGCCTATTTGTAGAGCTTTTCAAATTCCCAGAATCCTAATCCCCTCATATTTTGATATCTTATACCGACAATGCAATCCTTGTACAAAAGATCTTCACAGACGGATGCACACAACTACTACAAACACACAAACCACTGAATCTGTTGACTACCACAAACACACAAACCATTGAATTTGTTGCAGTATTATCAAAAATAAGAATAGGAAAACTCAATAGAGAACAGGAAAACTGATATACCTGTGGCAGCTCGTTCATCATATAATAAAATCCTTTATTGACCTGACCCAACAAAGCTTCAGCGGGCAAACGAACATCCTCAAAAAACAGTTCAGCTGTATCCTGCATAGAAACAAAGACCCAATACATTTTAACTAGACCTCTTTATTAATCTATACTAAACTATAAAATACATTTAATTCTTACATGTTTCAATAAATTCTAAGTGAACTCTTACACAAGCTGGCAACTGCATTTAAGCAGAGGTTATGTATATGGAAAGCTTTAAGGGGAACCTGAGCTTTGAGTCCGAGCTTCTCCAGTTTGCGGCCTTTTTGGAAGCCCTTAGTGCTGCTGTCAACCAGAAACAGACTGATTCCATGAGCTGCTGTCTTTGCTTCACGGTTAGTCACAGCAACTACAATCACCATATCACTCATCCAGCCATTACTGATGAACACCTGAAAGAAAGTGACAGAAGTACTGTAGATGACTGTGGTTTAACAAAACCTGATGGAAAATTCAAAACAACTGAAAAAAAATAACTAACCAACTAATTGACAGAAGATTCACTCAAAGCTATGTATTTATTTTTTTTTTAATTATGACTTATAAATATACTTATTTATAAAAATAAAAAATTGCAGTTTTATGACCCCTTTAGATTTTCATTCTGTTTCTCACATTTTTTTCCATTATGTTGTGTACAGAGTGATGTCTGTCAAGTTGGAACATTTTAACTTGGTAGATGCAGATGCAGCCTCCTTTTTTGAAAACTAGTTTAATTTGTTTTCTGAAGACATCCTTGCTATAGTGCATCACTCCCTACACCTTGCTGTATTCTGCCACTGATTTTAAAACTGATTTTATAAAACCTCTATCAATGGGAACTTTTTAACACAGTAATTACAGACTGATTTCAAATCTTCCTTGTTTTTTTTTTTTTACATTTTTAGAGAAACGTTTAACAACCCATGTACCTTCTTAAATGCAAACACTAAATTAGAGATATTTCAGACAGGTCTTAGGACACACCACAGCACAGAGACAGCCCTTCTAAAAGTAGTGAATAATATCACAACAAATCATGATAGAAACAATCTTCACTTCTGGTTCTACTTGATTTAAGTGCTGCCGCTGATATACAAGATTCTTTAAGTGAACATGTTGGCATCAATGGAATTGTTTTTTTTTTTGATCACTTTCTCATATCTTTGAGAAAGGGTTTTTTTGTTTTGTTTTGTATTTTTTGTATCTATAAATTTCAACTAGACACCACACTAGAAGTGTCATTTGGGGTTCCTCAAGGATCGATTTGAAGAACATTACATTTTACTTTGTATATGCTACTGATTGACTCACTTGCTAACTGTATTTCAGAGTGAAACTAAATATATTAGGACTTTACCCATGTCAAGGAGCAAACATTTATCATTTGAAGAATATTGCTAAAATGAGGTCATTTCTTTCTCTGAGCAGCACCGAGAGACTGATGCAAGCTTTTATAAATAACTGGTTTGACTACTACTGTAATGCTCTCCTTTCTGGTCTACCAAAGAATACAATAAATCATCAACAATTAACTCAAAATTCTGCCGCATGAGTGCCAACTAAAACCAAAACAAGACCACACATTAGGTCAATAAAGCAAGAAGGCCCCCCGGATCCTCGGGTTCCTCTCTTTTAGCTGTTCCACACAGCAGAATTAAAATATTGCATGATGTCCCATTCAGCCATCATGTGAAATGCCACTGTAACAACAAATGAAGACAGATGTGCAGAAGATAGATATTTTTAAATGTAAATTAAAAATAATTTTAATTTGCACTAAAAATATCTATATCTTCTGCATCTCTCACTTTATTTGTTGTTACAGTGGCATTACGCAGATTTTAATTTTGTATATTTTAATTATATACTTATTTAGTCTGGCTTTTATATTTATTACCATAATCACTTATTTTTATTCTATTTATCTTTATCAACATTTGTAACATTTAAAATTTTTATTATAAACTATTTTTGTGGGAGTTTTTTTTTTTATTCCTTGTATTTTGTGTCAGTCGCTTGTTTATACTTGCAATGGATTTGTTTGCAAGGTGCTATATGAATAGTTTGATTGATTGATTGATTGATTGATTGAGTGATTGAAAAATTCTCTGCATCACAGAAGCCACTGTCCATACCTTGCTTCCATTAATAATCCAGTCAGTGCCATATTTTTTTTGTTGTTTTTTTTTGCAAATGTCTTCCCTCCTTGAAGGTCACTTCAAAGATAAAATTAAAGATGTAAACCAGGACAACACAGGGAACAAATGAATATATCACAATATGACTGCAAGCATTAAAATGTGATGCACCCTGGGAGTCAGTGTCTTTGTATCTTTAAAAGTATCATTTATTCTTTAATGTCATGCCTGCACTTAAGCCCACCTGCCGGCTCCAGGTTCGGTCATAGCGATGGCCCCGATGCATTTCCCAGCAGTCATCTGTGGAATATAGTGCTCGATCTGAGCCTTAGAGCCATAGTGACTGATATAAGGCATTACAACCTCAGAGTGGAGCGAGAACCCAGGACCACTGCAGTTACAGTACATTCTACAACACAAACAGAGCCAGAACACCTGCTACATTATACACACAAAGCCAAGGAAAAAACCTAAATACATTCAGGGTTGTGATCCATTCAAAAATGAAATGCATTTTAAATTCCAGTTCAATTCTAAATTTGAATTGAGGCAGCAAGCAGAACACAAGATTGGAATTCAAATTTGAAATTAAGGAAGTAGAATTACAACTGAATTGATTAAAAAAACATATGCTGTAAGTTTAAAGCATGTAACTGGTTTACTACCATATTTTGATGCATTTCAATATGAAGTGTATTTTTAAAGGCACAATATGTAAGTTTTCGCCGCTAGAGGTCGCATTTTCAAAACAATAACAAAGGTGAAGCTTGATGATGGAGAGTGGAATGATGGGAGATGTCGTTTTCACCATCCAGAGATGTTTGAATCATGTTCACGGATGTGATGAATTAATTTTTTTATTACCTGTACCTTCCAAAGTTATTCAAACAGCGAATAAATTATACAGAGAAAGCGAGCAAAGAACATTTACATTGTCAAGGAACAGTATATGACTGACTTAAGCCTAGCGCAAGTTTAAGCAGTGAGCACTCTCAAAAAACTCTGCTTATAATCAGTAAAGCTGTCTATACACTGTTTGATTAATGAATCTCCTACTTACATCATACGTACATCTGCACTTTGTTATTTATGATGAGAGAATCCTCGAGAGAGCAGAATTCAGTCAGTGAGCGCGCGCACTGAACAACAAAACTCCTGCGTTTCAGCGATGACTCATCTGAACACATCTGATTGGCCATTGCATTCATAAACTCAACAGAATTGTGTGTGATTGGTTAAAATGCACAACACTGTAAAAATGCAGAAAAAGAATCATGGAGTAACATTGAGCAGATCTAAATTTAATGATGCATTCAACAATTTTCATTTTATTTCCGACAGCCGTAAAGGATTTAGTTTAACTGTACAGCAACATTTTTGTCCAAGTGTGTTGCCATAGTTTCTACAAGTGGATATTATGTCATTGATACGCAACAATGAACCAGGACGAGCCATTAATTTAAAATTGGAAGTTCCTAGTATTTAAAAATCCTTGGGAACTTCTTGGTATTCCGCAAGAACACAACTGCATGACATAGATCACACCGGTATAGTGTTTTTTTTCATATTTATTATAAATTCTTCAACAGATTGTGCCTTTAAATAATTTTTCCCCTCTGCATCCGAAACATATCAAGCAGGTGACTTGAGGTATTGCCAGAGATATTTGATGATATCAGTAATCAGTGATTAAAATGTCACCTGTAGAAATGTGTATTTAATTCATCCATTTTAATGAATAATATTGAAATTAAATTTATGTCTGTATTTATTCGTTTCTATTATTCAATATTCTGTTTTATTATTACATTTAATATATTTTTATTTTACATTTGCAGATGTCTAATCAGCCCAATCAATTTATTTTATTGCATAACTCCTGTTGTGTAACTGTGTTAAATTTCACTGAATAACAGTTTAGTAAATTCACCTTCCTGTCATTCAAATTCAAATTCCTGTGGGACGTCCCACTGAAATTCACACTCATGATTTAAAATGGAAAGGCAGTTTTTAAAATTGAGAATTTTTCCGAAGCCACTGAAGGGTCAGACAGGTAAGGGAAAGGTGAGGTGAGGGCAGGGCTACTCACTGCTCCTCCCACACTATAGCAGCAGAAAGAAGGTCCCCTCCGATTCCTCCATGCTCCTCAGGTGTATATATTCCCAGTAATCCATGTTCTCCGGCCTTTTTCCAAACCTCTCTGCTGACCTCTCCAGCCTTCTCCCACCTATAACCATATATTTTGAGACACATTTTCATTCTGTATCTATAATATCATATTCAGGATGAGAGAGCAATGAACCACACTGGTGACTTACTGAGCGTGATGTGGAACAACTTCCTCCTGAAAGAACCGCCGCACATTTTGACGGAACAGGTCATGCTCCTCTGAGAAGATCCGTCTGGTGCCGATGTCCATCAGTGTCTTGGCCATGGGCGTTTCAGGTCGAAAAGGTGCTGTTGTTTCCCCATGCTGGACCTGCGCATGCTGCATTCTAGGAATCAAATTAACCCATTAAAATAGACTTTGCTATAAAGCTCTTTAAATATTCTAAATATAGTATTACCATTGATATATCATCTTGTTTAATAATATATTCAATCATATTCATTTATGTGGTACACCAAGGTACTACAAAAGAAAACAACTGTCCATAAACAGAAAAGCATAATAACATTGTACTTTTTTGTGTAGTATTCCTCAAAAAGGTGCATTAATTAGCATTCTGAAAAACATTTACTTTGAATGCGAGGAACACCAGTGTAATTTGAAAATGCACATATTAACCCTGATTAATCCTTTTTGTTTGTTATTTTTAACCATTCAGGGAGTGATGTTACAACCAAACCACCAAACTTTCCCATAATTTTACATATAGCTGCCCTCTTTATTTGTCATTATGATAATATAAATTCAACATTTATGATTAAATTGGTAATATTGAAAAAGATCTTCTATTGCAAATACATAATGTGTGTGGTGGGGGGGGGGGGGGGGGAAGAGGGGGAAGAGATTAACATTCTTTACTGTAGAAAGTTACCAGGAAAAAATAAAATAATAAGATTGCTTATTTGGTCGAGCTTATTAAGTTGCCTTACCATATTAAATACAATTATGCTTTATTTTAAAAGACAACATAATGTCTTTAGAGGTACTTTTTAGCTTTACTTTTACACTGATGTATTAGTAACAACACCTAGCCTATCAGTTTTCGTATGAATTAATCAATAAAGTGTTATTCATAAGTAAAAATGCATTATTTTTCCTTTGTGATGATTAATTCATGCATCAGAGAAATAAATAACGAACTAAAACGGGAGCAACTAAAATGAACTATTTCTATCAACTATGATGAAACATAACTATGGTAAAACATGAAAGTTAATGAAAACAATAAGACAACACAAATGAGACTCACCTGGACATAGTCACGCTAAACGCCTGTTTACTCCGCAAATAAACATTTTTCGTGGCCGGAGAAAAACTCCTTAGTGCCTTTATTGCAAACCACAAACCCCCCACAATAAAATTGCCTGATGTGGACGTGATCAACTCAAACGCTGACAGGTAAATCAAATCTTCTTCTTCTTCCTTCGTCTCTTCTTCTTGTACATTTTTTTGTTTTTTTTCTAAAGAAAAAAAAAAAAATTACGCGTTTGCACAAGCCGATTTATGGTGTAGGTAAGTCAAATTTCGCACGTGAACTTTAATAAAAGAAAAGACTCTTACGTCTAAAGACTTAAAGACAACACGTCAAAATAAGAGTCCTTTTTCTCTAACGCCGTTGATGTCGAGTTGAAGTAAACAGAACCGTTTCACAAGACTGTGATGACACGTTTCAACGGTCATCAGCATCGTAAATCCTCCAAAGTTTTTTTGTATTTTCATTTTTTAATGTATGTACATTTATAACACTGTACTTTGCATCATATTACCTTTGCACTCTCCAAATGGATAAAAGAATATAGGTACGCTAATGTGAGGGTGTTTTTTTATGTAACTTCTTTAACTTTATTGGTGAGACAGTATTTACTGGGTAAATTCCAGACCTCTTTCCATATGTTGTATTCGCTGATTTATTTATTATTATCTTTTTTTTTTTTTTTTTTTTTTTTTACTAACGCAGCGTATTTTCTAATACAGTGTCTATGGGAGTGACGGTAAATTTGACATGGTTTCTCTCTATGACTGCCGTTATCAGTCTCTCTCTCTTCATATTGTTTTTTTCAAAGTCATTAAAACACTATCATGGAGTTTTTTTTTTGCTATTTGATCAAATGGGTTTACTCTGTTATTGAAGCCTGATTTGTTCACATTCCTGTAGCTTCACTAATGGTGCATCAATCTGCCAAAAGGGGAGGAGCCGACCTCTATATAAGTCAGCTCTGAGTGCCATTTCATCAGAATCTTTCGACTGAAGCGACAGTCATCGATTCACGTACAGCCTTATAGCACAGCACGGCAGCCTACGCAAAGCCCGTTCCCTTATCTCGGGGAACCGAGGTTATGTGATTAACCAAAGCGTTCCCTTTCGAACGGTCTCTACTGAAGCGAGTAGCCTCATTCTATGGTTTTTAGAATCCAACTTGACACATCCGGGATATTTTCCAAGCCTGAAGCCAGAGGTCAAGTGTTTTTTTTGAATGGAAGTTCATCACACGGGGGCAGGGAACTGACATTCGTGGTAATGAGGAGAGGAGAATTGCTCTTTTGGGTATGTGGGTCCGCTATCACAGCGGTTGTTTGCTTGGGCACGCACTGAGAGAGAAGGACGGGCCCAGCTTGAATGGAGCTTCCATCGCTCAGAGTTAAGTGGAGGGATGGAGAGCAAGCACAAGCTTTCTTTGAGGGAGTTCCGGCCTTGGCGAAAACTGACCCTCTCCTCTTCCTCTCTGCATATAGATCAGGACGACTTCTGAGGCTCTGGGTCCAGCGTCTCTCTGGGGTGGGGACCTTGGCGCTTCGGAAACGGGTAGAGTTTCACTTTCCGGGGATGCTGCTGAAGCCCAGGCTCGGACTAAAGCTGGGGCTGGGGCTGGGGCTGGGGCTGGAGCTGAAGTGGCGCCGGCTTGGCAGGCTGCAGGGCGGATGGAGCCTTCTGGAGATTTGAACTAGCTGCCGCACTGGAGCGTTTTAGCAGGAAGTGACGCAATGCCTTCGATGACTTCTGTGCTGCTGTAAACCGCTCAGCAAACCCATCCACAGCAGGAGAAAACAGTCCAAACAGACTGGCGGTTGTTTGCTTGGGCACGCACTGAGAGAGAAGGACGGGCCCAGCTTGAATGGAGCTTCCATCGCTCAGAGTTAAGTGGCGGGATGGAGAGCAAGCACCAGCTTTCTTTGAGGGAGTTTCGGCCTCGGCGAGAGCTGACCCTCTCCTCTTCCTCTCTGCATATAGATCAGGACGGCTTCTGAGGCTCTGGGTCCAGCGTTTCTCTGGGGTGGGGACCTTGGCACTTCGGAAACGGGTAGATTTTCACTGTCCGGGGGTGCTGCTGAAGCCCAGGCTCGGACTAAAGCTGGGGCTGGAGCTGAAGTGGCGCCGGCTTGGCAGGCTGCAGGGCGGATGGAGCCTTCTGGTGATTTGAACTAGCTGCCGCACTAGAGCGTTTTAGCAGGAAGTGACGCAATGCCTTCGATGACTTCTGTGCTGCTGTAAACCGCTCAGCAAACCCATCCACAGCAGGAGAAAACAGTCCAAACAGACTGGCGAGTCTAGAAAGGTGACCTTGTCAGTGTTCCTGATCTCTGTCAGATTCAGCCAAAGGTGGCTCTAGCACCACCAAATTGGCCACGACCTTGCTGATCGCCTGTGCGGTGGCCTTAGTAGCGTGCAGTGCACAGATACTCAGCGACCGCCTCTTCCAGAGGGGGGAGCTTGCCATAACCTCTTTCTTCAGCGCCGTCAACAGTGGTGAGAGCGGAAGAAGTAGAGGGATTATCATGGGCCTCGTAGGGGGTGTGCCACGTCTTGGTGAGTTCCTCATGAGCTGCCAGCAAGATTGGGGTGGGCTGTTGGCGGGAGGAATGTTGACGGCATCCCTTTAGGTACCACTTGTTGAGGAGGCTGTGAGCAGGCTCTGCCGGAGCCAACAAAGCCAGGCCGAGATCCTCCACAGCCTTAGAAAGAACGCGGATCAGCTCACTTTCCAAGCTGGGCCGTGTTGTCTGCGTTAGAGGCGGAGTTTCGGGCTCTTCACTGGAGCACGCCCACTCTTCAGCATCTGAAGCGGTCAATGACATGTAGTCATCCACGGCGATGTCTTCCTCAGATACACCGAAGGAAATCAAGCTGCTCACAGATGACAAGGGACGCTGATCCTCACATGTGAAACACACTGGTGAATCAAGGTGTTAGGGGGGAAAGTGAAGCACGTGGGGGTTGTGCCGGCATGGGATCATTCGAGCCCCACTGCTCCGCTGTTTCTTTCTCGTAGGGGAGAGAGGAAACGTGAGAGCAGAGCAGGAAGGACCGCGCTCCTTAAAAAAGGTGGTCCGTGAGCAGAGAAGGGCAAGACTCATGCTCTCGCAGTGAGAGCATGCTGTCTCAGTGAACGTACCTCTGCTTGGGCACTGCCCAAGATGATCTTCATCGCTTAAGGAGAAAAATTCTGATGAAATGGCACTCAGAACGGACTTATATAGAGGTCAGCTCCTCCCCTTTTGGCAGTTTGAAGCACCATTGGTTACATGATAGTGAACAAATCAGGCTTCAGTAATGGAGTAAACAGGAGTTTCCCCAAAGCTTCAGCGACGAAACGGGAGAGACCATTCGAAAGGGAACACTATTTTAAAGTATACTATCGGCACATTTTCCTCCAAAAACAATATATTATATCATATTATATTATATTATATTAATTTCTAAATACCTGTTATAGTATATGTATATTTTATCTGCCTTTGCAGAATAGTGAATGTTTCGAATGGTGGGTGTTAGTTAACAACATATACCAGCAACTACCAAGAACTGAACGCGCTAGAAACCTTACCAAGCCAAACCTCTCGACTACAGCTAGCTATAACCCTCTATAGCAGAGAGTATAACCTAACTACAAGGGTAGCTGCTTTTTGTTAACAGCCATAACGATGCTGAAAGTACAGTCTGTTCAATTTGTGTCCTGTTCTTCTAATCGTAGGTCAACATCTAATTTGTACACCCTATGTTTTCCCAGAGTTTCCTAAAACCAGACCTCTTGCCAAGACAAACGTTAGACGCCTTCTAGTCTCCGACTTCGCTTTCTTTTCCCCATTTTGAAGCTTCCTCAAGCGCTTTCAGGTATGCAAAAAGGATCATAGATGCCAAAATTGTACAATGTCATACTTGTCATTTGCCTTGTTTCTCACCCCAAGTATTTACTCATCAACTGTGTTAAGCCATCAGTGAGGACCATCAAAGTGTGGTCAACGGGAGCAGACTCTTTACTTCAGGACAGGTTTCAATACACTGACTGGAGTATGTTTGCTTCTCAGGCTGCCTGTGGCTCTCCAATGGACATTGATATCTATACCTCCTCTGTAATGGATTACATCAACACCACCATTGACAGTGTTACAACAGAGAAACAGATCACAACATACCCTAATCAGAAGCCATGGATGAACAAGGAGGTGTGACTCCTGCTGAAAGCCCGCAACGCTGCCTTCAGATCAGATGATGCTCAGGCCTACAGCAAATCCAGGGCTAACCTGAGGAGGGGCATCAAAAAGGCCAAATACTGCTACAAGCTAAAGGAACACTTTTCCAACTCTGACTGCCGACGCATGTGGCAGGGCATCCAGGTTATCAGTGACTACAAGCCAAGCAACTCCACTCCAACAGTCACAGACGTTTCTTTCCTTAACGAGCTGAATGACTTTTATGCTTGCTTCGACAGTGACAGCAAGGAGACGGTCACCAATATCACACTCTCAGCAGACCACCAACCCCTCAAACTCCCCTCCACAGATGTCTACACCGCAATAAGCCGGATCAACGCACGCAAGGCTGCTGGCCCCGACGGCATTCCTGGACGTGTGCTTAGGGCATGTGCAGAGCAGCTCGCAGGGGTCTTCACAGATATTTTCAACCTGTCCCTCACCCAAGCAACTGTGCCAACATGCTTTAAGTCCACATCCATTTTGCCAGTGCCGAAACACTCCTCCCCGACATGCCTGAATGACTACCGCCCCGTAGCACTCACACCTATTGTTATGAAGTGATTTGAGCGACTGGTCCTAGCTCACCTTAAGAACTGCATCCCACCCACACTGGACCCACACCAATTTGCCTGCCGTAGCAATAGGAGCACAGAGGATGCAGTATGCACAGTGCTGCCCTCGGTACTCACACACTTGGACAATAACAACACATAGTTTGTGTGTGGGGGGGGTGGGATGTACGGATGTTGTTTGTTGACTTCAGCTCAGCATTTAACACTGTCATTCCCTCCACGCTGACCACTAAACTTGGAGATCTGGGCATTAACACCTCACTCTGCAATTGGATTATGGAATTTCTGACCAACAGGCCTCAGCATGTTACGTCAGGCCACATCTGTTCCACCACCATCACACTCAACACCGGCGTACCACAGGGCTGTGTGCTGAGCCCAATACTCCCCTCTTACTCCCTCGACACCCTAGCGACTGTGCAAGGCCTGTGCCTTTGGGGTCCTCGCTTGGTGGGTCCCCGGCTCCATAACCTTCCACGCTCAGTTGCAGAGGACACATGCGTGTGTTGCGGGCCTCATCAGAGACAACGATGAGACTGCTTACAGGGAGGAGGCACAGCACCTGGCCGCATGGTGCACTGACAACAGCCTGCTCCTTAACACCAGTAAGACAAAGGAGTTTATTGTGGACTTCAGGAAGAAGAAAGGAAACACGCATGACCCCATCCACATTAGCGGGAGAGTTGTTGAACGTGTCTCCAGCTTCAAGTTCCTGGGAACCCACATCTCGTAGGACCTGTCCTGGACCACAAACACCTACAGCCTGGTCAAGAAGGCTCACCAGCGCATCTTCTTCTTTAGGACACTGAAGAAGAACCAGTTGTCTTCAGTCATCCTGGTGAACTTCTACCAGTGTGCGATCAAGAACATAATTTCCAGTTGTATCACAGTCTGGTATGGGAACTGCTCAGCTGCTGACCGCAAGGCACTGCAGAGGTTGGTGAAAACCGCCCAACGCATCACAGGGACACCACTAGCTCCGGCTTCTTCTGACATCACCCCCAACAGACTCCTGTGTCTACGTCGAGCTCGCAGCATTCTTAAGGACTCCTTTCACCCTGACCATAGACTGTTTAACCTCCTGCCCTCCGGGAGGCGCTTCAGGAACCTCCGGACAAGGACCAGCAGACTTAAAAACAGCTTTTTCCCTACAGCTGTCTCCCTTACTGAATTCCTTGCCTCGCAACGTTCCCCCCCACCCACACTCACCCACTCCTCCCCCTACTCATCTTACTACATCTGGTTTCCAAAAAAAAAACTGTATCATCTTGTCTTATTACTTCTGCACTACCTGTCGTACACTCCGATCTGATCATCCAGGTGCACACTGGAAATTTTCTATCACTTTGGTCATGGCCATTTCATCCACGTGTGTTTGGTACAGCCTATGCAAATTCCCTTGTACATACTTCATCTTCTGTAATGATGCTGCCTATGATCATATTATAGTACTTTCGCTGCTTAAGTGTTACTGTAACTTGTACATTATTCCACTGTCAATAGTCTTTCATAGTAACCCCATCTGTATACTCCTGCGACTAGTAGTTACAAATAATCTGTCAATTATGTCCATAGTACTAGCTTACTCTGTAATATTATGTGTACAGTTGTAACATATTTGGAGACACGGTAACCTGTCCTTACTGCTTTTGCATTTCTGGTTAGATGCTAACTGCATTTCGTTGCATTGTACCTTACATGTGCAATGACAATAAAGTTGAATCTAATCTAATCTAATAATCCCTGGGTTAGAACATGCACCTCTTTTTAATCTCCCTCCATTCTCATAGAGAAATAGGACATTAGTGACCTCTACTGGACACTAATAATAAACACATCAAAAATCCCTTATTTTTCTTTATAACTATTTGTGAAATTTACTAGCAGTTTTATACACAAGATTATATATATATATAAACTGTTTATTTATAATAAAAAATATATATTGTGTTGGCATATTTGTGAATGCCCTTGTGTTTTGTTTTATCAATGCTGCCTCATTGCATTCTCAACTCACTGGCTGTAATGATTAGAAGCTGCATTACTTTAACAAGAAAAGCCCGGTCTTCCTTATGATGTAGAAACTGATGCATGCGTGTCACAGGCTGAGAGACTGATGCAGTGCAGAACATGTGGAGCAGCGCTAATGAAGAATCTGAACAAAGAGCCTGTTGTGTTCAGACGCACAGGGAAGAGCCGACTGACCTCTGTCCCACTTTCACACAGACACAGAGCTGTCTGCTCCAAACATACACGGACAGAAGCATATCAGCATATACACAGTAAAAGGTGATGCCTTGATTGGCATAAATAAATATTATGAATGTATATGGAACATTGTATACTTTATAAAACATTACTGCTCTGAGATCAGTGAAAATCTGCTTTGACATGATTGTGGTGGGTGAAAAGTGAACCTGTCATATGAATTAGAAACAGTACATACTGGCTAGCTTTACTAACTGCAGAAATTATCTTGTTTTTCTTTCTTTTTTTTAGGACATAACAAAAATATGATGCATATTTTGATGAAAAAAGCCTCATAATAAACATTAAGGTCTTTCAAAGTTGCCTTTATAGTATATAAACTAAATTAAACATTGACTAACAAAATGTTTAAAAGTAAAAATTATATTTCAAATTATATTTCGCTTTTATGATGACACTGAGTACAAATAATAAAAAAAAAGATCTACATTAAGTAACATTTTGGCTTATGTCTAAAGAAAATATATCATGTATGAGAATTATGTAGCAAAGACAAAACTGGTTAAGATATGAACATTTTACAGCATGTTTTTATTCAGTGAAGTCTGAAAGACATAGGTTAATGGCAAATTCCCATTGTGTCAGCATTGGGCTCTAACGTTCACTGTGCATTCGTTCTAAAATATTCATCAGCAATTTTAATAAGACTTTATATGGGCCTATACAATTGACCTTGAAATAAACCTACCCTGACATATACTGACTAAAATTAAATAAATAGATGAAATAAAAATATTTGTAAAAAACATTTTTAAATGAAGGAAAAATAAAATAAAATGAAATAAAATAAAATACAATTCAAAAATGTTTTGCAGAATTTGGGAACAGGGATGTATCTCATATGCATCTGCCAAGCTGATAATGATTTCTCAATAATCAGATGTTTATTATTCTCAGCATAAACACTGATAAGAAGTGATTGATGAAGGTGTTTGAGGTCACAAGTCACCTGACAGACTGTATGCACTGACACACGCAGCTCATGCGTGAGACCTGCAGAGGCAATCATGAGCTGTTTAACACACTCCTCCTGCACAGAACACATTCACCACGAACAACTCAGTCACAACCGCTCAAGACAATCTACATAAATCATGTCAAATAATAACAAAGATTATAATATTAAATAATACTTAACAGATAATTGGTCTATATATGTATATATATGTATATATGTATAAGATATGTGTAATACATATATAATAGAGATATAGACTCAATGATTGTAAGTATAGTAAGTCCAAGATAAATATGAGGAGGCATCCGAAAGTTAACAAGCAAAGAGAAATGGAAAATGAAATTAGTCATTTGATCATTTCTCTTTGTATTATTTCAGCTAACATATTGCAATATTATTCCTATTGTATTACACGGGGACATTGTCACAAGGTTCTATCTATCCCAACGCATGTGTACCTCAAAGCATAACAGTGGATTATCAAAACAGGTCAAATCGGTTACACTTTACTTGAAGGGGTGTGCATAATACTGAGATGACACCTACATAATCAAGACATGACACCTACATAATCAAGACATGACACATGTCATGAATATGAAGGGTTTTTATGCATGTTTATGACAACTGTCATTAAGTGTCATTCGCTCAGTTATGTCATTTTTAATGCAAAGATGACATTGTTTGAGATGTTTTTGTTTTTTGGGCTATGGTTAGGGGTAAGTTGTAGGGGTAGGGTTACGTCAAATAATGTCATATTTGCATTAAAAATGACATAACTTAGCGAATGACACTTAATGACAGTTGTCATAAACATGCATAAAACCTCCTTCATATTCATGACATGTGTCATGTCATGATTATGAAGGTGTCATATCAGTCTTATGCACACCCCGTTACCGTCAAATCTTTAATTTGCATTTCAGTACGCATTGTCAAAAATCGGTTCTTTTCAGAGTGCTGTCTTGTCTCTTATCTGCTCTTTATTGCGCTCATCGGTCTTTTACTGCCCCGCATCATGAATGTATGCGAGATGCGTGTGTGACGCAGGTGCTTCAGACTGACGCACATGGGCGGATGTGATCGTGCCGTCCTCCTCCTCCTCCATCCATCCATGAGCTGCTGGAGTCAGGGCCCGTTATACACAAGGAGCTCCCATCAGCTTATCCGTTGATAATTATAGCCAGCGACCTGGTTTCAGCACTGCAGGGACTCAACAGCTCCCGCAGAACTAAAGTCTTAGCGATCATAGAGGAGAGGCGCTGAGAGCGCGCGGCATCCAGCCAACACCAGCGCACTCCAAAAAACAAAACCTCACAGAGGACAACAGAGAGAGAGAAAGAGAACATAAATTCGGACACCAGCTGAAGGATGGCATCAAAACGCGTAGGGTTGGTGGTTATCCTTGCTGTAATATCGCAGATCAGCGCGTTTCCCACACCTGCCGGACCCGACGGTGAGTTATTGAATAGCCAGAAAGCCTACAGTCCAATATATTATAACATATGGATTATTTGATTTAGAAGATTAATCTAATTGAATGGGGGAAAAAAACAAAAAAAACATGCAACGTGTAATAAAAATAAAATATTCTCCATATAGGCCACGTAAATTAATCAGACGATATTTTGCTATTTTGATATTGCCGAGAGCGTCCACCTAACTCATTAACAGATGTCTGGACTTCAGCGTGCACATTAAATGAAAGTAAATATTGAGTAAAAGATCTTTGTTTAATTTCAACAATAATATGTTAAATTGTATTTTAAATATATATAAATTACAGGGCTGTGTATGGATTATGTTGGACATCAGATATTACCATTGAAAACCCCATATTAGCTGACAACTCCATATAGTCTAAATGTGGGAAGAAGGTGAATGCATTGCATGGTTTATTTTGCTGTTGTTGTTGTTTTCATAATTTATTGTATAGGAAGATCTAGCCCCAGTTTTCAAAGGCCTGTAATCTTTTGTCCTGTAATCAGATTATTCGGTGGCAGCTTCTCTTGGACAGTTTGGACTGCAACTGAATGCATCAAAGTTCGCAAAAACTATAGAGAGAGTGAAGAAAATGCATATTAATGGCCATTTTATTTTAGGGTAAAAATTGTCTTGATTCCTTCAAAATTATGGTCAAATTATAAATGATATTAATATACCATAGGTGAGGTGCACAGATTTTGTTTTTCAAATGCATATTTTGTTTACGATTGTCGTTTACATTATAGTTACAATGTAATAACCCACCAATAGTAATCTGAGCCTGATACTGTAGTGATACTGCAGTTTTATTTTATTTATTTTAATTTTTTTTGGTATGTGTTTTTGTTATCCGTTTTGTGAGTGTATTAAATGGATAGTTCACCCAAAAATAAAAATTCTGTAATCATTTACTCACCTCATATGTTCTAACGGTATACTTCTTTCTTCTGTGGAACACAAAAATAAATTCCGTTTTTGGGTGAAGTGTCTCTTGAAGGAGAGCAATTACTGGTCTGCCATCAGTGATCTTTGCCTTTATTGTACGTTGTGTTTTTGTGTGTGTGTGTGTGTTGTGTGTGTGTGTGTGTGTGTGTGTGTGTGTGTGTGTTGTGTGTGTGGGTTTCGCTCCTTCCTACCAATAACAGCATGTCTAACCGAGAGCTTACTGAGGAGAAGCCATTAGAACAGCAGGTGTGATTTCAAAAATATGAACTTATTGTTAATCACTGTGTTATGTATACGACACAGATTAATATACAGTACTTCATACCTCCATTTAGCATCAGACACAACTACTGTTTACTAGAAAACAAGACTACACGCTCAGAAAAAAGGCACAAAAGCTGTCACTGGGGCAGTGTCTTTTCAAAAGGTACAAATATGTACCATTAAGGTACTAATATGTTTAATATGCACCCCTTAGGAGTAAATGTACAAATGTACAATGCCCCAGTGACCACTTTTGTACCCTTGTTTCTGACTGCGTATAGAAGATGTTTTATGTATTAAGTTCAAATAAACTCAAATTAAAAATGAAGCAAAAGTCAAGACTTTTTATTTATTTATTTTCCCCCAACAGATTGCAGAAGCTGATAGCATCAGGAGGACAGGTGAGATCTAATATTATGCAGACATAGCGCTTCACAGTGATCAGTAGCTCACAAGTGTTTGCTGTTCATCCATGCAGAACCCAAGTCAACGCCACCAGCTGAGGCAGAGTTAAACTCTGAGGATGATGATATCACTTTCCTTAAGTCTCTGGCTGAGAAGTCCAAAGAGTCAAACAATGAGACTCCCATCTCAGATTCTGTGGATGAGCGATATAGTACTGATGAGGCCGACACTACCAAAAACAGAAGACTGGCTGATGACTATGACTCTACTAAGAATGAGATGGACTACAAATACCAAGGTAAAAACTACAATTAACATGCTAACAAAGTCTTATTCAGAATAGCATACTGTAGTAGTATGCTACTTGCCCACCTGGGCCCACCTACTTTCAACTGTGGCCCATTCTTTTTCCAAATGGATGTCATTTATGTTTTAAATGAGTCTGATATTACAATTTATTAAAAGATAGTAATAATAAATGACTTATTTCACTATAGCTTTATATATTTAGATTAAAAATATGTTAAACGTAAGTTTACATGTTCAATTACAAGCCATTTCTTAAAGGGGTCATATGATGCGATTTCAATTTTTCCTTTCTCTTTGGAGTGTTACAAGCTCTTGGTGCATAAAGAAGATCTGTAAAGTTGCAAAGACTAAAGTCTCAAATCCAAAGAAATAATCTTTATAAAAGTTAAGAGTCAACCAAACCTACCTAAAACGGTTCGTTCTAACAAGCCCCCACATGTCTACCTCACTATGTGGGAAGATTTGCATAATGCCGCCCAAATGTTCACGCAAAGAAAGAAGGCGTAACTTTTATTCTCGCTGTAGTATTGTTGACGCTGCAGCCATGTCGTGAAGACGCTGTGTGCTTCGTTGTGAAAGCGAAACTACTTTGTTTGGTCTTCCAAAAGAGGACGATATCCGCTTTGTCATGCCTAGAGCTGATCTGTGCTGGTCGCTGAGGGAATACATCAACTTTCACCGTGGACGAAGCGGAGTCCAGCCCGGGGTCCGTCACATGTGGTTGCCGCTCATTCGTCACTTCCGCCGGGCGCGCCGTTCTCGACCCGCCGCCTCAGCTCCTCTATCCCGGCCTCAGCGCACGCTAACCGGAGCTTCCACTCACGCTAGGCTGCTGTGTTTTTCGTTGTGAAAGCGAAACTACTTTGTTTGGTCTTCCAAAAGAGGACACGACTACAAATCAGTGGTTAAGTTGTATTTACAACAAAACTGTTCCAGAACAGTTTAACCCAAATATCCAGATGTGTGCAGCACATTTTATGGAGGACTGTTTACTGATCCTGGGAGAGTAACGTTAGACTAAAATGCCGGCAGTTCTGACTCACAGTCTGTAAGTACGTTTTCATTTAAAGGATTTGCCACTGATGATTCAAACGCGAGTTTTGGGCAGTGTAGAGGAGCACTTGTTTTTTTCTTCTTTTTTTTCTCTGATCACAAATGCAGACAGGGTTTTATGTTTACGCGGCGCGATGCAATGCAACGCAACGCGTAAAAAGACAGTATAAGTCATTATAATCAGTAATTATGTCCCCACTGGATGCAACAAATGCCTCGTTTATAATGGGTTTTAATGTTTTTAAATCATCAAAATATGTTCTTTTTAGAGCATCTATTACCCCCCTTTTTAATTTTCCATCTTCCATCTTCCTATAAGTGCATACCATACACTTGTCAAAATGATGATTAGTCAGTTTCTGTTAGTCCCACCCACAATGTTATATTTACGACATAAGGACATAATAGTAAAATGCACGCATTTGTGGGGATGGATTTAAAAATAGTGAAACAAATATCAATCAGTCCATTCTTTAAAAAGAATATATTGGATATCCCAATTGAAACTAAGCAATGAATCCAAACCTACAATGAATTTTGCAAATGAAACCGGACCACCTGCCTTTGATGGATTTATAGATTGGAAACTTCAGAGCCAAGCATGTTTTAAGCATCATATTAGCATATACCGGGGTTGATAGATGTGTCCTTTGTGAAGATACTGTCATCCACAACAAAACGCATTTTGCAGCAGCGCACTGATAGGGTTAGGCAGTGGCGGATGGGGGGGTGGGAAAGATATTTTCTATGGTCCTCAATGTTTACCATCCTTAGAACGCAAACTGACAGAGTAAGCACTTGAGTATGGAAATCATCTGACCAATTCCCAGTTGTCTCAGACTGAGGTAATACTTTATAATAAACTTATTTTAGTTAACGTTAGTTAATGCATTAACTAACATTAACAATGTGCAATACATTTGTTACAATATTTATTAATCTCTGTTAACATTAGTTAATAAAAATACAACTCAGTGTTGACAGATACAACTTTTATTAATAATGTTTTAGTAAATGTTAATAATGTTAATATTAATCAGTGCTTTAGAAGCATTGTGTATTGACCCTTTGTGCTGAATTTTCTGTAGCTAATTTTTATATGTAGTTTTCATACGCTACACTTTGCCAACCCTGTTTTATGCAGGCCCACCCGCCTCACCCCTGATGTGCACAGTGCATTATGTTGTTTGCACACACATTTTCTTTGTTTGTCAAAGAGCGCACTCTGTGGAACACAATATCCCACAATGAAATGGTTCTTACACCTGGTTCATCCAGTCTAACCAATGAACCAGGTGTACATTTTAGCATCTGTATTTGATTTATGCACCCTTGATAATTTTATCTTGCAGCATCAGACTAACAAAAGTCAAGACATTTATACATAAAGTTAAATTTAAAAAAATGCAACAATTTGTATGTCCATTTAAAATAGCATACTGTTTCACTCACTATTTAGTATGCAGTTTTCACTGTTAATATTCTATTATGAGCATAGCTTATGTCTTCTTGTCAAGAAAAAGTAAAACATCCATGAACATTTTTTTAGTTGTGACCTGTCAAAAACCAAATTATCTCCCACTTTGAAAGTACTTATCCATCCCTGTGACTCTTGTGATCCTAAATAAAGGAACAGGTGGCAGACACCATAGGTCAATCAGAAGGATTTTGTAGAGATAAAGAGCGAGAGAGAGAGAGAGAGAGAGAGAGAGAGAGAGAGAGAGAGAGAGAGAGAGAGAGAGAGAGAAGAGAGAGAGAGAGAGAATCAGAGGATTATGCCCCCCAGCTGCTGATCTTTACTTTTATAGCTTAACCCTAACAGTCTCCTACAACAGGGCAGTCAGACTAAACATACACCCACATTAAAAACCCTATAACCTAATAGTAGCGCAATAGCTCAAAGAGGTCATGTCATAATTCCTTTTACCATTCCCCCACCCCCTCCTATGATGTTTTTGCACGAAATTCAACAGTGATTTATTTGTATTTATTTGTATGTCCATTTTCAACTTTATGACCCTTACAATTAAATATGCCGTTTTTGTGCATTTTAAGCAAATGTCCTCTTTTATGATTGGCTAACCAACAGTATGTACATGTGAAATTACTATATGAAATATTAATGCATGCTGCATGGGTTAAATGCAGTTTTTGTTGATGTTGTTTTCCTTCAAACAACCTCCTTGCATAGCCACAATTGCACTGTGACTTATTGTGATTTGTGATTCATAAGAAAATCCTAAATCATGAAAATCCTAAATTGTGCTTTTCCGATTAAGATCACACTGCTCGTTTCTATCATTGGGATCCTTCGAAATGATCTGCAGAGTCATAGGTGCTACACACAGTCAAAGAGAAGATTTTACAGACTTCTTTTTACCTCACCGAGACTGAATGGGACATGTTTCTGAACACAGAGGTGTTGCTGATATGTACATGTGGGCAGTCATGTGTTTATTCATCTGTCCAATGTCAGCTGTCCAAGGACAAGCAGTTTTTGCAGCTCAATTTAACTATTGCTTAAATAGTTACTTAATTATGAACTTACAATATGACCGCTTTAAGTCTTTTTTTATGACAATGTCATGTCATAAAGGCACTCAGACTACTGAAGACCTCTCACTCTGTTTCTGTCAGAATAAGCGTCAGACATTTGATCAGTGTCACATTTCAGGCAGATGGCGAGTTTACTGGAAGCGATTAAGACAGTGTAAGTCAATCTCTGTGGTAGATAATGGCAGATAACAGAGTGGGAGGTGTTTCTGTGTGATTTCACTGGGTTACAGGAATAACAACAGACAGACAAGAATTGCTGGCAGATTTCAGCTCCATAATTCAGATCTCTGTTTCATACATTCTCCTCCTACTTAACTTCTTTTTAAGAGCTTTGAGCTTTTAAACTTCTGATAAAGTAGGCTAATTTCAAATACAACGCACTAGAAAATAAACTTATGGCACAGAAAAAGACAACCAAAAGAATGCTGGATGAGGTGGGAATTTAAGTTACCTACTACAGTCCATACAGTTGATCAACAATTCATTTATGGACCTCTTTGGTCTAGTGTTAATTTCATTAACGAAATCTATGGTGAAAAATGTTCGTCAACAAAGTGTTTTCCCCTGACGAAAACGAGACGATGACGGGACGATAATAAAGTCATTAACAGTGTTGGGGAAAGTTACTTTTAAAAGTAATGCATCACAATATTTCGTTACTTCCTAAAAAAAAGTAACTAATTACGTTACTTAGTTACTTTTTAATGAAAGTAATGCTTTACGTTACTTTAACGTTACTTTTTAAATCTGGGCAGGGCTTGCTTGTTTGCTTTTAATATAAAAAGTTATTTTTATGTAAAAGCCCTTTCACACCAAAAGCCTCAGGCTGAAGGAAATGTAAATTCACGTCTGTACAGTAGAACGCAGAAGTAGAAAGTTCAACACTCTTCAGCAATAAAAATGTTAGCTTTTGTCATTTTTGCTTATTAATATGGTTGAATTGGATCATCGAAGGTCAGCAGCAAATTGGTTAATAAAATGGGATTAAATACATAAGGATTTTTGTGTTAACATATTTAATTATTGCTGCTTTGCGTCATAATCTGAGTTGCTTTGTTAACTGTTTTTATTCATTTTGAGGAAAACTAAATCTGTTTTTTTTTTGTGAGTGAGATGAATTAAAGCATGTTCACATTTATTCTAGAACTAAAGTAACATCTTACTCCCGATTTCTCTCAACATGGGCACAGGAGACCTTTCAATCAATAAATGGAGAAAAAAGTAACTGGCGTTACTTAAAAAGTAACTCAGATATTTTCTTGTAAATTAAAAAGTAATGCGTTACTTTACTAGTTACTTGGAAAAAGTAATCTGATTACGTAACTTATTGATTACTTGTAATGCGTTACCCCAACACTGGTCATTAAACGATAACTGAGACTAAATGAACATGCAGTATCGTTGACGATAAAGACGAGACTAAAATGAAGCTAAAAGAACAAAAACTTTACCAAAACCTTTTTATTTATGTTGAAAAAAGTGGAGCCAAAACATTTCAGACTGCTGTACAAGCCTCTATTATGCGAGCGTTCATGTTTACGGTTGCAAGATATCAAGAGCTCAGATCCCCCAATCAGAGCTTTTCTGTTAAACGGATACATACTGACCCCTGGCAGGGTCTGCCCGGCTTTTTACTTTATGCAATCTGGCAACCATTCACACGCGCTCTCGCTGCGGAGGCGCCATATCTGAAAACACCGACATACAGTAGGCTACTGTAAAAGTAAGCTGGAGTTCAGCGATCTCAGTTTGAGGTGTTCTGCTTAAATGAAAGTGTCAACTGTATTGTTTGCGACTGTGACTTGCTGATTGTTAACGTTACGTACACAACCTCTGGTGGTAATAAGTATTTTTGCCGTGTTGTAAAAGGGAAAACATTAAAATTGAATTATTGGAATTACTATTAGGAATGTTATAATATTTGAGAGTAGGTAGTGCGAGTGTATATCTAAAGTCGTTTAGCCTCTAATTGATATCCTGTTATAAATCTGTACACTAGGTAAAATAAACCACGCATATGAGTCGATATTCTATTGATTTGTGCTTATTGGTGAAAGAGCAACATCTGATGAAATGTAAAAAATTTCCCAAATGACAACAACCATTGCAATTAAAATTGAGCAAAATAATACTTTTTTATCATTTTAACCATTATACAGTAAGACGAAAATATGACAAAAACTAGGCTAAAAGCTCAGAATTTAGTCGACTAAAACGTGACTTAAAAACTAAACAGAAAAAGGGAATAAATATACTAAAAACTAAAAGTTTTGACAAAACTGAGGATAAGACTAAGACTAAATAAAAAATAGCTGACAAAATTAACACTACGTTGGTCAGAACTGACCAAAAAATGTACGTTTTGAATTTTGACATTTTTGCTCCCTTGAATGGATGGCACTTGGTGATTTTGCACATTAGCTATGTGACACACACCACACAAAAAAAAAAAAAAATTACTGATTCGCATATGGTAAAGTGTCGAAAAAATTAAAAAAGCATCTCTTGGTAGCTTCGTGCTCAAAAATGACTTTGGGAAAAAATGCTCATAAAAATTTTATAAACATTGCATAGTATCATAAAATCCCCTCAAAATTCTAAATAATAATCAAAAAATATTATTAAACAAAAATATATTACATTGATTTTCCTGAAAATTTTTGACAATAAATAAAAATAAATAAAGAATAAATAATAAAAAGTTACCTTTGCAGGCTTCGGTCACAACAGGTCCAGTGTGACCCAAAAAATGAAGAGGCTCTGAGTTTAATCCATTTTAATGGAAAAGAAAATGGCTCATAGAAATTGTATAAATATTGCATAGTATCATAAAAAATTCTAAATGAAAATAAAAAAAAATATTATTGAACAAAAATATATTACATTGATTTGACATTGCATTGATATTACGCAGAGGTACCAAGTTTGACCCAAAAATGAAGAGGCACAGAGGGTCAAATTATATCCAGAACAGTGTATATAAAAGCATCAAAATATGGGGACCTGTTCCCGAGTACAGATGAAAGGCTAGAAATGCCCCTGGTTATTATCCAAAATAAGTAAGGGCTAGTCAGCCGGTAGTTATTGTGAAATAAACCTGACAAGGTGATCAGGACCTAGAGACGAAATGCTTTTTAAATAAATGGACATTCATTTCTTTTGAACTGAACTAATTATTTTAAGGAAAAAAAGAGGATACAGTACAGTTATGTAAGAAACCGGATCATTATGGTTTCATTACTGTATCCTCTTTTTTTCCTTAAAAAAACGAAAACAATAAAGTGTCCACATCAACGGACAATAATATTTGGTTTATTACAGGCACAAGCTGCCATTTTAAATGCTCAAGCTCTTTAAAGTCAGGTGGATTCTGATGCTGTCAAGGTTTTTATCACTCATCATCTGGATAAAATCGATATGATAGGGATATTATTATTATTATTATTCATTATTATTATAGTTGTGGTGTGGACATCCCTATTTTGATCAAATTAGAACGATTATTAAAACGTTATACTTAATGTTATCGTCCTTGGTGTGAACTGCCCTTAATATTCAGTTTGGATACATTTGTGATGTGAATTATTTTAATGTGTTCCTTTTCAGATGATCCTGAAAGTTTTCGGCAGCTGGATGGGACCCCGCTAACAGCTCATGACATCGTCCAGAAAATCGCCAACAAAATCTACGAAGAGGATGACCGAGGAGTGTTTGACAGAATTGTGTCTAAACTGCTCAAGTTGGGTCTAGTAAGAGATTCAAATTGTGGCATGCGCAGTGATTCTGATAGCTACCATATCGATGAGCCATACAATAAACATCATTCATAATGTATTAATTCCTTTAGGGAAACATATTCCAGATTAACCAGAATAAATGGCATGGAAAATAGATTGTCATACAATAATCCCTTTGTGAATTGATTGTTCTAGCAGGTGTTCTTTTGTTTGTCCTTCAGATCACAGACAGTCAGGCAGAGACGCTGGAGTATGAGGTTGCTGAAACCCTGCAGGAGCTGATCACTAAAAATGCCAAAGATAACATGATTGGAGACCTCAGTATGGACTACCCTGTTAATGCAGCAAAAGATACAGAGAACAGTATGGTACGAGTGTGTGACTGTGTGTCTGTTGTGTTTCTATCAACTGCATGCTTATCCACAAATTCCACAAAAAAAAAATCGCTCTATTTGTTTGGATTCTCTTCTTCAGGATGAGGAAGACAGGCCCAGTCAACGATATGATGACGAGGATGAAGGTGATGATGATGATGATGGTGGCAATGATAATAATGGTGATGAAGAACAGGAGGAGGAGAGCAGAGATGATACAGTGAGGGCTGAAGACTCATATGAGGCTGTGAGCGATGGGAACGACAGAAACGAACTCAATCCAGAAGACGGACTGCAGGACCTTCAATTCTTCCCCAACTTTTACAGACTCCTGAAGAGTCTCGACTCAGGTAGACAACACAACACAATACAGCAAACAATACAACACAAAACATAACGCACAACATAATATAATGCAACACACAACATGATATATATGACACACTACACAGAGGATATGTTACACCAACAAAACCAACACTTGCGGAAAAAGAAGTGCCACTAACTGTTGAATGTGCACTTGTAGTGTACTTCAAATCTAAAAAGTATATATATTTGTAAAAAAAATGGTAAAACCAGACATGGTTTTGTTTATGCCCGGCGCGATGCAACGCAACACGTAAAAAGACAGTATAAGTCATTATAATCCGTAATTATGTCCCCAAAGGATGCACCAAACCTCGTTTATAATGGGTTTTAATGTTTTTGTCTCATCGCTCCGGCCGGACAAGGCTTCACAGTATGGTAAGGGGCATAACATTTCCGTCACACGCTTAGGTATTCGGCCAATCACAACGCACTGGATAGCTGGCCAATCAGAGAACACCTCGCTTTTCAGAACGATGAGCTTTGTAAAAATCGACGCGCTCAGAAAGGCGGGGCATAGAGGAAAAACAAAAATGTACAGTATGTGGAAAATAATGTGTTTTTTAACCTTAAAGCCTAACTTGTTCGAACGAGCGTTTTAGGTAGGCGTGGCTGACTCAAATTTTATAAAGAATATCTCTTTGGAATTTGAGACTTGAGTATTTGCAAAAATTGACAGATCTTCTGTATTGCACCTCTTGGTGTAAAACACCAAGAGAAAAGGAAAAAATTGAAATAGCACATATGACCCCTTTAAATAAAGTGTTACCAAATACATGATAGACAGCTTTCAACAGAAAAGACACTAAAGAATATTTAAATTCACCGTAAATGCTTGTCAATACATTTAGTAATACAATTTAACCCATTATAATATAATAATATAAAACTAGAAACAATTATGAAATTACACATGCAGATGTTTTTGACCTGCTTAAGTAGTAAAGGTAAAAAAAAAAATGTAACACACATGAGTATAGTACAACACAGCACAGCACACACAGAAGCCACACAAACAATAACACACCTCATAACACAACACAGCTCATTCAGTAAATCAGCAGCTATATAAGGTCTATAGAAACATCTGGTTAAACACATTTATCACCCTCTTCTTCAGCAAACACCACATTAATCCAGATTAAAGTCTGGTCTCATCGCTTAATCTATCACATCCTTCTTCTCTCACTTTACAGAGCAAGATAAAGAGGAGAGACAAACCCTGATCACCATCATGAAGACCTTGATCGACTTTGTGAAGATGATGGTCAAATATGGAACCATCACACCTGAAGAAGGAGTGTCTTATCTGGGTAAGACCAAAGTTGTCTGTCCACCTTATTTTTGACAAGAGTGGACACAGCCATTTTTAATTGGAATGTTCAAGGCTTCTGGTGTCAAAAAAAACACTAGTTTGTAGTGCAAATAGTTGCAATGTTTAATGCACTTATTATTCTAGTTATGCATATGTGTGTTTACTGCACGTTATTCTTCTATTTATTTATCTATAGCGGCTAATGAAACTGAAGTCTTGCACATTCACAGGAAATATCTTACATCTATTTGTGTTAAACAAGAAATTTATTCTGATTGGTGATTATTACTTTTAAAAAAGAGCACTGATTACGAAAATAATGTAGTTTAAAATAAATTAAAAGTAAGTAAAATACTGAAGTGCAAACTAAATGTAATGTTTTTGAATAGTAAAAAAATGTATAATATAAGTTTAAATTGATATTAAAGGCACTTCATAGGTTTTAAAAATTTTTGTACCCATTTAAGTACATCTTTACATGTAATTTCATGATTACTTCTATTGTCTTTGAAATATGATTATAAAAATATGAAAATATGCTTTAATATCAATACCCTTAATATTTGTAATTACACATTTGCACAAGGATCGCAGTATAGTACTTTTAAAATATAGTACATAAATGTAATATTGAGTAACACTACAGTTAAAATTATAATCAAGCACGTTACATATGGTTTAATATCTTAGTCAACACATCAAAATAAGTCTACATTAAAGCCTAACAAAATATTATTAAAAACATGACTTAAAATGTACTTTAAAGTAAAAAAAATAATAATTAGCGGTACTTAGAGGTAATAACGTGTGTGAAAAAATCGTCCTGAAACTGTACGCTGCTTTCGAGTACACCTAAGTGGACCTTTATTTCATTAATAATATATTATCTGCAAGTTGTTGTTGTTTTTTAAACATGCTTTTAAGATTTGAAGTATAATGTTGATTTTTAATAATTGTTTGTTTGGAAAAACATTCCCTGTGATTAATATGACTCATACCCGTTTGTTTGACAGGCAGATGAATTGAATTTCACACACTGGTGCTAATAGTTTGACATCAGTCCATGTTTGTAGGTATATCTGTGATTAAAGGCAGAATATCACAAACTTTTTTTAGTGGACTGAAACCCACAATCTAAACAATCCACTTTTTACACCCATTTATGGTTTACTGCTACCTTCAACATTATTTTTAGCACAAATAAGTTGTGAATAAAGCCTAAAACTACAGCATATAGTTCTACAGCAGTAAATAGGAGATCAAAGAAAATGATTTTTAAATCATTTTTGCATTCCCATACTACAACAGCAAAAGGGGGAGGGGGGGATGCTCAGATTAGAGTCTGGTTAAACTTGATTGCAGGTGCTTAGTGAATAAAGAAGGATTTTGCACAAAAATATTGTTCTCAAAATTTTATTTTAAAGAATTTTTGTCTATATTTCATTAACTTTGCGATTATCAAAAAAAAACATTTTAACTTTGTCTCACTAATCATCACTGATCAGTGGTATTTTAAGGGGACACAAGCCATGTCCGTCTAATGTCCATATATGTTCAAGACATCTGCTCAAGCAAACAGCATGCTGCTTCATTCATCCAGTGTTCTCTCTTTTGTTCCCTCTCTCTTTCATTCCGTGTAATTAATTCTGTCTGTTTCTCTAACGAGATGGTCACGGTCGTTATGATAGAACACAGATAACAATCTGGAATTCTCCACTGCATAATAATGGGGTTACTCTGGCAACCTGTGCCACATGATGACAGCTGTAAAGATGAAATGGAATGGCAGGCTGCATGTGTTGCCAGGATACGGCTGGTTATTGATCTGCTGTGGTTTAAACATGAGATGAGGCTCTTATCATTCTGCCCTAATATGTGTGTTTGTCCTTGGCAAACAGCTCCAAGACACAAAAGTGTGTACACAACGCATAATGAGTACAGGGTACATCCACATCTACATATGGAGTGCTGGAGAAAACTCTATGTTGTCAAAGATAATTCTGATCAGTAAAAAAACCCACACACACACTAGAGTCATTGTAATGGGACACTTTGACCTCAGAAAGAGAAGAAATTACTCTAGCCTTTCACTTTAAATAAATAAATATAAAAAATAAAATACAATTTAGAATGTGTTGTCATGAAAAAATTACAAATTAGTAAGGTACAAATTAGTGGCATACTATATAGGGCTATACTGTATAATATGTTGCTCATTTGTAACCGTATAATATATTACGTATAATATAAAATGTATAACTTATAATTTATGGAGAAAGGGGAATTTTTGAAAATTCTGTTTTTGCTGAATGATTTTCTTATTTTATTGCATATCATTATATATTATTTTATCAGTTCATTTCACAACAAACTGATTTGAATAGTTTAAATATTGTAAATGAATATTATAAAGCTAGGAACCAAATGCTTGAATACTTTACAGTAAGGTTTCATTTGTTAACATTAGTTAATATGAACTAACAATTAAATACTTTTAAAGCATGTATTAATCTAATTTAATGTTATTATTCATTTCAACAATTACTAATATTAAAATCAAAAGTTGTATCTTTTTAAATTATTTAAAGGGGTCATATGACATTGCTAAAAAGAACATTAAGTTGTGTATTTGGTGTAATGCAATGTGTTTATGCGGTTTAACGTTAAAAAAACACATTATTTTCCACATACTGTACATTATTGTTTCTCCTCTATGCCCCGCCTTTCTGAAACACGAACGAAGCACACAACGACATGGCGCCGTCGGCAGCAACAATACTACAGCGAGAATAAAAGTTACGCCTTCTTTCCTTGCGTGAACATTTGGGCGGCGTTATGCAAATCTTCCCACATAGTGACCTAGGTATGTGGGGGCGTGTTAGAACGAGGCGATTTAGGAGGGCGTGGACAAGTCTTAACTTTTATAAAGAATATCTCTTTGGATTTGAGACTTTAGTCTTTGCAACTTTACAGATCTTCTTTATGCACCAAGAGCTTGTAACACTCCAAAAAGAAAGGAAAAATTGAAATCGCATCATATGACCCCTTTAATAGACCTGGGCTGCGTTTCTCAAAAGCATTGTGAGCTAAGGTGACCGTAGAGAACATTGGTGGCAATGGTTCTACGATCTATCTAACACATCTCTGAACTAACAATGAACAGTTGTATCTTTAACTAACAATTAATAAATACTGTAGCAAATTTCTTGATCGTTGTTAGTTAATAATGTTAACTAAAGGGACTTTATTGTAAAGTGTTAGCAGAAAAATAGTCTCCAAAATGCTTGTGATGCTTACAATATCATCAGGGTATTTATAAATATCATATTTTTCACACAGAAAATCTGGATGAAATGATTGCCCTGCAGACCAAGAACAAGCTGGGCAAATCTCTGGTTCCTCTCGGCATTACACCCCCTACAGGTAAATCAGACACACCACAGATTATAACACTGCAATCTGCAAGTCATTCACTGCAGATTCTGCTGAGGAAGACTTGGCATCACTATACTGTTTTTTTTCCCCATCATTGCTCCCTCGTTCCAGGAAAAGCATTGGATGATGATGACAACACCAAAACAGAAGCTGCCAAAATGCAGACGGAGTATGAGTCTCTGAAAGACTCAACCAAAGACGTCCAGACTGCTGCTGAAATCAGTGAGTAATACAAGGATCCTGTATCGTCTTCACATGTTTCTGGTTTGGGATGATATTCTGCTGGTGTAATTGAGCTGTTTAACTGAACTCTCTATAGCAGTCGAGGTAGATACACTGATAAGCCTGTATCAAATATAGAATTCAGCACTAACCTGCGGTTCCACTGGAAACATGCAGTCAGACTGCAGTGTGTGAGAGAGAGTCAGTCCCATAGGGAGACTCTGCAGCAGCAGCAGCAGCAGCCCGGCAGATTGAGGGCATCGCTGTAACACGCTCACTGTGAACTAACAGTATAATGAATAAAATCATGAGGCCTTGTTCAGGGAGACTTTTATTGATTCTTTGAAAAGCACTGAACATTAATGTTAAAAGCTGTGATAATCACCGTCGGTTATTACCCAAGAAGCATTTAGAACACACCCATTATACATTAATTCTGCTTTCATGTTTGAATTGCAACAGTTACGAGATGACAACTCAGAACTTATGCACTTACGGATATCATTTGTTACTATAGCTACGCTCATAAAACTTTTCATAAAAATTGTCCATGTACAGCTTGGTATTTAATGACAAAAAAAAGAACACTTGCTAATCTAAAAAAATGAATAATTCAACTTGATATCCTCTTGCAAAATATTGAGCATTGCATACGAGGGATATATATATATATATAAAATATTATTAGCTATTTTTATTCAATAAAAAAAAAAAAAAAAAGAAGAAGAAGAAGAAGAAACTAAATCCAACATGCATCCATCAATCCATCTCTAAACTGCTTGTCCTATATAAGGTTGTGGGTGATGTATGGAGCATAATAATATAATAAGAATTACTAAAAAGAAGAATACAAAGAAAATAATTTAAAAAACAATTATAATAATAATCCATTATTCATCATTATTTAATAATTGTATTATTAATTATATTTTTAATATTTATCATAT
Organism: Sinocyclocheilus anophthalmus; assembly: GCA_018155175.1. Lineage (NCBI taxonomy): Eukaryota > Metazoa > Chordata > Actinopteri > Cypriniformes > Cyprinidae > Sinocyclocheilus > Sinocyclocheilus anophthalmus. The sequence goes on along the minus strand of JADLZN010008191.1, from coordinate 1,047,974 downwards.
CTATCTACTATATATCCTATGTATATCTATCTATCTATCTATATCATCTATCATTTATCTATCTATCTATCATCTATCTATTTAAAAGAAGAATACATGTTTAAACAGAAAAATTATATGTTTCAAAAAATAATAAAAGAACTTATAAATGTATTTAAGCAAATAATTTAAATAAGAAATATATCCATCCATCTATCAATCTATTAAAGTAGAAGACAAAGAAGAGGACGACCGAAATATATATGAAATATGTTTAAACAAAAATATAGTATAAAATACTCCTTCTGTCCATTATCCAAACTAATTGTGGTCTATAGGGTCATGGAGATGACTATAGCCATTAATAAAATTATAATAAAATAATAACACTACTATATGGTCTGATCTTACATTACACTATTATAGTTATCTATGTATATATTTCTGTATATCATACTGTAATTTATGGTTTTTGTTTGTTGTTTTGATCAGAATAAATAAAGAAAAACTAAACAATCCCTGATTGTAACACATTTTAATTTATTTTATGCATTTATCATTTATTTATTGTAATTACTTTATTTATCGATTGTGTTTTTATTTTTTTTGCATTACAGCAATGGAAACTGACATTTTTGCATAATGGTAATGAGAATTTATAGAGGGAAAATATATGTTTAGTTAATATGTTTAGATTTAGTCTCTTATGTCTCAGAAAAAAAAGGGTTTTTTATATTTTCTGTCTGACAGGTCATCCTGGGAAGTCTGAGAGTTATCTGGAGGCGATCAGGAAGAACATTGAATGGCTGAAAAAACACAACAAGGAAAGCAACAAAGAAGGTAAATGTTCATCAAAAATAAAAGCACCACAACCATTTCCTTTCGGTCATGACTCTGTTATTTCACTGCTGATGAAATGGAATGGATTATGTGCTCTAATCATGATGAAGCCAGCAGGATATGTGCTCTGCCTTTCATTTTTAGCTGGTTTTGTTTGTAATATTGTTTCAATTAAACTGCATTTGCGCAGCAATTTCTACATGCTAATTAGTGGTCACATTAGTGTAATATAGGCCAGCAGCCTATATGCATAACACAATTTAAAGATGCAAAATTATATGTAGATCTACACATGTTGCCAAACTAAATGAACACCCATTTTACAGAATATTTGACCAAAATTAATTGACAAAGTTGTTGCTATATTTTGTAAATGACAAATGACACAAGTATACCATCCTATACTTCTAGTGAACACACTGGTAATCCGTGATAAACTGATAAACAGCCTTTTCTCCCTCTCTTTAAGCTGTCAAAAGGTTTCTCCCTAACCCAAGGTTACACATGATTTAATAAAAACATGGAGAAGAACAGTCAAATTTAAGACTCTTTATTTCTCATCATTTGCAATTAAAGTGAGCGTGGGTGGGTGAGAGCGCTCATGAATATGCGTTGGTTTGATGAGCTTGGCTGTGTTACAGCAGTGCAAGTCTGCTGTGTTTCTGACAATAGATCTGTGTATTCCTCTCTTCATACCTGCCAGCATGAGACTGAAACACTGTGTGTGTTCTTCAGGCATCATCTGCTCAGCTCAGAAAATGAGAGTGTGTTTTGAGATGAGAACTCTTGTTCTATCGTTTAAATTCAAAACAGACTCATTAGAGGCAGCCTGTTATCGTCTATACGGGTGAATCATGTCCAGGTCATATTCATCACAAAAGAAAGCAGAAAATATTCGGCATAAAGCAAATTAAGCCTATTTTAGGACAATTCTCATTACTGTAATGTGATGGGGTTTTTTGTTTGTTTGTTTGTTTTGATCAGAATAAATAAAGCAAAATAAATGTTAAAACTGTATTTATTTATTTATTTGTATTTACTTAATTTATTTATTTTATTATTATTATTTTTTTTGCATTACGCAATGGAAACTGACATTTTTGCATAATGGTAATGAGAATTTATAGAGGGAAAATATAGGTTAGTGCATATGTTTATATTGGTCGATTTTGTCTCAGAAAAAAACGTTTTCCCTGTCACCTTTTTTAGGTCAATTAACTGCCTTCTCCATGGAATAAAAAACATAATTTCTTTTAAAAATATTCTGAACCCAAATTTTGACGGTATGTAAATCACCATCCATGTTCACGTCACAGTAAAATCTCATATCATGACACATCAAGACATGTGTGTAGTGTTTTAAATACAACATGAGTCATAGTCATTATGGCCACTAATACAGACATAGTACACTCTAAAAAATGCTGGTTTAAATACAGCCCAGTGCTGGGTAAAATCGGGACAAACCCAGCAATTGGGTTGTTTTGACCCAGCATTTAGGTTACTACCCAGAACGTTGGGTTAAACATTTAACCCAACAGCTGGGTCAAAACAACCCAATTGTTGGGTTTGTCCCTATTTTACCCAGCACTGGGTTGTATTTAACCCAGCATTTTTTAGAGTGTATGAGTCAGGAAGCGTGTGAGGTCTGGCGGAAACTCCACGGCTCTTTGGGCCCCCTCCCCCCCCCCAGGACTGCATCAAGTCTTATTCTGTGCTCTCCCACCCATGGCCCCACCAGTGGTCAGGAAGAATCCACTGGTCTATACATTTTGCCAGATCCCACACACAAAAACATGCACCAACTCACGCTCTGCTGATAGCCAGCACTTTTTTCAACCCACACAATGTACTCAAAACACTTTCACACACACATGCTGTGCCAAAAATTTGGAAGCGCCTTTATACATATTTACTGCTTTGTGAGTCTTTTGGCTTTCGGCTTTCTCCCACACATACCCACTCTCATGCAAGCCTACACTAGTACATACACTGACAGGCATTTATGGATGATCTTTGACATCCACTGATAATAAGAACATCATTTCTAGAAAGAAAACACAATCAGGCCATCACGTGGCTTAAATGATTCTAGGTTACAACCTTCCATTTAGCATGAAACACTACATTGCTTTAACCAACACACTGATTTATATAACCCTTAACATTTAGGTCTTTAGACCTGAAGTGTTACGAAACTGAAGTTCAGTGCACAAATAACACTGAACTAAAAAAATTATTCAGTTCATATTTTTGTATTTAAACAAAGAACAATATTTTTCTATTAAAAAAAATGTCCAAGACAAGAGTCCTGCAGAGTTTGAGCTTGATAAGGCAAATATACATTTCAACATAAACATATAAAAAAGAGAAAAGAGAAAAAAATTGATATTTTTTTGTGATGTCTCTCTTTTAAAAAATGATGTCTGAAAGATCAAACCATTAATTGAAGAGGCAAATAGGCACAATAATTATATATATAATTATATATATATATAATTATATATATATTATATATATATTGATATCTATATATAAATATTTATAATTTCCTTTAGCATTGATAAAATAACCATTTTTGGAATTGTTAATGAATATTTTTAGTTAGGTAATACAACTACAAATATGGTGAATAAGGTCTCTTGTTAAATATGATCATTTTTTTAAGGGGAAGTATCAAATTATGTATGAATGGATGAATATATGATGTATTTATCTTGAGATATTGTAGTTGTAAATATAGTGTTGGCCGGTACTATTTTATCTTTCTTTATAAGAATTTATAAAATTAAAGTGTTTTGTCATTTTTTAATTATAGTTTAATGATTTAATACAACGACAATATTTTTAATAATTTCTCTCTGTTAAGACATTTTAAAAAAAATTTAAAGGGGGAAATATCACTTTATTAAGTGATTAATGAGCAATTCAAATTTATTTTTTTGGTTAGCTTTAAACTAAATCATTAGGGACATTAAAAAACGGTAATATTACATAATTACTTAAATACTTTAATTATTATAATACTTATTACTACTTTTGTATTTAATATCACTTTGTTTTTATATTATGTAACATCACTAGAAAAAAATGGTGTAAAAACGATCTGCACTCAGAAATTGCTATTAGATTTCTGTACTGATCAGTTCCTGTCTCTTCTCTTGGTTTGTTAAGATTATGACCTCTCCAAGCTGAGGGACTTCATGGACCAGCAGGTGGATGCATACATCGACAAAGGCATCCTTGAGAAGGACGACGGTGACGTAATCAAGAGAATCTACGGAAGCCTGTAGGAACCACAAGTCCAGCTTCACATGTAACAGTGTAACAGACTTTCTACTAAATACTTGGACTGGGCATACTAACACAGATCCTAATGCTTTAACTCCTCATAAATAAGATTTAGTCTGCAACTCAGACAGTATTTCTGCAGAATAATTCCCTCCAGAAGGCAATATCCTCTCTCAGTGCAGTCAGCAATAGAACACAATCTAGTTCTAGATAAGCCACAAATCATATTTGAGTTGTAAGTGTTCTTACGCATTAGGACCGAATAACACCACTGGCTACCTAGAAGAATGAAATTCAGTGGATTGTTTTGGTATGACTTGAAAATCAGAGAAAATAGAAGCTTTTGCACCTGTCCTACTTTTGCAATAGACTCTTACAGCGTCATATGCATATATCTGTACGCAACATTCATTCACGTATGGTGTATATCATTTTCTCCTCTTATTTGATGAAGCAGATGAACCTGTATTATTCTTTCTCAACCAACCAACCAACTGGAAAAAAAAGAAAGAAATCAGTTCGACTGTGGGTGAATTGCTTTCCTCCTCTGTTGTTGTTTTGTCTCCCAGTCTGTAAGGGGCCGTCTACATCTTTATATCTCCCTTCTCTGTCTTAAGTTTGATTTTGTTTCTCCACTATTTGACTCTGTATATTCCACATGCTATAGATTCACAAAAATCAAGTATTTTTAAATGTAAATATCGTGATTTTTCCAAAAATCTATTAAACATGCCGTCTTAATACTTAATTCTGTTGATTGTATTTTTTTAAAGGTTTTGACCCTCCTATAAATCAATTTAATGTTAAAAGAAAGAAAGAAAGAAAGAAAGAAAGAAGGTTATATAGTCCACAGTGTATACAATAGTTAAAATACTACTTGCAGGGTGTGCGCAGATCAGGGCTAACTGTTGCAAAGGCTACATCTGAGTAACTACAAAGTTTTCAATCAAATCTCTAAATTCATAAATTGCTTCATCCGGCAGTGGTTTAATAAGCTGTATAAATTAGTGTGTGAATTATGTTAATTATGAAAATAATGTAATATTGTGTCTTCTAATAAAAGTAACATTATTTATATAGCACTTTATACATACAATACACTCTAAAAATGATGGGTTGTTTCAACCCAATGTTGGGTCAAATATGGACTAACCAAACTGTTGGGTTAAATTTTGGTTACATTTTTAAATGAGCTTTTTAACCCAACAGTTGGGTTAGTCCATATTTGACCCAACATTGGGTTGAAACAACCCAGCATTATTTAAGAGTGTAGATAAAACACCTGATGGTAATAAACCTGAAAATAAAAGTATTCATGTTGCTATATCTTCCATACTAGTCAGAAATGTATTTAATTTGTTAAATTTAGTTACATTTCAGTTGTAAGTTCAGCAAGTAGGAAACAAACTCATTCAACTATAAAACAGATGCAAATTCAAATGCCAATGCCGTCATATGCTGTAGCTGTAAACAAGTGAACACAATAAAACCACAGAGATTACTTTGCAGTCCTTCTTAATTCATTGTTTAAATTGTGCCTATGTATTTGGATCCATAATAGGCTATTTTATACCGAGTCATCATGTGTGTTAAATTAACTGTATATTTTTCCTGCCGGATAACAACAGAAATGCAGTGGTGTAATGTAACGAAGTAAAAATACAGTACTTGAGTATTTTTGGGAGTATCTGCACTTTACTTGAGTTTCTATATTTCAGCCAACTTTTACTTTTAATCCACTACATTTCCTAATTAAATTGTATACATTTACTCCGATACATTTCCCATACTTATTGAATAAATCAGCTTTTTGAACGAATCAGTTGAATAAATGACTCAGTGATTCACTCATTAACACAGTCAAATCGAGGTTCCTGAATGAATCAGCCGTTTGAATGATTCGGTTCAATCGCAATGACTCACATAACAGTGACTTGCTGCCATCTACTGGCTGTTTTAATTTCACATTTCTACAATTTTTTTATGTTTCAAAATCATTTCAAATAACAGTATTCAAAGTATTTATGTTAAAAACAAAACTTTAGGCCTATTTATGCATCTGTAACTACAGTTTAAATGCATCCATGTCCCCTCTGAGACACATAAACTGTGTGAATACATTTAAATGCTATTTCAGATGCAGATTCCAGTTTTCTTATGTTGGAATGTATATTGATCCCTAAGTAACCGGATGAAGTGCTTCTTATTCTTACCCAAAAATACAAAATGGCTTGTCTTGCTACTCAAGCTGTGTATTAATTTTTTTTAGATATTTATTTGCTTCTTTTCCATTTTGCATTTACTTGTACTTTTACTTTCAACACTTAAGTACGTTTAAGATTTAAAAAATACTTTTCGTACTTAAGAACAATAAATATAACATACTTTAAGACTTTCACTCAAGTAATATTCTAAACGGTGACATCAACTTCTACCAAAGTCATTTTCTAGTAAGATATCTGTACTTTTACTTGAGTATGGCTTTCAGGTACATTATACACCACTGCAGAAAGAAATGTAAGAATAATTAAAAAGGAGTTGGCTATTATGCTCTTTTACAATGTCTTGATTTTGTTTTGTGGGTGTACTAGAACATGCTCTCATACTTGGTGGTTCGAAAAACGCATTATTTTTCATAATTTACATTATTACAACACCTCTCTCCCCAGCCTGGCACAAACGGCTCGATTAGTTCTGGGTTTGATGAAGGCCCACCTTCCAAAAATCGAAATGTGTTGTGATTGGTTAGCTGTCCAAGTGCGTTGTGACTGGCGAACAGCTTAGACTGTGTTTCAGTACTGCCACGCCCCTTGCCAAAGCAGCAAGTTCCGTCTGCTCCGGTATAGTTAAAGGTGGGGTATGTATTTTTTCAAAAACGCTTCAGAAGAGTCGGGCCGAGTACTAAAACAAACTTGTAGCCAATCAGCAGTATGGGGCATGTCTACTCATGATGTGGAGGAGAGAGCGTTCAGTGCACAGGAAGGACATTAGCGAGCCGAGCGACAGAAAGATAGAGATGGCAGATAAAAAACAAAAGAGGAAAACGTCTGCGGAACAAAAGAAGACTTATGATCCGGCAAGAAGTAGGACCTGTGTAAATATTGGAGAGAACTCAAGGAGAGGAAGGCCTGCGATCGGATGCCGAGGTTGCTTTGTTTCTTCTCGATAGGTGAGTAACACCGTGTCTACACCGGCGACAATTGTCGCGCCGCAACAGCTAAAGTCTATCTACACTGGACACGACAAAGCAACCATTGAAAATCATTTGAAATTTGTCAATACGTCATAAATAAAACGCAGCAGCAGTTTTCTGTCGGGGATTTGTCGTGTCACGCCCCGCAGCATCCAGTGTAGACAGCATCACTGATGCTAATGAGTTCTATAGTATTTTGTGCGCCGCTCGCGTCTGGTGTAGACACGGTGTAACATTGGCTTTGTTACACAGAACTAATCGTTGCCTGGGCTGCGTACGCATGTGTGGGGCGGAGCTATCAAAATAGTTGCGAGATCCTTTTGGGGTAGGGGTGTGTTTGTTTTGTTGATTTGAAATATGGGTTTGTGTTTTTTTCAACTATAGGTACAGAAATCACTGGTATCACAGAATAACAGGGGTACGCCTTTAAGGATGCCATATCAATTTGAGCCGGATTCAGACCCCGAGAATATTGAACAAGAGGGTCGCGCATAACCTTTGCACACACGGATATTGCAAGACGTATTAAGAGTGTTAACCATAGATATATACATACATATCTATGGTGGTAACGGTATTGTTGTTTTTTATTATTTATTTTTTTTGCTAAATCACGTTGTCAAAAACCACTTAAATATAACTACATTTACTATCTACAGATAAGTGCAATGGTAATATGTAGGCCTCTTATGGTGTATGTTCTTAATTCTAACATTATAAATGAATTGCAGTGAAACTGTTATACAACCTTTTTCTTCCCGTAAAAATGGGTGCGGCCATTTGTAAATTCTATGGGTCTGGCATCTCATCTGCTTCCAGCTATTTTTAGCTGTACAGAACCCGTTTTGCTGCTTGATATTGAAAATTGGTGTGTCTTACCCTATTATTTGAATGCGTTGTCATAATTATGAACACATTGGTTTAATGCAAAGTTTTACAGCTGCACGTTGTTATTCTTCTCATTATTTCCCTATAGCGGCTAATGAACCGGAAGTCTCATCCATAGGCTTACTTCCACGTTGAAGATTAAGGTGGATAGATACAGTTGAATTTATTTATACCATAGTCCGGTGTTTCCCACAGACTAAGTATTCGTTCAGAATAATTTGTGGCGGCATATATATGGAATAAAATCACTGTCAAAAATAATCGTACGTAATTCAAAGCATTTGTGTGTCATTTTAATTCACTTGTGCGTAATTTAAAAGTATTGTATGTAATTCTGTTTTTTGTCAGAGTTGGATTCCAAAATCTACGTCAACGACAGTTTACAATATTTTTTTTTTTTTTTTTACGAGATTTTGTGTGTTTGTTAGAGTACAACTCCAAAATGTACGACTATGACAGTTTACAGACACAACAGCTCTGTTACACGCTCTGTTACTCTGGCATGCGCCCCGCCACCGTTTTAAACCACTGGCGCCAAAATGGCGGATCAGTAGCCAAGCGCTCACTTTTTATTGCAATTGAAAGTATAACAACAGTTATGAAGTAACATGGGGCTAACGGACATCATCACATGAAGTTAGACAAGTTACACAAATTAACAGAATATACCAATGATAAGAAGAAAAAAAAAAAAGAAAGAAAAGTCTTTTAAAGAGCTTATATAGACTCAAGAATGTTAAAGTTTTAGAAGCCTTTGAGTTTCAAAGGATTGAAATTCTTAGAAGTAAAAGGGACTTTATATAGATGAAACATTCTAAATTAGGTTTGCATATGAAGGTTCTGGCGTTAGGAAGGTGGAAATTTAACCAGAAGACAAAGCAATTAAAACCATATCGTTCTGATTAATGTCCTTGGTATGAAAATCTGACAAAAAAATGATAGATTCTGTTATTTCTATCATTTTGTTGCAGCAGGAAAAAAATTAACATTGTAACTTCTGACCAAAAAGATTTGGTGAATGGGCAATGATAAAGCATATGTAGAATAGATTCTTCATCAGTATTACAAAGTGAACACATTGTGGATATATTCTCAGAAAATCTGCTCAAAAATAAATTACAAGGGTAGTATCTATGAGCAATTTTGAAATGGAGTTCTTTAATTTCATTGGGGATAAATAGCCTGTGAGGAAAGGTCCATAAGTTTTTAATTCAGAGTTCGGATAACAAATCCTCCATTTAGATTGTGCTTTAGAGGGTCATCCTGGAGTTGAAGAAAGAGCATTTCTTAAACATAAACACCATTAAATGCAAGTGTAGGAAAATGGTTGTTTACACAGCCATAACATAAATGCGCTTTAAACAAAGTTTTTAAACTGACAGGGATACTTTGTCACCTTATTAAAATATCTTAGTGAGATTGATGCACCTTTCAAAAACACAAAATCAGGAAAGGAAAGAAGGTCCCCATCAGAATTGAACAAATCAGAAACAAAAAAGATATTTTGATTCACCCATTCAATGAAACAGAGTGATTTGTTACCAGACAATATATTTTCATTGTTCCAAAGAATACACGTGTGAGGGGAGAAATTATGTTTAAAAGCAATCTTCCAGGATTCTAGGGCTTGTTTATGAAAATGTGACAGTTTAATAGGTAACTTTCTACACTTAAAGTTACAGGACAATAAAAATGTAAGGCCACCACAACGTTTGAAGAATAGGCTAGGGATCCAAAACCAGGTTAACTCATTATTAGATAAACCATTCTTGATCCAGTTAATTTTGAAAGTCTGGTTAATGATATTAAAATCTAAAGCATTAAGACCACCCTCCTTCCAAGCGCTCACTCATCGTCTCAGGTAAGTGATTTTTTTTCTTTTTCAAATTCGGCCATATGTTTAAGGGTTAGTTATCACTAATGACAAAGAGGAGTAATATTACATAGATAGTTTAACTATAGTAGGTAAGATTAGCTCTTGGTCTACATTTAGGTGTGTAACCATGGACTTGGTCAGGTCTTGTGATAGCTGGGGCTTTCCCGCTGACAGCATGATGTTAATATAGTATAGCCTAGTAAAGTCACTTTTGCCGTTCAACAGAGCAAGATACATAGAAAAACTGAGCCGTGTTGTCCGTACAGTATCTGTGACTTTACAAACGACCCAACGGAATGGCCAGATGTGTCATTTCCCGGCATTTGATATTCGCAAATCTAGGGGCCCTCTCTAAAGTTACATATGACATTGGTATACACTTTTCGAACTTCAATAGCATTTGAGGAAAATTACTTACAGTAACACAACCAACTGTGAAGTGTTCATGTAGTCCTCGGTTATGAGGCACACCTTTTAGATTTTTGATATTTATTAAAATAAACATTAAATTCATATCTACACTGTAAAAAAAAAAACTTACTGTAGAAATTACAGTAACTAACTGGCAGCAGTTCGGTCGTAACTTACTGTAATTTTATTTTGTAGCAAAAATACTGTATTTTATTTTATCGTGTCATTTAACTTGCTGTAAATGTATCTACAGTGTAATGTTGTTTAACTGTAAAATATTTTATTATTGTATTCATTTTTTGGTCCTTTCCTGAGTAATGCATTTTAAAACAATAGAAAACACTGTTATACTGTAAAGTTTACTGTAACTGGTTTGCTTCACTTTTCAGTTACTGTAAAAATATATGCACAAATTGTAAAATTGGCAGTTCCATTAAATAACAATGGGGGAAAAAAACAATGACAACTGTGTAACTTCATATTTTAAATTTTCCCAATGCCCTATGTAGGAATACATATCTACAGTTGTAGATATGAATTTGAGTTTATTTTAATAAAAGATCAAAAATCTAAACGGTGTGCATTATAATGAGAACTACATGGCACCTTCACAGTTGGTGGTTACTGTACGTAATTTTCCTCAAAGCTATTGAATTCGAAAAAAGTGTAATACAAAAGTAGGGGGTGTGGCGATATATAGCGTCTGCTGATAATATCGTAATTGTGTTTGGAACTATGCTGCGATTTGAAGATCGAGATTTTGACAAAAAAACCATTCAAAACATCCTACAGAGCGCACGACATGCATCACGTGAAGTCAGACTAGTGCGCTGTGCAGAGGTGGTAAGTGCGCATAGTGTGTTTCTTTTTTTTTCACTGCAGGATTCGGCTATTAAATGCTTAGGATGATCACAAATTCACAACATTATGCAGAAAATTTATATTTGTAATACCACATTCATATCGTATTCAAGTTCACACGAAGGGGTGTTTTTCTCCAAAAATACCAGGATATATAAATGGACATTGAATTCAATAACCAATAAGTAATTAAGAGAGACTTACGTTTTAGACACCATATTGCTTGTTTTTGCTCTATTTGGCCAACAAAAATCATCCCGAATGCAGCCACAGCGCTGTTTGTGTCTATGAGCAAATGACGTGTTTCGTTACAGAATGAATCACTGTTTAAATGATTGGAGTTCAATCGCATGACTCACTTATTAACAGTAGCTTTGCTGACACCTGCTGGCGTTTTAAATTCAAATTTACATAATTTTTTGCATTTGTAATTGCAGGTTAAATGCACTCATGTCTTGCATTAAACAAAATACATGTGTGTAAATACATCTAAATGCCACTTCAGATGCAGCTTCTGTGTTGATTTAATTTGCTTGGTAACAGCCCAAATGTCTTATTCTTATTCACTTATTAAATGTAAGAATTTGACTCAAAAGATAATAGACACTTTTAGAAAAAAAAAATGGCTTTATAAAGGTAAAATGCCAATAAAAGGTAAAAATCTATTTAAACTTACTGGAAAAGATTAATTTCTATCACTGCTGAACTGACCACACAGAATATGAAATATATAAAAAACTTTAGGGAGTCAGCGGTCTGCGGCAGTCCTAAGGTACCGGCAAATTAACACACTCAGCAAAATATCGTCTAATTATCGTTATCGATAAAATCCCAGAAAATATCGAGATATAATTTTTTGTCAATATCGCACACGCCTAATACCAAGTCATATGTAACTTAGAGACGGTCCCTAGATTTGCCGAAGATCGAGCATGCCGGGAAAGGAAACTACTGGCATTAGTTTGTCAAAGTCACAGATCTGTACGGACAACGCGGCTCAGTTTGTCTATATGTATCTGCTTGGTGAACAGCACAATGACTTTAATGGCTTATACTATATTAACACATGCTGTAGCGGAAGCCGCGCCCCCAGCTATCACATGACCCAAGCAAGTCCATGGTTGACACCCTCTCATTAGCATGTTGTGCAGAGGAAAAATAAATGAAACTACATTCAGAAATAAATGAGTGAACAAAGGAAAATAAATAGGATGAGTTTAACATTTCCTTAAACATTTTCCATTTGCACACCAATTTATTTTATTTATTTGCCTAATTTAATCACGTTTAATTATTTCTATACGTATTTAAACAAGAATACGTGTACCTATACACACATTTATGTATTTATGTAGTTATACACACATTTTTAGTATTTGTGTTTATTTGTTTTTAATTTCTGCAGGGTTGGTCCTCCATACCTAACAGCTGCTATTTAATTCTTTTAAAACGTAAATGTACAACTAAGAGTAATTTACTACTATAGTTAAACATTATCGCTTAATATACTCCTCTAGTCATTAGTGGTAATAACCTTAAAATATAGGCCGATATTTGAAAAGAAAACAAAATCACTAACCTGAGACGATGAGTGAGCGCTTGGCTGCTGATTCGCCATTTTGGCGCCAGTGGTTTAAAACGGTGGCGGGGCGCATGCGCACTTCGTGGAATCGATTCATCTTCCCTCGGAAAGTTACGCCTGTGACAATGATGCCGTATTTTTGACAGTGGTTTCGCACACCGCACTTCGTGTCGCAATTCGCATGTCGTGTAACAGAGCTGTTGTGAAAACAACTGTTGTGTCTGTAAACTGTCATAGTCGTACATTTTGGGGTTGTACTCTTAACAAACACACAAAATCTTGTATATGTAAACTGTCGTGGCTGTAGATTTTGGAATCCAACTCTGACAAAAAAACAGAATTACATGCAATACTTTTAAATTACGCACGAGTAAATTAAAATGACACACAAATGCTTTGAATTACGTACGATTATTTTTGACAGTGATTTTATTCCATACATATACAGCATATGCAAATTGATTCTCTGCCAGCTGTTGGAGTGGTAGAGATTGAGGTTTCCCCAGAAATGGCTGTACACAAAGCAGCGCTCCGCCAAAGACTAGAATACTTAAAAGGTCTTTGGCTTCGCTCACAAACACTACTTTATCAGACATTACAAGCAAAAAGAGATGAAAATGACATCCAACATTTTCTGAAGACAGCCGGTTTCCTTCAGAAATACAGTGATATAAAAACACCCGCACCAGGTTTCGATTTTGAAACATGCAGTGCTCATGTTAATTCAACGAAGTCAAACGCTTTGGAAATCTATTTGGTATGGCAGTTTGATACTGTGGCAGGCACCACAAATAAATCAAGGTATGGGAAACACTGTAGTTTCATAATTGAAGTGTAAATTCTGCAAATTACATCATTGTCCAGTATTATACTGTCCAGTGTTATAATTTATAAAAAACATTTTTCATAATTGTAACATATTTACATACATAATTATTCAGGTGCATGTCTAATAAATTGTGAAAACTTGAAGCTACAGCAGCACTTCTTTTTCGTCGACGTCTTGTCTGATGCACTCAACCAAGCGTTCTAACCACGACCTCGCCCCTCCTCACCCCCCAACCATTAGAATTTGCGTAGGCGGGAATTGTTTTAATGATATTCTAATGGGCCGCTTTGTGACATCACAAAAACCCCGGAAAACAACGTTGTAGTCCAAACGAGACGTTTGTTGTAGTTCTTGAAAAGCGATTAAAAAAAAATAAATCTAAATATCTCCCTTTGGAGTGGACTTTGAGATTTGTAACTTTGTAGATCTTTTTTAAGCTCAAACATACGCAATACACACTGACTAAAATTCAAAAAGTGAAAAAGCATAATAGGACCCCTTTAAGAGAATAATTTTAAGCCTCACTGGGGCATCCGTGGAAGTTTGCTGAGCCCACCAGCGGTTTTTACATTTTATGATAAGAAAACCATTTTGTGGTTAAATTTCTCTCAAAACTGATATCATTATGTGAACAAATACACAAATATATTACAGGTCTTTTCAGGTTAGTAGTTTCATTTATGGCTAATGATCATTACATTTATGATCTCTCGGGCAAAGAAGCTAAAAGCGATCGGGCTCTGATAATATCATTCACAAGAGCATTTGCTTAATTTTATATTTATTTTATATTCAACATGCAGTTTGAGATATTGTGGCTTGTCCCTGCAATCTGATGTATATAATAATGCAAATTTTGTGAAAATCAGGGCTAGAAAAGTGACGTGACAGTGGGTAGCCATTTATGCTGCGGCACCCGGGGAACAGTTGGAGGTTCGGTGCCTTGCTCAAAGGCACCTCAGTCAGGGTATTGAAGGTGAGAGAGAGTGCTGTACATTCACTCCCCCACCTACAACCCTTATGCGTATGATAGCCTCGAACCCGCAATCTTTGGGTTATGAGTCCGACTCTCTCACCATTAGGCCACGACTTCCCCCAACAATATATATATATATATATATCTGTCAATATCATGTATCATCACTCACTAAACAGATTTATTGTCAGGTGAGTGTAAACAGATGTCTGTATATCCTATCTACACTCAGAACAAAATATTTGATACAGCTAATATGTGTTGCAACTGAATTTTTTTTGCCCAGCGTGTATTTTTCAAAGAGCTGTTATAACAGATCTCTACTGCCTGAAGTGTTAAAGCTTCTATGGTGGCGCTGAAAGGTGAGATCCCTCATATAATAACCCAAAACTTTGTTGCAGATCTATAATCCATGAAACAAGAAGCTCTCAGTTTACAGAAGCATTTATTCTGCATAATCCAAATCAAACTGCACAGTAAAATATTTTTATTAAACCCCAACACACAAAAACACAACATTCACACCAAAACAGCATTATTTATCCCTTTCAACCCAACACATAAAGCTTTCATAAGCAAACAAAGCAAAAAAATTATAAATTAAAATCAGCAGGCAGCCACACAGAATCTGGGATGTTTTATCTGATAAGTTACGTTACTGGACAGACTGCAGATACAGTGTTTCATATGAGCAGTGGTTATAAGTTTGTGATCTACATGTGGACGGCTATTGCTCTTCCTAAAGAAGACAAACTCGGCTGTAGCTTCTTTACGTTTATGTGAAATGGAGCAATGATGATAAAAATCATCAGAAATAAAATCCCTATAATACTGCTGAAGAAGGCAATGATGGAACTTCAGCACAAGAGTATGGCATGTGGTCCGGTGTTACAGTTTGGGTAACGGTAAAGTAAAAAAATAATAGAGCAGGCAAAAGAGGTATGAAAGGATGAAGATGAAAGGATGAAGACCAGCGCTGCAGGTAAACAGATGAAGAAGAGTCCATCAGATCTCCTGATATGATGATGTTGAGTTTGCTGGGTCATCTTCCTCTCTGAAATTAAACACACACAAACAATATTTTTAAAAAACTGCTGAATACATATAGCAAATGTGTCACTTTAATATGAGGCTTCAAAGAACTGAAAGTGAATGTTAAATATTACTGTAAATGTTTTTATTAATAATTTTAGATATAAACTTCCACTATTCCTGTATGAAGTCTATAGCAAATATTTAAATGTAAAATAAAATTTAAAAAAAATAACTAATTGATAGGTATTCTTTTTTTTTTTAATATAATGAAAGATTAGATTTAAAAACACATTAGAACATTAGAAATAGCTTACTTGTGTTGATATCAGCACGCAATAAACATTGTGATTTGAGGGTAGGAATAATACAGGAATTATTTTGCAGATTACTTGAAAAGCTCTATTTGGAATTAAAAATTGTAGAATTATTGAGGCAATTTTGTAGGTAAGTGCATCTGCACAGAATATTAAAATAGTAAATAAATACCAAAAAATAAGTTTTCTTGTATAAGCTTTTTTTGGTGTGAACCATCCGTCTAGGACTGAAATACATGGGAAAACCTGGAAAAATGTGGGTTTTCAACTCAAACCTCATAGATCATAGGTCACATTCCCACTATTTTTGAGCAATTTGATGATTATATTATAATAATGATTATGATTTTCATTAATTACATTTTAGAATAAGAAATATTTCTATTGTAATACAACTTACTGTACTGTAAAACAAGAGAATTTAATAATCATAATTTTATCTTATTTTTTCACAACCGTAAAATTGCAATACATATATTTACATCTTAATTCTTTAATATTTATTTCATTTTGAAACATTAAACCATTGCCCTTTTATTTTGTCTAAAAAAACCACAGGGAGACCTTCAAGCCCCTTTGTTAGCAATAGATTTATAAATGATTCTCATTACAAATCCAGTGAAATGAGTGGCGCACATTGTTCCCAAACGCCTGTGTTGTAAAGAAGTAATATTAAGCATTTCACTCTGCGTGCACACATTTTTGACATTCAATAGCAGCCTCTCTGACTTCATATTCGCACCATTACTCTTTCATTTTAACATTAATCATGCAGCTCTAGTTCGATTTGGACATAAATTTCGTTCTGCCCACTTTGCGGTCATGGGTTGTGACCCAGACCTCACTTGAGTGTGCGGTACGTATACTGTGCACCGTGCGCAAAAGTTCAGTTTTTGTATGCATGGAACACTTGTATGATTTACTACGATTTGCCAAATGGTGCAGAATGCAGTAGAGTACACTGCTTGGAAAACCGCATGCTACAAGACGATGCAATTGATTTGACTTTGCATTACAATGTGACTAACGAAGTTCAAGAAGCGCTGAATGCAATATTTTAAATGTCTTTCTTGGTCATTATTTGGTTGAAGGTTAAAGGGATTGTCCACGCAAAAAAATGAAAATTCTGTAATCATCAAGCCAAATACTACTGGTTCCCTTTGATTTGTATTTTTGTCCATGCAATGGAAGTGAATGGGAACTGAAATCGTTTGGTTACCAACATTCAAAACATCATCTTTTATGTTCCACTGAAGAAAGTCAGTCAAATAGGTTTGAAATGACATGGGGGTGAATAAATGGCTGAATTTTCATTTTTGGGTGGATTATTCGTTCAAGGCACCCTCACAGGGTCAATAGTCTCCTCCAAACAGGAAAACGTTCACTGAGATTTCTGCGCAAACAAATGCATCAGGTTTTGATCTAGCCCTGTTTGACTTCCTGTAATCCCCAAACAGGAAATTTGTTTAAATTGAAACCAGCATGTTTGCCAGTCAATAAATGTTTCCAAATTGAAGTTTTTGGATTGATAATTCCTGGGAGTGAATGCTGATCAGTGTTGGCCATCGATCATTTCCATGACTCAGTCGCAGCATTGATCTGATGAAAATATCACTTCTGTATGCTTGGTGTGTGTAAAGGACGCTGGCGTTTCAGTGTGAGTGTGTAGGGGAAGCATGGTTGAGCGCATATGTACTTAAGGTTTGTTAGTTCCTTTCCAGAGCTTCATGATTAAGCAAGCAGTTTTCTGCCATTGTGCTCATATATCTTTCACCGACTGAGGGAACATTTCCATCAATCGCTTTTCAATTGAATATTTTTAATTTACACATCAGTTATCGAACGAATGAGAGAACATATTACAGGAAATGAATTCCAGTAATGGTTCACCCAATAATCAAAATAATTCTGTCATCATTTACCACCCTCATAACAGCAAAGGCAGCAAACACAATTGGTGCCTGTGTGTCTCATGACAGATTGAGAAGCACTGAACACTAACTCGAATGCCCAGGGAACCTCTAGAAGAATTAAAAGCTGGAATTAAACAATGGTTCGAATACTGAAATTTTAGTCTGTCCTCTTCAAAAGCTATTGTTCAAAAGATTTGGAATATGGTTTATGACTGACATAGACTACTTGTATGGTGCTTTTATGTCCTTTTTGGAGCTTGACAGGCTCACTAAGATGTATAATCACATCAAAACATCTTCTACAGAATAATACAGACATAACAGACATGGAACTACGTGAAGGTAAGTAAATGATAAGAATTTTCATTTTTGCATGAAGTTAACCACTTTGAGCCTTCTTGTTTCTTGATCTTCACACAAAGAACAGAGTTTAAGACTCTAACAGGTTACAACCTGCAATTTACTGCCATCAGTGGAGACGTGCCAAAATGCGACACTTCTTGAGCAAATAAGCGTGTGGGTGAGCTTGACTGTAGACATGTTCATGACATGTCTTTTACAGCTCTGAGACAGAACTGACTTGACTGGTTTCACTCTGAGAAACATGTTAAGTGTATGTATGTCTAAGAATATATGACAAACAACTTTCATTGCCCTAAAACTACAGGGAGGACAAGGCCTCTCTCCAAACACTGCTGCCTTATCCACTAGATGTGCGCACAAACAAATCTGGCTGACTGATTCAGCTCAATTTAAAATTGCAGAATTTCAGATTGATGGATCTGATGGACAGATTTCTTACCACAGCAGTAGGACTCCAAGATTCTTGCTAAAATGTGAATCCCGATTTTTCTCCATGGGAATTGAGATCCCGATTCTCTCTCACGATTCTAATTTTTTCAACCAAACCATTTATTGCACTCAAGTAAAAAAAATAAAAAGTTATAATAAATTTCAGTTATAATAAATTGCTGGAGTAACAAAAAAAAATAGTCTCTTTTACTTATTTTACACCCCTTAAAGTGAATAACTTAAAAGCTGTAAGCTGTTGAACATAAATAATAGAATGCTAACAATAATAAATAAAAATAACTAATAAAAAATGTACATTATGATCGGCAGATACAGATCATTTACATTTTATACAAGTGATATATAAGCTCTCTGTTGACTGCCACTGTTAACCTTTTTTTACAGATAATACCACCGATGTTGCCTTCGTTATATTATTTATCGACCAGCAACACATCACCTTAGTAACACTGAAGCTGATATTTCACTTCATAGGGATCTACGGCACTGATTCAATGCATTGAAAACAGGGTGATGGGAAACCCTTAAAACCTGTTGAAGATACAACGACAAATATATCACTTTCATCTTCTAACAACAGATATTTTTTCACTAATATATGACTTGACCTGAAGAAGAACAGACGCAGGTAATCGCACACACTCAGTTCCCCAACACGTGAATGCAGCGTGATCTGAATGCAGGGAAATACATGCAAGTGAATCGCCATCATTTAGAAATGAGATCGCATTTATGTATGAATCGAGATAGTGATTTTTTTTCGATTAATCGTGCAGCCCTACACAGCAGGCTAGCAAACTTCATTCTCAATCATCCTCTGCTCCAGTGAGCTTCCTACCTCGAGAGCATTTTCACAGGCGTACTGCTGACCAAAATGGTGTGCTTCTTCTAAAAAGCACACATTATGATTCTAAGGCTGTTTCGGCTATTTCTACGACAGCACTGCACGTAACCCTTACAGATCCCACAATGTATTGCGACAAGGTAGGAAAAACAAAATCATCTAATGCCCAGTTCAAACTACACGATTTTAAACCCAATTTTGCCACGATTTGCTTGACGTAGGGTGTCGTGGGGATTCGTAAACGACAATGGGCGTCGGGACGCAAGATTCCATCATTTCAGCACGTGTAGTGTGTCACAGTGGACGACAACCGATTTCGCGTCTGCGATGCTTCACGACATGAAGACTAGCATGTTTAATTTTTTTTCATCATCCGTGACGAGTTCTGTCACATTGGTGACGTTGACCAACAGCACCACAGAAGCTCTTTCAGACACAGGTTACGAAACGAAAGAGAGATGATGGTGCTGCAAAGTGGAATTATGAGATGGAGGAAAGGTTCGTGGAGCTGTGGCAACAGTACTCCTGCCTGTATGAAGTGTCATCGAGGGACTACCACGACAGAACAAAGAAAGAAAAATGCTGGCAAACTATAGCGGAAACACTTCAGCAATGTTTACACTCTTGTCTTCGGAAGTCAGTCGCTAGTTCCGCCCTCGATGACATCACGCACGTCGTTAAATACGGATGAATGGTCGGGAAGCAACGTGTAATCTGACATGTTCGTGTCCACGAAAATATTTTGGAGTCAATTGTAATCTGACACGGTGGACTATGTGACCGACAAAAAATGTGTAGTCTGAACCCGAATAAGATAGCAACACAGTTGGGAAGAATGCTAGAAATGTAATTCATGCAACACGCAAAGTCGCTGGGACGTTATGCGCTTTTGGACAAAGTCTGGCTAAGATTTCCTAAATTGCCTAAAAAATATCAGGTTTTAGCTTGTTTGCGTGCGCAGAGATCGTTGTTGCCATCAAAGAACAGTGACGTGGGAACGGTCCTTATGCTTTCAAATCACTCTCGCAGTACTTTGAGGTCATACACCGAACAGTCCACGCAGCGCTGCTTCAAGTCGAACACACCTGATATGTGCGCGTATTTGCATCGCTTTGACCATTCTCTGTAGATACCACCTTCTCAGCACACGATTGCGATTAAGTACAATGCGATTGTATGGTCAAACTACTTTTCGATCATTACCTTCAGAAAGCATGAAACAGGAAAACAAAGCCAAAACATGGATATTTTACTTTCCACTTCCATTGATTTTGTTCTCACCCAATTGCTAGTCAATTAAGTCGGCAAATAATCACTGTAAAAAATAAATAAATAGTATTTCTTGGCAATCTTTAATCAAAATCTGAACATTTGATTTTTTAAATATTTAATCACATAATTACAACAGACTATTTTACCCAATATTTTAAACTTACCCAAGTTGCATTACATTAGAATGATTATTGGAATATTAGAATTAATTATTTGAATATGCTAACATCAAACTACTGAAATCTTCAGATGGGAAATTTCTTGGAGGGACATCCCATTAATGTTAAAGTAATTTATTATTGTGATAGCAAAGCTGAATTTTCAGCAGCAATTACTCAGTCTTCGGTGTGCTCACATGATTGATGATGAGCTTATTTGGGGATCAAGAAACATTTCTTATTATTATGAATATTGGGAAAAGTTGTATTGCTTAATATTTTTCTGGAAACCAATGAAGGATGAACATTATAAATGTCTTAACTTACATTTTTGGCAGTTTTCTGGGGTTTGGAACAGAGCTTCTGTTCATTATTTAAGAGGTCAGTAGGATTATTAAAATAAGAGAGAAGATCATGCAGGTCAAAGGTTCATTTACCTCCCACCATCCTCTTTCAGTTTGCGGGCGGCTTGTTTGGACTGTTTGATTTGTAAGTCCAGCCGGTGTAAGTAGTCTTTAGCTGACAGCTCTTCTGCCTGCACGGGTCGGGTGTTGGGCTCCGGGGTGGCCGGTTCTGGTGGGGGGGATGGAGCGTCCACGTCCTGACTCACGCATGGCGACTCCTGCAGCGTGCTTCCCTCGCTGTCAGGCGACTCCAGAGACAGTCCGTTAAAGAGGGAGCGTTTTTCTGACTTAACAGGAATATTAAGTGTGTTTCGCAGGAATATGCACTCATTGCTGAACAGTTTATTGACTCGTTTAATTTGCTCCATCTGTGTAAATAAAGGACAAATATGAACATATGAAAATACCAAAAACGAACTTTTATTTTCCAAGAAACATCAACCTATCTATCTGGTGTTTGATCTACATTACCAGCGTGTGTTTAATGTCACTAATCAAACTACATGAGCAAATATTTGTTTAGCGATTAAGAGCTAGGTTATAATGAAATATGTGATTTCCTTAGATGACTCCTGAGAATCCCATTTACAAATCCCGGCAAGTCAGTTTACACATCCATTCGATCTCCAAATCTCTCTCAACACACTTTTTTACAATTATCTTGAGTTTCACCATGTGGGTATCATAAGCAATCATATCTTATATTTGTACAGATTCCCAACCTGGACAACATAGGTTGCATCATAATAAGTTGGCTAGACTGCTAAAAATGTTGGATTTTCATTCACAGCATTTTTGGGCATCATATGATGTTTTTATCACATTAGCTTGTTCTGTATGTTTCCGACATAGCAAACATGGTCATTTTGGTGGGTAAATACTACATTTACACATGCAAATGGAAGAAATGCAAACCCTCCTTTGCTATATTTTATGATTTTGTGAGAATATTTCAAAGTTTGCTTACAAATACGTCAAAGAAAACTAGTAAGATGGGAAACATGTTCCTCATTTTCAAAACAGTTACTATTTTAGTGCTGTCCTCATTTATATCTTTGTTATAGTCCATTAAACTTCAAATCTTGCTTTTTTTGCCAGTGTGGTGTGCCAGCTATAATATCAAAATAAGAAATGTTTCTTGAGTAACAATCAACATGATTTCTGAAGGATCATGTGACAATAAAAACCTGAGTAATGGCAGCTCATGAGAGGAAAAAAACATTTCAAACATGCTTCAATGAAAAGTCTTTTAAATGGAGATTTGCTGTATTTTTTGATCAAATAAATCCAAACTGAGCAGAAGAGATTTGTTTCAAAACCATTAAACAAAGTTTTAATGGTGGTGTGTTATATGCTATACTTTATTTATAATATATATTTTTAAAAGCGTGTTTTAACCCATTTAAAACAGCCCACATATAATTTTAAAAATATGTAATTCAATGCCACATGACATCTGCTTGTGCAAGCCACGTTAATAGAAATAGGCTATAAGAGCCTTGAATAAACTCTTTAGAAATGTGGCATTCAAACCAACCGCGGCCAATCAGCAAACGAAAAGCATTCATATTAATTTTTCTAAACAAGAAAAAGCATCTCATGCTTCATCGTGACTAAATGCTTGCCGTTGTTTTCACGGGAAGCCCCTGGCAGCAACAACAAAAAAATGTTGTCTAGATAGGAAGCTCACTAGTTTTTGAGACACACTCCACGTCGCGTCTATATGATGTCCAAAAGGCACGTACAACAATGTTGAGCATGTGGAGAAATTACTAGGCCGTGGTTTCTTGTATGCGTGTGTGGTTATATTAATGTGTGGCTCATATTCTTACCGTAACACCATATTTGAGCGCTATACCCTGCAGTGTGTCCCCATCCGTTACCCGGTGTTCTATGTATTTCTCTCCTAACGGCGCAGTGACGCTCGCGGTGCTGCCGTACGAGCGGGTCTTTGTGCGGGCCAAACTCTGAGACAACTCACTGTCCGACTCCGAACCGGACCGGGATCTGGGGAACAGCGGCTGTCCGTACCGTCCGACTCCTCCATCGTCCCGCAGCGGAGGCAGCACCGGAGAAAACTCCGCCATCTTCAATCCTTTATTATTAAAGCTACCGTGACGCGCGCGCTTCACCACCAACAGACTAATATTATTCGCAGGATATAAATACGCATGTTTCCCCGAGCAGTGCGTTTTCAGCGGTGATATTCAGAGGAAACGGGAAAGGTGAGTGATTTTTCCAGTCGCCATTCTCGTTACCGTGAGCCTGCGCGAGGAGCCACGGCTCATCCAGTGAAACCTGAGCTGCGCGCGTGCGATGATGCAAACTAGCGCGTCGCGTCTTTCAAGGTTGCAAATGGAATGTGACGTCGCCAGGCAGTCGACCAATCAAAGGGGTCCTGTTATCCTTTTTACTTTTTCAACTTTAGTTAGTCTGTAATGTTGCTGCTTGAGAATAAAAACGATCTGCAAAGTTACAAAGCTCAAAGTCCACTCCAAAAGGAGACATTTTATTTAACAGAAAAAACTTTTCAAAAACTACAACGAACAACTCGATTGGACTACAACACATATTTTCCGGGAATTGTGATATCACAAATATCGACGAATGAGACGAAACCTGGGCGAGCTGCACGAAGAAGGCAACGAGTGTTAGAAACATAGGCCCTTGGCGCACGCTTAGTTCCAGAACTAAATGTACAGTACTAAAGTACTGGGACGCTTTTGCACAAACTATTTTCCAGTACATTTAAAGGGTTGCATTCGCACCGACAGTGTACGTAAAAAAAGACGGACGACGAGGTCGTCATTTGTGCGCGGCGTTCAACAACAGAAACAAAGAAGAACAACATTAACAACAGGAGGATGGAGGACGCTGTGATCGGAGCTGTGTTCTTGTTGTGTCTCACGGGTTTCACAATAAAGGACATGGAAAGTCGACGTATACGTAAAACGACTGACAGAACGGAGAGGAGGACTAAGAATCTCCAACGACAAATGGCAGTGATACATTGCTCAAGGCCTGCACCTTCAGCCGGTCTCCATCTATCGTGTTCTCCATACTTCGCGAAATAATGTTGGACACAATTTACACGGCGTTTTAAATCATGGCGGGGTGAGGGTGTTTTCGTACGCGTTTTGCCAATCAATGTCTACTTGCGTCACGTTTAGTACCAGTTGTGCTGGTTAGACCCTTCTCTGGAGTAGGAGCTAATTTGGTTCTAGAAAAAGGCAGTCCGGTACTGAAATCGCTCCCAGTTCCGGCGGTGTGAACATGCCGAAAAGTGGGTAGTTCCACAGTTAGTTCTGGTACTATGAAAAGTTTCCTGCGGTGCGAAAGGCCCTAATGTCGGAGACACGCTAGCTTTCCCAAAACAAACGAACTTAGAGTGGTTACAATCATCAGGGTTTAAATCGCGCTCAAATTGATTTGATTTTGACGCAATATTTACACTGAAGCTCGCAGGCGGCTATGGTAAGGTGCATGACATTCCAATCACAACACACACTGGCCCAGCTAACCAATAATATGTATAATATGTGAAAAATAATGTGTTTTTTCGAACAACCTAGTATGAGAGCAAGTTCTAGTACACCCCCAAAACAAAATAAATACTTTGTAAAAGAGCATAATAGGACCACTTTAAGCGAGGTGGTCCCTGCGTGTACTTGCAGTGTACATTCACATACGATATGAGGCCCAATAACTGTCTCTTGTTCTAAATCTTTTAGAAAATATGTATTTATTTGATTTTTAATTTAAATAGTGTATATTTGTAAGCATCTATTTAGAAAGGAAAAGGGATACATTTTATAGGGATACTTTCAAAAATAGGCCCGCCTATCTTCAAAACAGGAGTACACGATGAAAACGTGTTATAATTAATTCTTTTGTCAGTTTCAAAGCTGTTTCGTTTAGAATGTTGTGAGTTATTTGTTTCGAATCGCAGCTGTTCATTTGCGCAGACTGAAGAAATGTAACACTCTAATGTGACCAAACAACTTACACACACTCTGAAATGCTTCCAGATGTATGAAAAAAAGGGTAACACTTTACTTGAAGGGGTGTGCATAAGACTGACATGACACCTTGATAATCATGACATGACACATGTCATGAATATGAAGGAGGTTTTATGCATGTTTATGACAACTGTCATTAAGTGTCATTCGCTCAGTTATGTCATTTTTAATGCAAATATGACATTATTTGACCTAACCCAAACCCTACCCCTACCCCTAACCATAGCCCATAACAAAGACATCTCAAACAATGTCATCTTTGCATTAAAAATTACATAACTGAGCGAATGACACTTAATGACAGTTGTCATAAATATGCATAAAAAACCCTTCATATTCATGACATGTGTCATGTCAGGATTATGTTGGTGTCATGTCAGTCTTATGCACACCCCTTCAAGTAAAGTGTAACCAAAAAATACTAGTGATTTAACTGAATGGCAGTAGCCTACTGTACATACAGACAGTATTGCCTGAAATGTGAATCATTTAAGTCTGCTTCTATGTGAGTACACAACATATAAGCCCAGATTTGTATTTTATTTGTATTTTTTTAACCACATGACCTGATTTTGAGAGAAAGAGGAAACAGGTGTCTACAAGTTGCTGGATTGTGGTTGTGCAGGTTCAGCTGTAGGCAAGCAAACAATCAGAAAGGAAACAGATTCAACCGACAGAGAGAGACCACTACATCATTTCACTTTTGACAGTGCTCTCATACATCTTTTCTGATTCCCATCAGTTATCTATTTTTATTGCAAATTGAAACTCTGATGGGCGAAACTGGACTGTTGTACGTTTTTTTTGTCTGTAACATAGTTTGTGTGCATTAGCAGTGTTGGGGAAAGTTACTTTTAAAAGAAAATGCATTACAATATTGCGTTACTCCATAAAAAAGGTAACTAATCACGGTACTTAGTTACTTTTTATACAAAGTAATGCGTTACGTTACTTTTGCAATCTGGACAGGGCTTGCTTGTTTTTTTAAAATAAAAAAGTTATATTTTGCAAATATAAAAGCCTTTTCACACCAAACGTGAAATAAATAAGCCTCAGGCTGAAGGAAAAGTAAACTTACATCAGTACAGTAGAATTCAGAAGAAGTCATTTCGACACACTTCAGCAATAAACAAAGACACAAATGTTCGTCTAGAGTAATTTTAGCTTATTAGTACGGTTGAACTGAATCATCAAAAGTCAGAAGCAAAGACATTGGTTAACAGAATGGGATAAAATACATAAAGGGTATTTGTGTTGTTTAACATTTAATTAATCAAGGTTTGCGTCATATTCTGAGTTGCAATATTTTTATTCATTTTGAGGAATACTAAAATCTGTGTTTTTTTTGTGTGAGGGAGATGAATTAATGCATATTAATATTTATTTAGAACTACAGTAACATCTTCTGAATTCTCTCAACATGGGGACAGGAGAGCTGTCAAACAATAAATTGGAAAAAAAAAAAGTAACTTGCGTCACTTATTTGAAAAAGTAACTCATATATTATCTTGTAAATTAAAAAGTAATACGTTACGTTACTAGTTACTTGAAAAAAAGTAATCAGATTACATAACTTGCATTACTTGTAACCCCCAACACTGTGCATTATATTCTCACACTTGTGGCAATAGGCTTAATCCTTCCTGTTTTATGCAAATCTTTATGATTCCAGTGAAAGTACATTAAAAGTGTTAAACCTCCGGCCCAAAGTTTTAAGTCCACCTGTGTAGCAAGAAGTGAAATACACAAGTGAGTGTTAGATTTGGAGTTGGTAATCCGACATAAGGAAAAGTTCCTGTACCTCAACCGTCAGGCAGCATTAAACACGCAATAAAAAGTGATACTGATTCTTCAAGAAAAAGTTTGGGATCAGTAATTTTTTTAAATACGGTAATCAGCAAGGGGCATTGGGGATGATCAAATCAACTTGACAATAAATCTGTATGTAACAACGATTTCTGTTTCAAAAAATCTATTCTATTACTTTCTAGAATTCATCAAGAATCCTGAAGAAAATGAATTTCGGTTTCCATAAATCTAGCTAAGCCAGCACAACATATTTTCAGCATGAATTAATAGAACGTTCTGAGCATCAACCTACCAGCATCTAGACATTAGGCCGAGTATGTGCCTATTTAATTTTAAAAGGACTGACGCCTGAGGCGGTAACAAATATAAACGTGCAACATGTTCATGGCTGTACGGTCATTAACAACTACGGATAGTTTGTGACAAATCTGTTGCAAAAGGACTATCAGTGAGACAACAAAATCCATCTTGATGTGGATCTCGCCTTTAAAAATTGCATGGCCACTGAAAAGTCTATCTTCACAGCCTCCCTTATACATGTAAACTTCAAATATGGCGTCTAACTGACTAAGGTCTATTAGAATGATTTTTGAAGGATCATGTGGCACTAATTTTTCACATTATTTCTGTGTTCACCATATTATGTTTTCACTGGAATATCTAAACCTGTTAAGTGGAAGGGGGTGTTCACATATATTTGGCCATATAGTGTACCGTTCATCTGAGAGTACTGTAGTAACTGTCTAAAGAACCGATCTGTCCCCTACAGGGAGGCTACATACAAGTACAAATGAACATGCATGGAAAAGTGTACAACAAGGATAAAATATATGCATTCACTGCCCTAATAATACAAATCTGCATGTTTTTTCACGTTGCCTTTGTACCTAGTAATTTTCCCAGACTGAATAAATGACGTCATGTACTCTATATGACTTTAATGTCAATCCAGGTTGCAGTCGTTAGGAGCAGCAGGTGCTGCATGTTACCCAACACCCTCAGCAGACAATAGACCTGCCGTTCTGCCTTACAGGCCTCCTGTAAATCTCATTACTGGATGGCTGAATGAATCTGCACCATGTTTTCTTCATTTAAAGCCTAATGGTTCCATAATGTTATTAGTGTACACGCATGCACTTATATCCTCTAATAGAATAGAGCTGAAGTGTGGCGGAGGGGTCACAGGGTCATGCATATTTTAACAGAGAAACCCAGGGCATCATGTGATATTCGTTGTACCCACTTGCAGGTGAGAAGAAATGGACAGATGTTCTACTGCAGCAGGAACATGTCTTTTAATCATGGTGGAGGACTTAACATTATTTAAGCTTTCACAATTCCAGATTATATAGCAGTATTTATTAATTCAGGTTTATTTATTTAGGTATATTAGGTACCCTAGATGTTCCAAATACTTAAGTATTTGACTTATTAATCAGCTATTGCTTTGCAGATGCTATGTTCCGGGTGCTAGTGTGTTGCTATGAGGTAGGGTGCTCTGGATAGTTGTTAGGGTGTTTACTCTGTAGAGACAGGTTAAACAGACTAACTGAATAGCAGCGTAATTCACCAGCCTCAAATACATTTTCTCTTGATGGAATGTTACTGTTCTTTACATCATTATCTGTATCTTTCTATACATGTTTATACATGTAAAGCTATATAATGAATAAAAATAACAATTGTGCCTCTTGTAAATGAAATAATTGTATGTATGGTATTTAATAATATATATAACACAGTTTTGTTTGAAACTATTTAGGGAAATATAGTCTCTTGTAAATCTGAATGTATAAAGCCCCTCAAATGTTGTCAGCTCTGTTAAATATCACAAGCCTTTGATGAATAAAATCACAGACACGACATTTGTTGTGAATTACATTTTTATATACAATTGATAAATATATATGATCATTTTATAGACAGAAAATAACGTGGGATGCACAAAATTCATTTGACTTAAAGCTGAAAGCGGCATTCAACAAAACAAAATTGTTGTGTTTAGGTTTCTACTGCATCGGTCTCTGAAAAAAAAAGCAGCAGTGATGTATTTGATGTTTTTGTTATTATCAAACCTTATTAGCACGCTGTACTCTCATTATAAAAAGAACATATATTTGCCCCCTTTGCTGACTTTGCCTCTAGATATGGCTTGGTTCCCTCCTTTTAATCGTTCACAAGGCAAAAACCATAAGTTCAACCAAAATAATAGCACACCTCTTCTCAACAAGCTGCATTATCTGACCATTTTAATTCAGGTTCACTGGACAAGGACAGATTGTGTGAGAAACAGGTGATGAATACAAATGTCAAGGTTTGTCTGTACATAAGCAGTCGGTGTTGGAGGGGTCACAGTGGTCTGTTTTGGGTTCTGGATGTTCTTACGGCAGGTGTTCAAGGGCCCTGGAGGATTATTCATCTGAACGAGCTCACGGCATCTGTCCTTTCTCATGTGTTCTAGCTCACGCAGACGCCACTTACACAAGCACTATTTCATTTAGCCTAGTTAATGAAGTGTGAAAACATCATCTGTGTGCTATTAAACGAAGGAAACGGGTGTGCTGTGCAGGCAAGGATTCATATACAGGTCATCTCAAAATAGACAGATGTAGCCCATGGCCTTTAATCATTGGAGAGTAGATAATGGAAATACTGAAATAAGGGATGAGTCATGTCATTTCATTTTGTCTACTTTCATCGTCCTCTCCTTTATTCCATTGATCATCTCTCCTCTTTTTCTTGTCCCTCACGTCAATTTTTATACAGTCATCTTCCACTTCAAACATCAGAGCTCCTGATCAAACTTATAGGAACGTGTCAGGTGAAAAAGCTCTTTATTTACAATTCTTTGTTCAAATCAGTGATCAAGAGACCTTGTATCAGCCAATACAATGTTTCAGTAATACTAAAACACATAATATAGTACCAGATATAACATAAAGCACCTGTTCATCCAAAGTATTAAACTGTAGTGTTTAGTTATGTCATATGCTGTGATTCATTGTAGTTCATTGCTAGTCCACTACCTCAGAATGTAAGTATGCACTAATGTGATTTATCTTGGAGTTGGTTTGGTTTGGTTCATGGGTCAGAACTAATGGTACTGAAAAAGGCAATGTTGTGTTACATATAGCACTTTTCAATCACTTTTTTGTCATTAAAAAACAAAAAACAAATCAGGTTTACACTGACCTCTACTGGTCACTGTCGTTTCCACATGTAATTCGTCTTTCTGTGTGTAGATGGCACACATGAACAGATAATGACCTTTTGTCATGCTTCAGAATGTGGGTTTTGACAAGTACTACAAACAGCATGTCAGCAAAAAAAAAAAACAGTTATTTCCCTTTGTAAAAAAAATTATTTAAAAAAAGCACATTGCAAGTTAGTTGTTTGTGCACAACTGTTTTTGTGGTTTTCATTTTTTCTGGGTTCAAATGAAATTAAAATTATAAAATTATATCTATCTATCATCTGTCTGTCTGTCTGAAAACTGCCTTTCCTGACTCTTCACATGCATGGATTCAGATGCTGCTAACCACAAACACAGTTTACAGGTCATTGTTTAACTTTTGTCACACCTAGTGTTTGTCCTCTGCCTTCCAAGGACATTTAATACAAAGTGACTCAGTGTTTACTCGCATACTACAGATATGAGATCACACACACTCACACACACAGACACAAACACACAACTATGCATAATCTGTGTTAGTGTGGTTTCAACTGAAAAAAAATTAAGAAATAAATTAAATAAATAAATAAAAATGGTGGAACTTAAAACTGAATACACACCAACTCATGGGGACTTGTGTCACCGTGGGGACCTAAATTGAGGTCCCCATGGGTACAGAACTTTATAAATCATACATAATGAGTTTTTTTTTTTGTAGATTTAGGTGTATGGTTGGTGTAGGGCGATAGAAAATACAGTTTTGTAAGTGAGTGAGTGGTGTGTGTGTGTGGGTGGTGTGCAGTTTTTCTACACTGGTGGTGACTTAAACCTGAATACACACCAACTCATGGGGACTTGTGTCAATTTAGGTCCCCATGGGTAAAAAAGCTTATAAATCATACAGAATGAGTTTTTTTGAGAATGTAAAAATGCAGAAAGTTTTCTGTGAGGGGTAGGTTTAGGTGTAGAGTTGGTGTAGCGCGAAAGAAAATACAGTTTCCTACCTTATCAAACATTATGCCTAGGGGTCCCTACAGATCGTGAACCAGAACTGTGTGGGTTTGTGTTGTGTGTGTGTGTGTGCGCGTTTTTTGTGACAAATGAGGACATACATATGTATAATGACAAAGGTATGACATAGATATACAAGGAGAAGGTGACTTTTCAGGACATTACCCCATGGCCCCACTTTTCAAAACACTTATAAATAACACAGAATGGAGTGTATTGAAAATCTGAAATAGCACAAAGCTTCCTGTAAGGGGTAGGTTTAGGGGTAGGGTTGTGTAGGGCAATAAAATATACAGTCTGTACAGTATAAAAAACATTACGACTATGGGATGTCCCCACTTTTCACAAAAACAAACCTGAGTTTGCGCTGCCGCGTGTACTTTGTGCACCTCACGAAGAACCTGGAACCTGCAGACTGTAGAATTCCTGTAAAGCTCAAATGCTTAAATGAAATCAATATAATTTTTTTTTAATTATTATTATTATTTTTTTTATTTTTTTTTGAGACCCACCACAGTTCAAAGAATAAAGAAGAAGCACCATACATTTATAAAGATCATTTCCTCCAATGCTGACTTTTTTGTGTTTTCATTAGGGTGGTTTTGTTGCCTTAAGGTTAGTCATTTTGCAACAGACGTTAAGGGGTGGTGTGTACCTCGTTTGTAATTATTCAAGACAAGATGTGTACTTATTGGTGGTGCCTGTATGTAACCTTTGGAGTGGCGCTAGATAAGTAATAAATATAGTTATATTAGAATAATAAAATATTTCAATATCAATACCACGGCAAAACTAAACTAACTAAAATAAATTAAAAACATTATTAAAAACGAGTAAAGATAATAATAACACCAAACATACAATAATAATAACATCAGAACAAATTACAAGCACAAATAGCACAAATTAAATAGAACAAAGATACAAATTAATTGATGTAAGTTTTTCAGGTAGGTCTAATAATAGTATTCAGGTGAAATACTGTAGAAATTGAATAAAGTAATCAATTTAAAATAACACGTATAGTCTTCAATGTATGAATTAAATATAGTTTAGTCAATATATAAGCTACAAAAGTTATTCAGTCAAGAGCAGTGAGTGATTTTCTCTTTTTCCTTTGTTGAGTACACAAACAGCAAGTATATTAGGCTGCTGTCACTTTAAGACCTAATGCATGGATCTAATATACTGACATGTCTGATTTAACCAACCTTGTTTATGTGAATACGCACCATGATATACATTTATTCATCTAACAGATGCTTTTATCCAACACTGCTTACAAGAAAAGAACAAAAGTGATTTGTCAAGGAGACACTTCTTGCACCTTACACCCACTGAAGACACCTAACAGCCATCAAAATGGGAATTCCACTCATGCTTGTTTCTCACAAGGAGTTTCAGTGGCTGCCAGTTTCCAGCAGGAAGCATCTGTGGTTGCTGGTTTCCAAAAAGCATCACCCGTGGTCACCTGTTTCCCAAATGCAGCACCTGTGCCTGCCCATTTACTACAGGGATTACCCATACCCACAGGGAGCACCGGTAGCAGCCCCTTCTCAACAAGGAACACACATGTGTGCATTGAAACAGAACCTTATCTTAGAATGGGGAGTTCTTTCTTACAGAGAAAACCCTTGCCTGCTGAATTCCCACAGGGAGCAACCATGTTTTCTGGTGTCCCTCAGGTTTCTAACCTTTGCCAGTTTATTCCAACCAGTGGTAGCTCCTTCCACACTGCTATCACCCATTGGCAGTGATTACGTGTGCATTGAAATAGAGCCTGATCTTAGAAGGTGAATATCTTTCTTACATGGAACACGTGTGCCTGCCCATTTTCCACACAGAACACGTGGCCTCGATATCCGATTCTTATCGGATTCCCAAAGGGAACATCCATGCCTGCCGGTTTCCCATAGGGAACACTAGTGCCAGTCAGTCTCCCTCTGCAAGCACCTATGCCCGTCCGTTTCCCATAGGAAACAACAGTGCCCACCAGTATCCCAAAAGGAGCACCTGTGTCCATATGCATTTTAAATAGAAAGTGGCCATTGCCCCCAGTTTCCCAAAAAGAGAACCTGTGTCTGCTTCCTCTGTACAGGAATCACCCATGGACACCTGTGTCACATAGGGAGCACCTTCTCCCATGTGGCCACCAGTTTCCCCCAGGGAGAGATTCGCCACAGGGAACAGATGTTTTCATTGTCCCCTTTACCCAACTGGGGGTGCCTGGAATCACCCATGGCTGTCAGTTTCACACAGTGAGTGCCTCTGGGTGAAGGAAGCACCTATGACTGCCCTTTCTCTGCAAGGAGCACCCATGCCCAATCATTCCCTACATGGAGCATCCATGCTCAACAGTTTTTCACAGGGAGGACCTGTAGCCAACCCTTGCCCACAGGAAGCTCACTTGCCTGATCTGTACCCAGGAGCATCTGTGCCCACTGGTTTCCAACAGGGAGCACCTGTGGCTGATCCATTCCTGCAAGGAGTACCTATGCTTGATCCTTGCGCACAAAAAGCACCTGTGCCTGGAATTCCCCAAAGGGAAAACCCATGCCTGCTGGTTTACATCCAGGAGCACCTTTAGTCAACCCTTCCTCATGAAGAGCATCTGTGGCTACAACATCTCTACATAGACCACCTGTGCCCACCCATTTTACAAAGGAAGTGTCCTTGATAAACTTTTTTAAGGGGAGGACCTGTGGCTAACCCATACCCAAAAAAGCCTCTTGTCCCCAATTGTTCCCCAGAACATCACCCATGCCCACTGATTTTCAATAGGGAGAAACTATGGCCAACCCTTCCCACAAGGGGCATGAGGGCCTGATATTTTTCATAGGGAGCGCTACTGGCAGCCCCTTCCCAACGAAGAGCACCCATGGGTGCTCTAAAATAGGACTTGTGAGAATCCCTCACAGTGAGCACATGTGCTTGCTCGTCTCTCAAAAAAAAGGGCAAATATGACATTCATTTACAGATAAAATAAGTCGCCATTTGGATTTAAATGATCAAATACTGAAGAGTCTAAGATTGGATTATTTTTGCAGTGATTAATATGTTTCTGGCATGTTACTGTATATGTTTTGCAACAATTATTTTAACCCTAACTTATGCAGTGCATAGCTTTTAATTTCTTAAGCATTTACATATTCCAGGATGACAATACCAAGATTTATTGGGCCCAAATTGTGAAATATTAGTTCAGTGAACATGTGGAATCATTTACATGTATGAATTGGCCACCACAGATTCCTGACCTTAACCTTATTGAAAGACTTAGGGATGTGCTGGAGTCAACTTTACAGAGTGGTTTAGGCTCTTCCATTGTCAATACAAGATCTTGGCCAAGTATTAATGCAACTCTTGATAGAAATAAATGTTGTGACTTTGCATAACATTGTTGAAGAAATGCCACAACAAATCATGATGTTCTCAATCTAAAGGTTGTCCAACAAAATATTAAAGTATGCAACTTTTTTGGATGGGCAGTGTTAAAGGGATAGTTCACCCAAAACTGAAAATTAGCCCATAATTTACTCACCCTCAAGCCATCCTAGGTGTATATGACTTTCTTCTTTCAGACAAATCCAATCAGAGATTTATTTAAAATTGTCCTGGCTCTTCCAGCTTTATCATGCTGGGCGTTGTTCTGTTCAACATCCCAAAGAATCCATAAAGCGCATCCACTGTACTAAACAGAGCCTCACACGCTCCAGTGTTAATCAAGGCCTCCTGCAGCGAATCGCTGCGTTTTTGTAGGAAACATATCCATATTTAAAACATTATGACCACTTTTCTGTAGCTTACGCTAACTGTTGTACGCTGAAGCCATTCCAGGCGGATGACGTAGGACATAGGTGTAGTGTAAGGTCCAGTGAGAATATTGCAATTCCTCGTTTTGTACTTCTAATTCGTGACCAGTGTTTTGTTCTTTCCTCTATGCTTCCGTTTTCGTCACTTCTCACCGGCGCATGCGCTACCCATACATCCTACGTCATCCGCCCGGAACGGCTTCCATGTATGACAGTTAGCGGAAGCTAGATATTACGGTTTATAAAATTTTAAATACGGATGTTTTTCTTACAAAAACGCATCGATTCACTACAGGAGGCCTTTATTCACCCCGCTGAGCCGTGTGAGGCACTTTTTATTACGGATGGATGTGCTTTATTGGACTTCTTTTTGGACTGCTGAACAGAAACAACCGCACACTGCCATTATAAAGCTTGGAAGAGCCAGGACAATTTTTAATATAACTCCGGTTGAATTCGTCTGAAAGAAGAAAGTCATATACACCTAGTAGGCGATGGTGATATCATGTGCTAGTTTTCATTTTTGGGTGAACTATCCCTTTAAATCGGCTCCAGCACATCCCTAAGACTTTCAGTGAGGTTAAGGTCAGGACACTGGTAGCTAGTCTTTTGAGCCTGATGAACCTAAGTATTTTCATCCTTGAATATGTACATGGGTAGAGTTAAAAGGATTGTTACCAAAAATACAACATGCCAGAATCATATCAGTCACTGCAATAATGGTTTAATCCTTATATTATCTTAAGTATTTGCTCTTTTAAATCCAGATGGCAACAATGATGCAGATATAAACTGCACATAGAAATGAAGGGTGAGAATATGAAACATCAAGAGTGCAAAATGCACTCACACACACATACACTTCTTCTGTTCGACTAGGTGACCTTGGCCTCAGATCAGATTCTGTTTTCTCTAATCTGCACACAATAATAATAAACAGAAATGTGTCTATTCCTCTCACTGGATGCCACAGATCCATGTGCTACATTTACTTTCATGATCCAGTAATGTTTTAGATGTTCTGAAATTTGATTCCAAACCCAGTTGATAGATTACTCACTGGTGCTGTCTGCTGAAGACTGTGGTTTCTCCTTGACTCCAAACATACATAGCCAAAATGAGTTCACAGGAAACCCCTCTGGTCATTTGGGACAAGTCTAATCAGAAGATGAATACATCTGGTCAAAATATATGTTTAATGACGTCAGCCTCAAACATTTTCCATCCCTTTCCGACTCTCTCTCACACACACACACACACACACAAAGAACTTCATGACTCATTTCCCATGTAGCAGCAGTGAGGTCTGTTGGACTGGTGTTGGTTAAGGATGAGATAAGCTCTGCTGGAGTTTAAGACAGCTGGAATGATGTATTCTCAATGACATCATGTGCCTGGCATCTCCAAAATAATCCCAGAAACTGGATCTGATTAAAATAAAACCTCACCTGCATATTTCTCTGTACCTCCTCAGCACACACTGCAGTCTGCTTTTGTGTTTGAAAAAGGTTAAAGGTCGTTTCCCAGTCTAGAAGTGCCTGAATGGTTGGAACTACCTGATTGACCTTAGAAGACAAACTGATCTTCATTTTACAACTTTTATGAATCTATATTTATCTTTTTAGGCTGTACTAAGGTGTTGAAATTCACTCCTTAAGGCTCATATTTAGTAAATATTACAGTGCAGATTAGCATCTATGTTCACTAGTATTTATTGAATCATTTTTAGCATTATTTATTATTCTTTATTTATTTTTGATATACAAATGATGAATTGATAATAGTCAGTTTAAATTATTACATGCACAACCATGGACTATTCAGTTTCTAATGAATAGGCTAGTCATCAATAAACCTTAAATAGATAAGTAACGAGTACTAATTTATGGTTGCTCTTTTTATTTTGCTTCTTTATTAGTGCTATATTGAGTGTATTTTATTTTCAATTATTCATTTTAGTTTTACATTTATGATTTAATCATTTTATTTTGATCACCCCAGTTTTGCCCGAGAATACACACACCCAACCCATATATATACATATATGCAAAAATGTAAATAAATAACTTGCATTAAACTGGTGAGATGTATAATACGTATTTCATGTTCAGTTGTCAACTCTTTGGATCTCACAGCAGGGTTACAGAAAGAAAATGAACATACCAATCTGTAAAAACATACATGTTATTGAGGACGTCTGATACTTTACAGAGTTGTGTGTTATTAACAGTACATAATAAGATTTCCTCTTCTGGAATCCAGACATGTAGTATCAACATACAAAATTGCGGCAATATAGGAGGCGTTTACGATACATGATATTTATATTTATATGTATATATGTGTGGAATCTTCTGAAGAGGATTTGAGATGGATATTTCAAATTAACTCAT
Source organism: Sinocyclocheilus anophthalmus (assembly GCA_018155175.1). Lineage (NCBI taxonomy): Eukaryota > Metazoa > Chordata > Actinopteri > Cypriniformes > Cyprinidae > Sinocyclocheilus > Sinocyclocheilus anophthalmus. The sequence continues at coordinate 1,010,273 of JADLZN010008191.1, read as the reverse complement.
GGTAAGACTGCAGAGCTTTCTTACAAGCGCAAGGTTTTAGCAAAGCATGAACCTTTAACCCATAATCAAACAAAGATGGAATGAAACATGAACCATAACTTGGGGGGGGGAAAAAAGAAGGGGAAAAAAGAAAGCAAGAAAAAACATTTCATACAATTCAGCATTTCTTCAAAAGAAAAAAAGAAAGACAAACAAACTCAAATTCACTTGATACACAAGGCTCTTACAAAACAGAACAGTACAAAACAATGAAACGCAATGTCAAGGCGAGAAAAGTTGGTCCTAGCTTTTGCATTTAAAACAGGTATACAACATGTTCCCCTGTGTAATCCAGCTATATAATCCAGACCGGGCATGCTCAGACTGCTTAGTCCGAGATGCCATACTTTTGTGCAGAAGGTCCATTTGGTAGCTTTACCACCTTCCTCAAAAACGTGCCAAAGCATATGTGCTCTACATTATATACCACAATCAATGAACCTCGTAGGCTACTCACAGAAAATGGCAAGCAGTATAAAGGTTAATTCAGTATTTTACACTGGTGTTAAGAAAGCATGTTAGATCTCGAAAAGATAAAGCTTTGCTTTACAATGCAAACATGCATGCGATCGCAAACGTGCATGTATCTTCGGGGCTCTGGCTGCACCAGGACCGCTAAATGCTCACAGAATTGGTTGCTATTTAAGATGAAACTTTTCTCATCCCTCTCACTCTCATTCAACTAGTTCCCTAATTTTCTCTTTAGCACAGACCATGTGCTTCAAAAATATTATTTTAAACGTAAACTAAAGGAATATCACCTACTTGAAATTTTTTGTAATTTTTACTCACCCTCATGCTGTTCCAAACCCGTGTCTGGTTATTTTTTTTTAAATGGGACAAAAAAAAAAGAAAAAAAAGAGAGAATTTTTGAAAAAAAACTTCATGCAGCTTTTTTCCATATAAAATCTGTAGTGACTACATCTTGTGTGCTACATCTTTTCCAATCCATCTGGCAATAAGTTGATGGTGAACCAATGTTTTTTTTTTTTTTTTTTCACGGCTTCAATGAATGACTTAAATTTCGTTCTAACCTGCATACAAACTATTGTATTGTCTTCATTACACATAACGTGTTTGACAGCTGTGGTTACAATAAACTGTGTGAAAATACTTTTAAAATTAAACTTTTGTGTTCTACACACACACACACAAAATACCAGCATACATGTTTGGAAAACTTCAGGGCAAGAAATTTTGCAATTTGTTTTTAGGGTAAATTATTCCTTTAATAAACTCAAAAAATTAAATCCAAACCCCTATTTCCTGTCTGATCTCAGCTAGAGTCCTGACAATGAGAGTACTTAGGTGTTAGTCTTTGGCATGGTATTAGAAATGTCATTTCAGATTTATCTACAGGAAAGAAACTCATCTAAATCTATAATTGACAACTACATTGCATAAATGCTCACTTCCTGTGTTGAAAAAAAAGAAGAAAATATCCCTTAGTGCATTGCTCGGTGGAAATAAACCTCAACAGTTTTAAAGTCCTAAGTGAAACTGGTCAACCTTTGACCTTCATTTACACACCGAAGGTTGTCATTAGTGCTGATCTAGTACAAGTTTTTCCATTTCCAATGACATTTGATGAAAATGGGGCACTGATCTTAAATTAGCACTCTAATTCCTCAGACACACAGTATCAGCTGTTGTGTTTTGGGAATAGAGGTTAATTTTACAATTCGAATAGTCTCAATCAGCATGTGATGCAGTGTGGAAGCTGAGAGTTTTTGAGACGACCCAGCTGCCCAAAGACATCCACACACAACCCATGCCGATAGAACTACAGCCGCACAATCTCGTCAGACTCACAGTGAAGCTAACAGTGAGAGTATAGATGACTTTTATTAAGGAGTGTCTGTTACGATCTGCGCAATTTATTAGCCATTAGCTCTGTTCAAACCTGTGCTCCAAACCCAGACTCGACAAATCTAGATTTCGCTCACATTAAGCGGGGAACACAGCAGATCCAGTCCAGTTGAGTCTAGACTTGATCAGAGTGAATGTGGGCGACAGGTTCTGATCCAGCCCATCCATGAAGAGATCACTATAGCGCTTGAGTGCATGTATGTAAACCGCTGCAACCTGTTTAGTTTTGTTTCAAAGAACTTGTTCAAAGAAAAGAGCAGAAAAGGTTTTACACATGCAAAAAATGAACACATGAATTGCAGCTATAAAAACAAACAACAATAAACAATAATACATAAAAAGATCATTGAGTATTAACATTAGGGAGGCAAAGTATCCAGTTGTGTCCCTTCTTCAGGTGAAGCAGCTCCCTCAGAGGGTTTGGCACAAGAGTCCGATGAGCTTGTGAGAGAGAGAGAGAGAGAGAGAGAGGAGAAGAGAGAAGACGAGAGAGAGAGCGAGAGAGAGAGAGAGAGAGAGAGAGAGAGAGAGGAGAGAGAGAGGAGAGAGAGAATATGCTCTACACATCCTTCTCTACTCGCCTCTGCCGCACTGAAAGAGAAAACAGAGACGTGTTAGTAATCGGATACATTGACAGCATTCATGCTGTGAGCTACGAGAACCTTTAATGAGATCTGCTCATTTAAGACGCTTAATAAATTAGTGTGTTAGTCAATCCTTCATCCTGTTACAAAGCTACACACAATTTCTCATGTCATGAACAATCAGGTCCCCCTGCACAAAAGCGTCTTCACCCATTGTAGCAGGTAAGCTATCAGTTTCTTGTTACAGTACAACAGCACTACTTTAGACTACTGTATTATACAACCGCTGATATCAAAAGTTTATTCTTTCACTTTTTATTATTTGCATGTTCTTAATGATCAAAGGTATTATGAGATTTAATAAGCTAGCTGGCTAACAGCACATCAGGATGCCGAGCAGTTAAAGAGTAATATTTAATTTCTCAAAGTATAGCTTTATTTACTATTACAAGCCACATATCATTTAAAATACTTTAATTATAGTTGCATTTACATTAGATTTTATTTTTAATAGTTCACCCAAAATGAAAAATGTGTCATCGTTCACGAACCCTCATGTCATTCTAAACATGTTACCATTTTCTGTGGAAGAAATCATTTTGAATAGTTTGTTATTACAATAGTACGGGGTAAAGACATTTTTATGCCCGTAAACTCTTTGAATGGCCAAAAAAAATTGAAGACTGAGACATTTCTCAAAGTATCTTCTTTTGTGTTCCACAGAAGAAAGTAATGACATTAGGTTGAGTAAATGATGACAATTTTATTTTGGGGGGGTGAACTATACCTTTAATACTACATTTAAACCTACATATGTGAAATTTGTAGGTTTTCTAATCAGGCACTGAACTAAGTACAAATTAAAAGACCTTTCAGCCAATGTAATTGCTAGGCAGACCCATTTGTAAATGACAACAGCCTATCTACTCTGTCTCAGATCCAGTTAGGTTTTTAATCAGCCTGAAAGGAAACAACGATTTATTTTGAAGGTACTAGGTTGATAGGTGGCCTAATAATTAGATATGCCAAAACTGCCAGGTTAGTTTAAGATGCTTAGAAGCAAGTAAACTAGATATTCACAACCAGTTCTGCTTAGCTGTCTATGAAATAATCAGTTGAATAAATAGGTGGAGATTTTATTCAGAACCAGTTTCATGTATTCAAACAAAAAATACGGGAACCAAATGACCTTCGGTTTTGTTATCAGGCATCACTCATGCCAGTGTCAACAAAACTCCATATTAAAATACTCTGACAGGGTTTGTTGAAATACTTATTCAGCAGTGCAGCAAATAGAAGTGACTTATCTTTGTTTTTAGTGAGTCGCAAACATTCAGAACAAATAATGCTAATGAGTAGGATTTTAGAAAATCAAACACGTACAACTTTCAACTAACTGTGGCATTAGTTATTTTGTGATTGCCAATCCCTATTAGTAAGCTATTCAGTTTTGGACAGAAATTCAACACATATTTTATGCTAATTTCTACAGGGTTCTTTCTAAGAGGGCAGTTCTTCGACAGAACAAGCAGCAAAGTGGACCAGACGTTATGCCTAAAGTCAAAAGACCGCCTACATAAGACTACTGCTCTGTTAGTGTTTGGTTAATCAGTGTTGACTAGTTCACTTCTATATAAGGCCTTGAATTGAATTCACAACAGCGAGGATCTGATAACTTATCACACCCTGTATAACCTGTCCAATGTACAGGTGAGTCAAACAAACAGTCTTTAACAAAACTCACACATCATCTTTCAAAATGTGCTGTTAGCAGTCATGCCAAAGGTTAAATGTCAAAGCCATGCTCTCACACATGATACCTAAAGACACTGGAATAGAGCTTGACGCATGACATCATCTCACACGTGTAAAGCACACGGTGTGCGCGCTGTAACATAAGACCGGCAAACTGGAGACAGATCCAGACTTCATTGAAGAAACACAGAAAGGAAAAGAAAGTCCCATGAATAAAATACCATTTTAAAAGCAGTTTTTTCTTCTTTTTTTCCTGAAGTCCACTTATAAGTCAAGTTTTCTTGCACCAAGGTTTCTATTTTTACCTTCCATCTGAACCTAATAATATAAGTGGTTTTTGCTACTGTACCTTTATAAGCACTGTTATGACTGACTAACAGCATGTGACATGTACCTGTGAAATAAAGTTAATGAGTACAGAATAGGACTTGATATGTAAATTACGGATTACAAACATAACGATTATCAACTTCAGAGAATCCGACCCGACACCTGTTAGGCTACATTTGGTTGTCAGTTCACATTTTAGTGCTTAATCCTGTTCTGTACACACACAGTTCAGTAATTTAGGGGAGTGACAACCGCATTCTAAACCTATTAATGCCTAAACATTTGTTGTTAATGACGCATTTCCATGCGTATCGCAGTTGTGTCTTTCTTTTGTACACGTGGTACAACAAAATCATAGGAAATGAGAAAAGAAATTCACAGGGTATGTCTTGACTCATTAGCCAGGTTGCCAGGTCTCGCTAGAAAAAACTGCAAAAAAGAACAAGCCCATAACAAACTAAAATCCAAATGCTTAATCTTGTAACCTGCACCTGCATACTTTAACTCTATAAACTGGATTGCTTTATGTGGCAAGCTCAAACTACAAGTCCAAAGACGCATATAACAATTAGACATGGCAACCCAAAATGAGTGTGCTCTGATAAGCAGCCTTCCAAACATAACAAAACAAAATGTATTTTTGTCAATTGTGGTCTGGTTAAAATGCTGAACATAATGAGTCTTTCGTCGCTGTAATATTACTTTGATCAAAAATAGCGAATACCAAACATGCGAGAAGGCAAAAGCGTTGCTATGCTTACCACAGTGTCAATCATCTGGTGTATACGTTCTATTCCGTACACACAAAAAAAGATAATTTAGGGAATTCATTCCCATATTTAAATGAGGCTGTTACTCCTGAAAATTTAGTGTGTACATGGCCACTGTTTTCGATCCTAGGGCCACTTTACCATGGCAACAACAGATTCTGTGGGTGGAGTTCTAAGGAAGCAGCATTGCTTTACAGAATGGCAAATGACCAATAATGAATCTGTGTAAGCCTGTTTCTATCAATCAGAGCATATGTGCATTAGGTCGTGTTCTCACCCAGGTCATTGTTTTTTGTGATAGCGGCAGCGGCACGGGATCTGGGACCCTGCTGGGTGAACTGGTACCCAAACTTTACCATGCTTGTATTCTGCTCCAGCATCTTAGCGATCTCCATCTCTGTTGACGTACCGAGCTGCTGGCGCTGAGAGCAGAGAAGACGCACATCAGAAACATCTCTTTTACACATGCCCACACACACATACATTTTACTATGAGTAACATTTGAATTCAATTTGCATAGTGCTTGAAAATAGCAGGGTTTTAACACGTTTCAACAAATTTGGTATCCCAGACCTGTGCTCAAATATATGTACAGATGCAGCATAATTCATTATACCTACATTGATCATATAACTGAATTAAGACCCATTATGCAGTGGCCGACTAACACAAGCATTAATCTTTCTGTATTATTTATTCTAATTGCAGTGTAAATGCATTCATGCTACCTGCGTGAACAGAAATCCGGTATATAGCCTAAAGCCACCTTCGATGCGCTTTTGAAAACCTTTCTACCACACTGGTCGTCCCGTAAAGTTTGGGTGTCTGAATTCTATGTTTAAGTCAAAGATTGGTCTGTATTAGTTAAATTCATTTTGTAATGTCATTTAAACACACCATGTTACTTTATCTTTTGGGGGGTAATTTCTTCACCCAAATTGATGTGCATTACTTTGGTAGATTATTACTTTATTATCAGTGCATTATGTATGTAATTAGATTAAAATTGTCAATACCTGTGTAGAGCCGAGTATTACAATCTTAGGTACGCTCTAGAATTTTGTGCTGGAAGGAAACCCAATACATTGTTTTAATGCAAACAAGAAAATAAATTCATTCATGGACATAGCGACATTAGGTTCACAAACGGTTCATGCGTAAATGAATTAAGAAAAAAGCAGATTCAACAATTATACACGGCCACTCCAGTTTGGATGTATGGGATGTTTGTTAAATTGCTTAATGAATGCGCATTAGTTTACGGGTTGTCTCATCAGGATGCATTTATTTTGGCAAAAGACAGCAAAACAATAGGAGTGGTGAAACTCAGGGATGTGTACAAGACTGTTATGGTGATGGTTCGGGAGGGGGGGAGTTCACAAGGGACGGAATATTTTGCACTCACGCATTACATCCAATGGTGCTACGAATGAACAAGGACCTTCAGATAAGCCGAGACTATTAGGGGACACAGTCACCAAGGCGCTTTCCTGGACAAATTAGCTAACAAAAGGAATGCAAATTAGTGTGTCAAGCATGCTTTTTTGGAGAACTGTGTGGTTTAGGATTCTTTGTAGTGTTAAGAAAGGAACATTAGATTGGGGTGATTACAGTAAAAGGAAATAAGGGACTGCAAGACAACTGTGGGAAAAAGTTGCCGTAGCCGATGTGCCGATAATTTCACTCATTTTGGCCGATAGCCCGCATTTCGTAGACCGCTATAGGAAAGTGGTTATTTTGTTGTTTTTAACAAAACTTGGAAATGGGGGGGGAGGAGGGGAGGGGAGAAGAAAAAATTTGTTGAAATAAATAAACAATAATAAATGATTCCTTTTCATAGACAGTATCTAATGCATATTTGACAATAACACCACTCGATAGCATCACTGCATATGTTGTTCCAGAAAGATGCAGTCTGGTACCTAGCATGGACTATACTTGCTTGATTTAACCGTTTGTCAATAGGGCCCAAGCGAAAGAAGTACAACATACGAAAAATCTTTGAGAGTGGAGGAATGTGTGTAAAAGAATGCAAGGCATATTACAACATTTTGATAAGACGCACAGGTAGTGCGGACTCGTACAGCTGGTTTATATTTAAGTGTACTTGTTTGATCATTTATTTTTTCTTGTAACAGCCGGGAGCATCTGACGGTTGTTACATCAACACACTACTCACGTATTTTAGTGGCATCAATACGGCTTGAATTTAATCCCAATCAAAATACTCAACGAGAATAAAGTTACGCCGGCTTTTTGCGTGAACAGTTTGGCGCTTATGCAATTCCACATCGTGACGTAGATATTTGGGTGCGTGTTAAACGATCCTTTCAGGTAGCTGCTGACTCTTACTTTTATAAGATATCTCTTTGGGAATTGGAGCTTTAGTCTTTGCAACTTTACGGTCTATTATGCCCAAAGCTTTGTAACACTCCAAAGAGACAGGAAAAATTGCAATCGCATCATATGAACCCTTTAAATGCAGCGATCCAAAACAGTGAATCCAATCACCATTCAGGCAAAACTTTGCTTCAAGAATGAGCCACAATGCTGACATGATCTAATCGCACTGTTGACGTGATCTAATCGCTAGCACATGTGAGTTAATGTATTCCTCTTATCGGCAAGACATATCCGCATAATTTTTCATGTCAGCCGTGCCTATTTACATTTAGCATTCTAGGCCGATTCTATATTGGGTCCTATAATATCGTGCATCCCTAAATATAAGTATTTTTTAACAACCTAAAGGTCTATTGTCACTTTTTATCAATTTCATGTATTCCAATATAAATATAATTATTCATTAAAAAAAAAGAAAACACAAATGTCAAAGTTGACTGGATAAGCCACTTTGATGAGGCTGTTAAAAAAATACACACATGACAATAATTGCTTAATATTAGAATCAGATTTCTACATTAATGTGACAAGTTGATCTGCAACAAGCTTGCTGGTTTTAGAACAGCATGTGGTTGAATTTGTGTGCTGTACCTGGTTGTCAATCTTGATCTCTGTGAGCGTATCATTGTCCCGCAGAGCTTCTACCAGAACCTTAACTCCTGCGCCAGTGATAAAATTAGACTCCAGATTCAAACTTTTTAGCGTCTTATTCTCTCGTAGCATGTCTGAGAAGGCCTGCAGGGAACACAGAGAAACACACAAAGCTTTAACATAGTGTAAAGAGAGCCACATCTCTTCCATATTTATCTTAGCTTTTGCGCTTCAAGCTGCCTTTCACTTTTAGTGAAGACAGACAACCTACTTGACGCTGACAAATCACCAGTAACCACAGTTACAAGTAATGACACTATCATCTACTATTTAGAGTGGATTGTATTTAAAACTGCTTATACAACAATTTTCAGAGGTTTAACAAATGCTGCCTATTTGAAACCACCAGCAATGACAGAAAATAGCTGACTTTCATTTGGGAAAGAACACTTAAACGGAAGAATGGAAGAATCAATAAAAGAACCAATTCACTGTAGATGATTCAAGAGTTTTCGAGATTCTTTGTTTTTTTTTGGACACTAAAAAGTACAGACCCACTTTATATTAAGTGGCCTTAACAACTATGTACTTACATTTAAATTAATAATTTGGTACAATGCACTTATTGTGTACATACATGCTTTTACATTGTACTTATATTTTAAAAATACCTGCATGTAATTACATATGTAATTAATTTCTGTAATTACATTTATAATTACACCGTGGGGGGAGGGCGGTGGACCCATCCCTTACACCTTAACCCACCCTTAAACCTATCCATACCACCAAACCTTTCCCTAACCTTACCCGTATCCCACCTCAAGAGCAGCACAGGGTGCAGACAAGAGGAACACAGAAGGACCAGGGGCTGAAGTGTTGAGGGAAGGACCTAGGAGTTAAGCCACCGACTAGAAATGGGGCCCCAAAGCACAAAGCAGCCCGAACGGCAGCAGTTGGGCAAGCTCAAATGCTGCCCACATGACATCGGAATGACTCAGGCCCCTCACCCCGCAACAGGGTCAGTGCTCTGTGGCATCCGACGGAACGGCGGCACCGGAGGGTCGCGCCATGGGGGGGCAAAGGCCGTGAGAGGCGGGAGGGAATGGGCGGGGAAAAAAGAGAAGGGAACATTAAAATCAAGTGGTGGGGGGACACGGAACAGCTTCTGGTATGTCAAGAACGCAGGGCAGGGGGGGCGTCAGTCCGAGATTGTATAACAAAGACGCCCTCCAGGTTTTTAGAAGGGAGCATGGGAAGGGCAGAGGGACGGGGAGTCTTTAGCGACGCTTTTATTCACAGCTACTACACATGAGGACAATGGAAGAAATCAAAATGGACAAGAGAGCAATGATATGCAAGTGCTAGAACAGCCTACCCTAGCACGTACACAGAGTGTTGCCCCCCCTCCCCTCTTTTGCCTCACGCACCACTGAACTCTGACCCTCTTATGGACTCTCCCACTCCCCCCCTCCCAAAAACACACACACTGTCACTTTAATCAGTCGCAATAAGCTCTTTGCACTACAAATCATTTTTTTGCACTACATCACTATATCTGCACGGTTGTTTACTTTACTGGTTTGCACTCTATCTTCCATATGCCTTGTGCTTTAAGATTATATATACTGCTTTATATATTTTTACATTTTACCTTATTTGTATAGTTGTTTTTTGTATTTTGTATTTAATCTGTACCTATCTGTATTTGTTATCTGTATGCACCAAGGGTCTGAGAGTAATGCAATTTCAATTCTCTGTGTGTATGTTCTGTACATGTGGAAGAATTGACAATAAAACAGACTTGACTTGACAAGGTTTTTTTTATTATATAATAAATAAAAATAAAACAGATAGAAAAAGAATAGAGCAAGCTAGGTGTTAGAGCATTTTTTGCTTTTGTTCATTGCATAATAAATAAAAAGAAAAAATAGATAGAATGCAAAAAAATTAGAGAAGCAAGTATTTTTTTTTTTAAAGAAAACAACAGTTATAATGAATAGTGTAAGTCTAAAAGGAAAGTTTTTTTTTTTTTTTTTAAACTGAACAATATGAATAGAGTCATATGATTTATTAATCAAAACAACACAGATCCCCGCGAGGCCAAACATGATTCAGAATAATCTAATTTGAACGTAAAAAGTAAAAATGAGGGTTAGGACTTCCGGAAAAAATAACCTTTACTCTGTTCTGTTTGGTATTCTGTTTCTGATATTAATTGCAGAGTCAAATATTTTAAAAGATTTTTTAGAATTTTTAAGCAGCTAAAATGTTTGTTTTTTTAATTCCCATTATTCCTAGTTCCATTTCCAAAATGACGTTATACATTCTTTGTCATTTAACATGTATTTTGTAATATTATAATAATAATAATTATTGTAATAATTAATCAAATATCAAAAGAGTCTGCGACCACTAGTGAAAGCGTTTTCATGTTTCACAAATCACCATAAATTGAGTGTTGTAGTAATTGGTGTGTCAACCTTTAGCTTTACTGAGCTGAACAAAACCTGATAATCATGTTCTCCAACATAATTTGAGAATGCTTCATAGAGCATCCTGTGCTTTAGTGGAACCAAGAAATTAGGCCGTCTGTACAAAGGAGTCACATGACCAATGTAACTAATTTAATTAGCGACACAGACATAATTCAAAATATAAATATATTTAAATTAAGTTTTTTGTTCAAAATAAATAAAATGAAATAGTGTATTTCCAGTGCCAAATTAGTTTTTTAATCCCATATTGTCAAATATCAGGCAGTATCAGAAGTTTAGACTAAACTGTATTTAGTAATATTTTGTTGGCAATATAAAATTAATAATCATCATAAATATCAAAATTACTTAAATGCACTTTTCTTTGGCCATTAAATTTCATAGGGTTTGAGTGTACTAAACTGAATCTCATTACCTTTATGTTGTTGAGATTGACTTCAGTCAGTGAGGAATCATTGGACTTTATCCGCTGCAGAGTTTCCTCCACGTTTGTAGGGTTTGGTGGCTCATCGAAAACTGGCTTCACCTTTTCTCCTTTAATAACATCTATGTCAGACACAACATTCACAAATGAGCTTCCACTGTGTCACGAATGCACGAGATGAAAACTCATTTACAATATAAATTGATATTCTGAAAGAAATAAGGAGCTGGAAAGACAACACAACTATGACATCTGCTGAAAGATGAAATCAACTTGAAGAATAATAAACTCACTGTTATAACCATCTGTACAGGTGCCGTCATAACTCTGCGAGCTCATCACTAGTGTGTTCACTCCAAGAATAGCTGGACAACACAACACAGAACTGTTACAATATACACAAAGTAGTATTTAAAAGCACCTCACGATTAGGGTGAAAACACCATGATAAGGTATAAAGTGCAGTAATTCACAGTGCACTTAAAAATAATGCTGTTTAAAGCTTACGTGCAGCTTTTCACTACCATTTTCACTATATTGTTATGAGGGTTACAGCATAAAGCTATATTCACATTCCTGTGTTTCGTCACAGCTGACCAAAAAACACATGAAATGAATAAAGCGTATCAGGGTTATAATGAAGCATGCTGTGAGGAAAACCAGCCAGGGACAATCTCTTAAAGCAACATGCTGAAAGAGGCTGTTTAGAGAGAGAGAGAGGACGTGCTTGCTGTTTTATTCAGGAGATGTGATGGATGCAGTGTGGGCGTTCAGACCCCCAGAGTCAAGGAGGGGAAAATTATTGCAGAGAGAGTAATAGAAAACACTAGAACAATAGATAGCACAGAGCTGTTCATTCAGGCTTAGAGCAATAAAACTAAACCTAGTGATATTAGCATTCTCTCTGTCTCTTGTTGATCTCCCATTACCACTCTGTTTGTGAGATTCTGTAGCTGTTTTTACCTGCCAGGTCATGCAGTTCTGTGTCAGTAGCGCTAGAAAGTGCTTCTTCCAATTCCGGGTCAAGGGTCGTGGCTTGCTCCTGATGGATCTCAATTGGTTTCTGCTTGGGAATCCATTCCTTTCCTGCAGAACGAAAAGACAAAAATCAGTAACAAACGACATAGCTTGTTGCTTGGCTGAAACGATGGATCCTCTGATTAAATGACTCTGCGTAAATGGTGAGTTAACAAACGGGAATAAACCTTTATAAGGAATTTGTTTCTATAAGGAAACATGTATGATTAGATTAAGGTTTTCATGACTTTAAAAATAACATTGTCTCTCAATTAATACAATTTTAAAAAATTCCATTTAAAAGAGTTTTGCTTTCAATGTCGTCAGGACATGGGTGAGGGGGGGGGGGGGGGGGGGGTAAAATTAAGTTATTTTGACACATTTTTTCAAACAGTTAGACTCTCTTTTGCCGTCTTCCACACAAATATATTTAACCTAAAACCTACAAGATTTAACCTAGATTAGCATTCAAAAGTGTCAGGTCAGAAAGGTTTTTATTTTTTTAAATATGGCTTTGAAAAGTCTCTTATGCTCACCAAGGATGCATTTATTTTATGAAAAATACAGTAAAAACAGTACTATTGCAAAATATTATTACAATAAAAAGTAAATATAACTCATTCCAGCAACGGCAAATCTGAATTTTCAACAACCATTATTTCAGTCTTCAGTGTTACATATTCCTTCAAAAATCATTCTAATATGCTGAACTGATGCTGAAGAAACACTTACTATTAGTATCAATATTGAAAACGGTTGTACTGCTTAATGTTTTTATGGGAACTGAAGTTCCTTGATGAATAGAATGTTCAATACAACAACATTTATTAAAATATTTTTTTCATAATGTAAAAGTCTTGATCAATTTAATGTATCCTTGCTAAATAATAATAATAAAAAAAAATATTTTAAAAACACATGGAAGTATCATGTGGAAATGTCACTGCAAGAATGAATAAATCAAAATGGAACCAACATAAAAGCTTGATTGTTCTTTTCTGCCCAGCCAAATGATGAAAACACGAGAAAAGTGAATAGTCCTTTACTTCACTGTAAACTGTCAAAATACTACAGTGCTGTTGAAGACCTCAGCATAGAGAGAGGGGTAGTGGTCAGACATGATGTCCAGCTGTATGAATGGCTGGTGTTTATGAACTCGACACACAGATAATGTGCACAGCAGGCCCATCATGATAACAGCTCACCGCTTGACCTCATCTAGACTCCTATGCTATCGGACTCTCTGTGACGCTGATAATGAGGTCGGTAATATGATGCTGGTCTTGTGACGAGCTCATTCTCTCTGGACAGTGAACAACACATTCTACAGCTTTATTCAGGACATGTGACTGCTGATCTCTCTCATACTGAGTTGGTGTGAAGGGAAGGAGAAGAGATGTTCTGCTATAGCCTGAAAGCACTCAGTTCTTCTGTTTCAGTAAAACCTAATAAATGTCACAATTTGAATTGAATGTTTCACAAAGAATAAAAAGACTACCAGAAAGTCATTAATGTCCATCAAGATTTGTGCTGCTCCTCAGCCCATTAGAAGCAAATATGGAACATTCCAACTCATGCTGGATATTGAGAGACATTTAAAGATGAACATTCTGTCGTCATTCAGCCTCACGTTGTTCCAAACATGTATCATTTCTTTCTTCCAAGGAAAACAAAAGGGATGTTCTGCAACAGTCGGGTTTTGGAAGTAAAAATCCCACTCATTTTCTTCATAAAGGTATTTGATTTTGAATGGTAACTTTAAAGACAGACCTACTATACTGTGAGCTATGAGGATGCTGATCAATCGTAAATGCTTTTGTTGAACCCAGAAAGTGCACATTATTTTAAAATTACTTTTTAACATAGAAATTCCTGGTAAATCACTACATTACCCATGATTTTGCAGAGAAATCTCCACCAATCATAGAATTGCAATCAGACAAACTGCAAGTAAGCCTTGCCAAAAGAACACTCTGGACCGACTCCCATGCATTTTTACTGCATATTTGCAATATTCTTGTATTCTTGAAGCCTTGTATCTTCGTCTTTTTGTCCAATTTTCAAAGAATTTCTTGCTTCAAATCAAAGTTTGTAATGTTTTGGTTTGCCTCGTAGGTGTTTGGTTTCGTTAATGACTCAAAAATACTTTTTTTTTAATCCCTATTAGGAAAATAGAACCAGAACCAATGCCACTGAAAAAGTAAACATGCACCGTTGAACTCTAAAATAATATAAGGTTTGGCAGTTGGCACATCTAATGTATAGGCCTGAACCGAAATAACCATTTACTCAGTATTCATACGCAGCTTGCTTTTTTCACACTGGTCACCAACAGTACGTCACTCAGACCTGTGAGGTTTTGAAACACACGGCAGTTTAGATAGACTTCACTCCGCTGATGTCAAACACATGATTAGTTTGTCTTAACCTAATCCTGCTTCATTAAACAGGATTCAGTGATTGTGAAACACACACACACACTGTAATGAGTAAACGAAAAGCAATAAACTAAAAGAGGCAGTGTGTTACAGCAATTTTACCACATTTTGGTAGGCACAACACAGGTTACGGTTTAGTTTTTTAACCTTCCACCCATAGTTCCAAAAAAAAAAAAAAAAAAACCTAACTGGGGCTGAGGTTCTAAGAACTTTCTCACTCCTCTGGACGCAAGAAGAGGCTTTGTGTTTGAGGTGTGGCTGAATTCCAAACACATGTTATCAGTGCAAAAAATGAATGTGAACCAGGAAGAAGAAGAAAAAAAAAAATACATTGTTTGCAGAAAACGATTCGCAGAGCCACTGATGTGGAAAGCAGAGACTGCTGTGTTTCAAAGAGAGTATATTTGTCATAAATAGATGAATATTCACATGTGTTTAGAGGATATCTATATACTGCCCATACACACACAGTCTTCAATGACAATTAAATATTTAATAAAACACATTAATTTCCACTGACAGATCAATAAATATTTTTAAAGTTTCATATGTCCACACACACAAAGGTAATGTATTCCAATACATTGCGATGAAAACTAACAACATGTTAAACAGTACAAATGGTGTTCTTATGCACAGAACCAACAAAAAAAAAAAAAAGCACTTAAGTGAAAACAGCAGGACCGAATGATGCCGGTTAGATCACCCCTCAACTATTTTAACACGGTTAGTGCTTTGATATACAGCGCAACTGTGCTCACGGCGACCCGAGTTCGATTCCCGTCCCGATTACAGGAATAAATTACATTTTAAAACACAAAGTGATAATATGTCACAATACTTATTTTTTACTTAAAGAAATTTACCTTGGAACCCATACGAGACTTTCTTGGAAGGAAGAAGAAAAAAAAAAAACACTTTAAACTATGGCTAGGTGATATGGCCATAAAAATTACCACAATAAAATGTTTCATATCAGCCGATCGACTGTGGTTTTAAACTACTCTGTATGGTAAGAACATACAACACGTCAGTTTGGAATTCGTTAACTTTTCCAGTCATGGTTACTTAAAACAAATATCTAAATTTAAAAAAAAAATGTATTTCTTAGTTTCTGCATGTTCTAATGAGTGAGCCTCATTTATATGGTGAAATGTAATTATTATGACTGAGTTTTATTAAAAATTAACCACTGGTCTTCCATAGCATGCATTTAGATCATGATAACCACAGTTAAAAGTAAAACCACACATATAGTACCTCAATAAAAATGTAACTACATGTTTTTAGGTATTTGTACATTAATAACATAATAAAATTCCATATATACCACATTTCTGCCACAATACCACGGTGCAGTTAGTGTTACTACAGTTAATCCATGGTAAATGATTTGTAGATTGAAAATCCTTCTGACTGTATCGTTGAGCACAGTGTTTCTCCTGTTTATCAGGGCTGTTTCATCTGGCTTTAAACACTGAGACATTTGTGTTTTTCGCTGAATTCAAGCACTTCACACTGGATCTCACAGTGCTGTTTAGTAAATGCATGAGTAAACGCATCCGAGTAAACAAATCTGCTCTAGTAAGAGTCGAGCGGATAAATGCTCCTTGTCGAGCGGTTCAAATGAGCAGAGCTTTTTCGTTCTGTTTTAGCCACATAAACATTATATCGAACTCTTGTTATCATTTTGAGGAAAATTCTATTCCAATAATTACTGTTTTACTGCCCTACTTTAAACAGCTTTTAAAAACCACAAACTTTTAAACAGTAGTGTATAGGACAATGACAGAGCATATTTGATGATGCAATTATAAATGCAAATGCAATGCAAGAGCCAAAGTGAAAGTAATAGAGAACAATCTTTAATGCATTGGCTGCTTAAACCTGCAAGTTTCACATCAAAAACCACATCAGATAATTATAACTTAAATCCACACCACGATTTTTTTTACTTCGATTTGGGGTTTGTTCCATTTCCACAATGACAGAAACTGAACAGAAATCTGATTCTGAAGGGCAGATATGAACAGAGCATTTCTGTGCTGGATCTGAAGGAGCATCTTTGTTAAGCAGACCTCACACTGAGAAAAGAGGGAACACTTTATTCAAGCCCTTTATTTAGTGGTTGTTTTTAGTTCTCTTCACGTAAACCACTGTGGTACATTGAAAAGCCTGTAGCACAAAACCAGTCAGAACTAGAAGAGAGGAGCTCGGTCCATCACAGTGTGTCTCTTGGGCTCAGCTGAGCCACTGAGCTGATCTTGGCTGACCTCCACCTCCCTAACTACTTCCTGTCCTTTCACGACCCCATCACGGAGTCCTCCCCACTGACGAGTCTTTCTGCTCAGGCGGTCATAGCCAGCCGCACTCTAAAGGCCCTCAGCAGCACAGCAGAGAAAATCAGAGAGAAGACACATGGGCATCAACAAATCCATGGAGTCAAGTTTTCCATTGCACTCACATTATAACAGTTCTGGCCACTGAGGTGTATCAAAAGATGCCTCAGCAACAAACTCTTATTGTGTCATGTGTACCAGCCCTGACTGTATTACCGTAGAAACATACAGTATAAAGAAAGAGATACGCAGCACAAGGCAGAGATGCATATCTCTCAAATTCTCTCTCTGTCGCTAAGGGACATTTAAACTTCATCCCAGAGGAATACCAGCACTTCCGGTTTCTTGATTTGTTTTCAGACGTTGAGAATGAACAAATGTTCTCAAAGTCCAGCCTTGCAAATCCTAAACCAGAAGTTGTGTCAACACTTGAGAGTCAGTAATACAAAAATAATAAATACTACATTTATGAAATTGTATGCAACTACAAGGTTATAAAATACCCTGCAAAACACACTGCAAATCCACTTAATCAGTATGTCTTGAGATGTGCTGATCTAATAATTTTTTTAAAAACAAGAAAAAGTACTACTCTAACAGGGCACAAAAAATCTAATTAATTTAATAACAAACACCGTTCAAAAGTTTAAGGTCTGTAAGATTTGCAATCCTTGTGTATATCATTTAAAATGTAATTTATTCTTGTGATGGCAAGGCTGGATTTTCAGCAGCCATGACTCTTCAGTGTCACACGATTCTTCAAAAATCTAAAATTCTAATACGCCAATTCGGAGCTCAAGAACATTTCTTATAATTATCAATATTAAAAACAGTTGTGAAAGTCTTAACAGTCACTTTTGATTAATTTAATGCATCCTTTCTAAACAAAATCAACTTAGATGAATGCTAAAGCAACTTCTAAACTACTGTTGTGCTTCTACTGTACACAGAGACGCTTGAGTTATGATGAGACATTAGCATTCAGTGATCTAAAGAACATTACACAATGCAAATGAACCAGGACTCCAGAACACAGGTGTGTCAGAAAGACAATTGTGTGCGTGTCTGTGATTTTTACAAATCTGAGCGGTAAATAAATGAATATAAATCCATATTACTCGTTAGCCACTTTTCCAGGGTATCTGCAGGATTTTTTAAATCAAATTGAAGACTTTAAGGCCTTTTTAAGACATGCACAACAAATGATACAGATGACGGTGGGTAGGGCAATTTGGCTGTATTAAAACACAATATGTGAGCACAGTTGCATTGCTGCCTGTGCAGGGTGAGAAAGCTCTCAGATTTAAACAAAAATATCTTAATTTGTGTTCCGACAATGAACGATGGTTTTACGGGTTTAGAACGACATGAGGGTGAGAAATTAAAGACAGAATCAAAATTTTGGGTGAACAACCCAAGATTTGATACAACTAAATTTAAGACTTTTTAAGGACCTTGGTTTTTTTCCACCATCGGACCAAACCATTCTCCAACAGTGCTGAAAATTTCAGACCGAGAATTTTTTGTAATCGTGACGTGCCGAACCAAGCTCAAGTGGAAATATAACTGTAACCATTCCTTACCATTCTTAGAACTGGAAAAGAGGCTACTGTCAATACTTATGCACACACTTATGTTCACACTAATGCTAAAACCAAGTGTATTAATCCATTGCAGTCTAATGTATGCTGAGTGTGACAAATCCTAAACCCGTTTGAGATGATGGGTTTAACAGACGAAAAGCTCACGCCCGGGAGAAAAACATTAGACATACTCTAAAGACACTCTATCTTTAGATCTCTTCCTGTAGAGTTTCACTTTCCTGACAGTCCAGAAAATGCCTGGAAACATTCATAAAGCTACATTTTCAAAATTCAATTAGTGAGAATGACCACATGCAACCAATAACATCTATATGGACTCTTGTATTTGGAAATAATTGCTCACTTCCATCAATCAGGAAAAACATTCCTCATGTGAGTCATAGGCTACTACTGACCAGAAAGGTATGATTTACCTGTTTACCAAGCTAAGTGGGTTTTTCTGCTTGAATACTGATTTTCTGTGGAACCTATTTGTTGATAGAGTCAGAAGGAATACAATTTCACAAACAAAATACACACAGCAACACCATTCGGAGGCCATTCATACAGGTGATCTACATTATTTTAATAAACCGATTAGCAATAACAAACTTAAACTAAATATCCATATTAACATACATCTATGAGGAAACTGCCTAGAAGGATTAATAACAAACTTAAGTGATATTAAATGCAATACATAACTGCAACGTGACAGTTGTGTATTCATTGTCATTTTATATTTACTAATTTATTTTAATAATCCAAATATTGTACTCAGAATTATTTTAAAAACGTAATCGTGTTAGTATTAGTTCGCCATTACACTATTAAGCTTTTCATATTAGCCACACCTCTCGTGTCTCATTTATAACTGCTGAATCGAATTTGTCTTACAAACTATGGCTGTTATTTCAAAATAATGTACATATTTTAGACACACATTTTCATTATTTTGACACTTCTGAAATTATAGTGTGGGGTGATGACATGAAAGTGATATTGAACTCTTAAAACAGGCTTACATCTTGCATGTCATCAATATGGGATCAATTGATGTGATCTGCCAAGTTAGATCACAGGAAGTGATTATCAAATATTCAATAACTGATTAATTGGAATACGCCTAGCAAGAACAAACAACTTAAGTGTGCAGGGCACAATAAGACCTTCAGTAAGGTCTTGGTGTGTAGGGGTGCTCCAATTGATCGGCTACCGATCACTATCGGCCGATAATCACGTTGGGATGATTGATCAGCGGTCTCTAAAAAGGCAGATCTCAAAAAAACGATCTCAAGCTGATGACGCTGCAGTGAGAGGTTTGGCATGACATGCAGCGTTACCGTCTCTGTCCGGCGCAGGTGAAATAATTATAATGCTGAAGGTGAGGTACTAACTTTCATATTTCTTCATTAAATTACTTATAAAGTAATTTGAAAACCTTGTGCGAGGCCAGGTTCGCATTACTCCATTTGCAGTGTGTATTTTTTCCGCGCTCATGTTAACAGATTAATAAAGCGTGCACACTGCACACGGTTGGTGTCCAGCAGTGTGTTCAGGAGCGGTGCATCTGCAGCAGTGCAGATATCGTTTACACACCGAGTCTATTACTGCGCTGCAAGCGCTGAATTAAAGTAACAGCACATTTTTTTGCAGTAAATATGAACATGGATTGACACGAAAATGTAATAATTACACCATAAACGCATATTATTAAAGTGCCACAATATGCTTTTTGGTAGGATTAAAAGGGGAAGATGCACTTGTAGATAAACAAGGAGTAATGATGCCTCGGGGAGTAGGAAACAAAGATCTTTATGAACAGCAGGATGCTTGGATAAAGATCAAGCAAAAGGAAAGGCCGTCGAGCTGGACTATTTCGGTCATGGTAAGTTTGTCGAGACGTAAGGAAAAAGTAGTTTTTAAATTTTTGCCACTTGATTGAGCAACTTAATATATAAATCTAGAAATAAACGAAAAAGTAAAAAGCATTGAATAATATGTTGCTTATATTTATTGAGTTTAAACACATCTGTGAAAGATTGTATTACTGTACAATGCTATGCTGAAAAAGCATTTTCAGTGACAAAGTTTGGATTTGAAATCAAAATAATGGAAAAATGTTGTGTTTGTGGTAAACAGCCACGGATCAGTAGTGGACTCCTGTGTGAAAGCTGCTCCTCTCAAAAGAGTCACCTAAGAGGGGAATTCCCCCCATTTTCAAAAATGAAATTCAGGCCTGAAAAATGTCTAAAAATCCTGACTGGATCATCAAATAGTTATACACGATAAAAAGAAGGCTTTAAAAAGATTGTTATCGGTAATTGGTATTGGCAGATATTGCTTTCTGTGATCGGCCTCAAAAATCCTGATCGGAGCACCCCTATTGGTGTGTGTGTGTAAAGTCTAAATAAGGACATAACAGACATCTATTGGCTTTTTTTAAAAACAAAGCTAATAATAACTACAGACTAACCTTAAAAAATATTATAAAACTTTGCACTTGAGGATGTGCCCAAATGGGAGTCAGATTTAGCTAACTTTGTGGGAAAATTTCAGTCCACAAACTACATCCAAATAAAGGCCTGTTCACACCAATATGAATGTTCGGCAGGAAAATTTGGTTTGATTTTCGCATGCAGTTTATCTGTTCAGACAAATGTGTTAAAAACTACAGACAGGCTGAATGAAAATGTAGATTCACTCTCTGACAGTAGGTGGTGCTTGTATAAAAGCAAGAATTCCCTTATTACTCCAGGACACAAAATGCTACATAATATTTAGTTTCTGACATCCGAAGAAAAAAAGAAGAGAAATAAATTTTTGCAGTCTGTGGGAAACACTGGCGTCTGTCAGCAAACAAACAAAAAACATGCTTCAGAACTGTTTTGAGAAAGTGCTTAAGTTTTGAGCCACGTATTATTACTCTGAATTAGGTTACTACTACTACTATTATTGTATCTTGTGCCCTGCAATAATCATTTAGTCAAACTCACTTTTATGAGATGAAGGAAAAAAAAAAAAAAAAATCCGGCCAAAAAAATAGGCATCATATATTGGCCATCGGCTGCCCTGATTTCTAAATATCGGCATCGGCCAGAGAAAAACCCATATCGGTTGACCTCTAGTCACGCTGATGGCATGCGAATGTTCTTTTCGGTTTGAACAGATGCATTAACAGCAATTCATTAAAAATAAAATAATTAATCACACTGAATATTCGTTTTATTGAACAGGCCTTCATACACACACAGAGCTAAGCTTTCAGCATTACCATCAGACAGTATCATTCATTATTAAAGATCCTGTTCCTCCAAACACTATCTGCATCATGAAGTGTGCATCAGCATGTGTTCCTCAGCAACTTCAGTAGATAAAAATCAGTGTATACAATATATACTGGGTGGGGCATTCACATGGTGAGCCAACACACACATACACACATACAGTACACACAGGCAATCCCACACACGCAGACAGATATGAAGCATCCGAGTCGCAGTGTGTGTATGGTTATGTAAGAACAGATGCTATTAATGAACCCCTTTGCGGTCACCCCCAATTTTCGGCATGGAGACACAAATGGCATACCCAAAATAAAAAGGTTGCTGCTCATGAGTCTTTCTGACTAGATACATAATCAACATATGTTCACAAAGCTGACACTTCAAAGTTTACTGTTCAAGAATTACTCAGACTGTTATGATAATAGAGATATATTAGCTCAAACATAAAAACAAAAAAAATTTATTAAAAACATATTTTTTAAAATGTATAAAAAATATGTTGCTGTGGTAAATGCTTTTAGAAACACAATGAAGCTAAAGCCACAAGTCTACTAATGCTTAATTTAAAATTTCAGGACATAACCTCTAAAACTGTGAATTTTATGAAACATTTTCTAAGACCATGTCATGTGTGTTTTTAGAGAAGGCTAATAAAATTGATTTATGGCCCTCTGTAAGCTCTCCTGCGTGCTGTCGCCTCAGGTCTGGCCTGGCAAACTGACCCATTCATGATTCTATTGTTCTCACATGATGAACCTTTCACACCTCCGCCAGGCATGAGACATTATCCTCATTATTCCTTTATCATTTTTCTTTTGTTTTTATTCAGCCATTATTCTGGCATTACAAGGTTTACCAAGCCACATCGCTTCAATCCCAGTATACATTTACCCAACTATTATCAAAAGTATTTCTAAAAAATACAACAAAACATTTTCTTACGACCTTACGTCAATTATTATGACAAAATACATTATGAAGAATAACTGCACCTGTTCTGCAGCTGCATTAGCGTTAACATTAGCTACATAAGACAATTTATGACATTATTAGAACACTTTTACTCAAAACTTACTTTAAACCACCGAGTGTTTGTAATAAGTTCCTTTTGCGATCACATGTGGAATTTGGTCGTTTACTGTTGTTAAAATATGCTATTTACAGCCTTTTATATCGCTGCACAAATTAGCATTTCAGATGTACACATTCTTTATTGTTATGAAAATACCCCAAATCTCAAGAAAATCACATACAAAACACATACTTTCGTAATCGCGTGTTTATTATTTGGATATTTCGTGGGTACAGATGTTTCTCTGTGTTTGCTGAGGTCAGAAATCAATGCGGAAGAGTGAAGGAAACGCATCACAGGATGAGACGGGGCGGGATATGACACGCAGTTATGACTGACAAGCTACGGACGAATCAGGTCTCTGTCAGTCAGAGCGCGAGCACGGAAGAAGTTTCATCAGATCGCGTAAATCAGTGGAAAATTTATAGAAATGATGATTCCGTCTGAAGAAATATGAAGTAAACATGAGTAAATATACAGTGGGGAAAAAAAGTACTTAGTCAGCCACCAATTGTGCAAGTTATCCCACTTAAAAAGATGAGAGAGGCCTGTAATTTTCATCATGGTTATACCCAAATATGAGAGACAAAATGAGAAAAAAAACCCAGAAAATCACATTGTAGGATTTTTAAGAATTAATTGGTAAATTCCTCAGTAAAATAAATATTTGGTCACCTACAAACAAGCAAGATTTCTGGCTCTCACAGACCTGTAATTTCTTTAAGAGGCTCCTCTGTCCTCCAATCGTTACCTGTATTAATGGCATCTGTTTGGACTTGTTATCAGTATAAAAGACACCTGTCCACAACCTCAACCAGTCACACTCCAAACTCCACCATGGACAAGACCAAAGAGCTGTCAAAGAACACCATAAACAAAATTGTAGACCTGCACCAGGATGGGAAGACTGAATCTGCAATAGGTAAGCAGCATGGTGTGAAGAAATCAACTGTGGGAGCAATTATTAGAAAAGTGGACATACAAGACCACTGATAATCTCCCTCGATCTGGGGGTCCACGCAAGATCTCACCCCGTGGGGTCAAAAAGATCACAAGAACTGTGAGCAAAAATCCAAGAACCACACGGGGGGACATAGTGAATGACCTGCAGAGAGCTGGACCAAAGTAACAAAGGCTACCATCCGTAACACACTGCGCCGCCAGGGACTCAAATCTTGCAGTGCCAGACGTGTCCCCTGCTTAAGCCAGTACATGTCCAGCCCCGTCTGAAGTTTGCTAGAGAGCATTTGGATGATCCAGACGAGGATTGGGAGAATGTCATATGGTCAGATGAAACAAAATAGAACTTTTTGGTAAAAACTAAAAAGTTTGGTGGAGAAAGAATGCTGAGTTGCATCCAAAAAACACCATACCTACTGTAAAGCATGGGGGTGGAAACATCACGCTTTGGGGCTGTTTTTCTGCAAAGGGACAGGACGACTGATCCGTGTAAACGAAAGAATGAATGGGGCCATGTATAGTGAGATTTTGAGTGAAAACCTCCTTCCATCAGCAAGTGCATTGAAGATGAAATGTGGCTGGGTCTTCCAGCATGACAATGACCCAAAACTCACGGCCAAGGCAATAAAGGAGTGGCTCAAGAAGAAGCACAAGTCATGGAGTGGCCTAGCCAGTCTCCAGATCTCAACCCCATAGAATATCTTTGGAGGGAGTTGAAAATCCGTTTTGCCCAGCGACAGCCCCAAAACATTGGAGATCTGCATGGAGGAATGGGCCACAATACCAGCAACAGTGTGTGAAAACCATTATATACCCTTTGTTGTCATTGCCAACAAAGGGTATATAAAAAAGTATTGAGATGAAATTTTGTTATTGACCAAATACTTATTCCCATAATTGGAAAATAAATTATTTAACAAGCCTACAATGTGATTTTGGATATTTTTTTCTCTTTTGTCTTCATAGTTGAGGGTTCTACCTATGATGAAAATTCACAGCCTCTCTCATCTTTTTAAGTGGGAGAACTTGCACAATTGGTGGCTGACTAAATACTTTTTTTCCCCACTGTATCTATATATCTCCATGTATATGCATATTTGGACTATAAGCCCTTATTTATTGACGCTGTCGTGAAGCTATGTGAACACAAATAAACCGCTGCAGACATGACTGAATATGAATGCGTGGTGAATTTCTATTCTAAATATGACACATTGTTTTGCACTCCTGACATAAATTACTAAATTACTCTCACTGCAACAATGTTTTATCAAAACAGTGGTCAAATATCAAAGCTAGAGTCTTTAATCTTTCTACTGATGCACAGTTTGTCCAGATCAAGTAAGAGTGTGATGTTTTAATGTGCTGTGAAAGTGAAACAACAATAATCTGGGGCTGTCGCGATCTTTGACAGCTAAGGGTTTAATCATACCTGCAGAGACAGGAGTGTCTAAATCACTACAGGAGCTGATACAGCACTCTAATTGACACACAGCAGGAGGATATGGAAGGCTCACACACAGCAGTGAGTGACAATTATGAGAAAAGCTGTAAAAACTGCCGCAAAACCAGATATGGTCCTCACTGCAGAACACAAGATCGAGGGGGCGAGGTTGGATCCAGATCCAGATCCAACTCCTCCCACCTTACATATCCCTAAACCTACCTGTATCCACCCCCTGATCATTAAACCTACCAGTAGACACTTTACTATCCCATAAGGCCACAGAAGACGAGTGGCAGTGAAGCGACTCAAGTGATGCCGTAGGTCACAAGACAATAACAACATGATGTATGCAGTACGTCCAGATTACATTCATTCCATGTAAAACAAAGTTTGCAAAGTAGGTACTTATTCAAAACAAGAACCCTCTAAGAACATGCAATTTTGGATGCAGTCAATGCTGATAAACTAACCAACATAACAGGAACGGTTCACCCAAAAAAAGAAAATTCTGTCATTTATTTACTCAGCAAACCTGCATGACTTGTTCTTTTCCATATAAACAAAAAAGGACAGTGACGTATATGTTCAAGCTTCAAAAGGACGTAAAGAACCATAAACGTGTCTTAACAAGAGCGTCCAAGAAGGTTAGCAAAACTAAGTGTAAAGCTGTTCTACAGAAGGAATGGATGTCAAAGGAGAAGTCAAGGCTTTTATGTGATGGATTATTTATCCAATGACAGAGCTGCGGAGGTCGGCATCTCCCCAAAATAAGAAGAGCATGCCATTTTAAAATTAAGTCTGCCTCATTTGTTTCTTTATTTGTAAAAATAACAACTATCTACTATAACTACTCTACTAAACGTCCTGTGTGTTCCTGGAAGGAAATTAAGTCATAAGGGTCTGAAATAAAATGGGGATGAGTAATGACAGGGCTCCAAACAAAAAAAATCACGTAAGGAGCCATTGGCTCCTATAAGAAAACATTTTAGTCTCCAAATTATTTTTTTAGGTGCCACAGAATAAACAGGTTTTATTTATTTATTTATTTTTTACATTTCAATCATACTTCCATGTGATTATGTCTCATCTTTTCTTGAAATTATCAGCATTTAATCGATCTGGTAGATGACCTGGAACTAAGGTTCACTTAAAGTGGATTAAAACATCTTCAATTGAAAATATAGTCACAAAGAATAGTCATGGACACGATATTCGTACAAAGAATATGTATAGACCATAGTATGTGCGGGAGGTAGGACCCAAAAAAGTCTATCACAGATTTTCAAAATGATACTGGTTTCACGGTACATGACGGTATTTTTTTTCATGCATGACCGGTGTTAACCATATTTTCTACTGATTGGGAGAGGAAATACTACAGTATATTGACTCAGAATGCCCTATTTTAAAAATACCGAAAAAAAAAATACCATAAATATGATATGGAAGGGAAATAGGGAAGTCGTGGTATGGTTAGAGAGTCGGACTCATACCAAGGTTGTGGGTCGAGTCTTGTAGTGGCAGGGATTGTAGGTGGGGGGAGTGTATTTACAGCGCTCTCTCCCACCTTCAATATGACGATTGAGGTGCCCTTGAGCAAGGCTCCGAACCCCAACTGCTCCCCGGGCGCAGCAGAATAAATGGCTGCCCACTGCTCCGGGTGTGTGTCACGGTTGTGTTTTGGTGCACTTGGATGGTAAATGACAGAGCATAATTCTGGAGTATGGGTCCCCATATTGGAACATGTCACATGTACACTTCACTAACACGACCCCTTTTAGACATGGTAACAGGAGTCACTAGCATTATACATCGCCGGACAGGCATCGCCTGAAAAATCACCATCATATACACTAAAGGGGCTTGGTATTGTATTACTTTTGTCTCATGCAGCGCCTGTGCGCAGTGCATGTGCTATTACAGATGAACTCACGCTGATTTTATAATTCCAAACAAGAGTAAGCGACAGGTGCTAGGAAACACTGTTTTGTAACTCATTTTTCAACACCGGTATTCGGTTATGAACCGGATTATACCACCCAGCACTAAACATAAGCTACAATGAGTGTAGTTTGGGCTCCTCCTCAGTGCATTCTATAAGTGTTGTCATATGTCTTTCACACATTCAGTCTGTTTTTCTTTATTAGTAAAATGCAATTTTGTATAGGAGAAGTTGAATCATGTAGACAACAGGTTAAGTAAAAATATTAAAATACAATAGCGCATAAATATAGCAAAATGCTCTTCTATATAGTTATTTTTCTAGCCAACTGATGAGCTTATGTACACGTTTTTCGCAGTTTGAGCTTTTACACGAGACATTTCAGTAAGTTGTACTGTAGGCTTTCTTATAAAATAACCTACGTTTTGATGCCAATTCATGTTCATTATGTACTACAGTAGTAAAGAGAAATATACAGGTGCAGCTCAACAAATTAGAATGTCGTGGAAAAGTTCATTATTTCAGTCATTCAACTCAAATTTGTGAAACTTTGTGTATTAAAATATAAATTCAATGCACACAGACTGAAGTTCAAGTTTTTGGTTCTTTTAATTCTGATGATTTTGGCACACATTTACAAAAACCCACCAATAACTTTTTTTTTCAGAAATCACGTTTTATTTATTGCGCATTCCAAGTAATATCAATTAAACTGCAGTTGGGTTGTTTTGATTAAGTAATAATAACTTAAACAAATAGGTGATTTGCAAAATTAAAGTTCACTGAAAGTATGTTTTTTTTACATATTAAAAGTTTGTTTTATAGCAAAAGCAGATAACTCCAACAGTCTTTTTTTTGGCAAAAGCAGATAACGCCACATTTCATGTTTTAGAGTAAAAAAAACACTCGTTTAATCTTTGTAATTCCTCAGATGACAATGTAGATGCCTGACAAACGTTGTTGTTGTTGTGATCATAAACTGTATGGATGTGATTACACACAATACACGGAGCTTTTCCCTCACTGTTGTAACGCGCTGCTTTTGCAAGGTTCCATGAAAACGTTTCAGCCCTTTTTCACCCTGAAGATGATATCACAGGTTCATCAGGTTCGTAAGCAGCCTTGTCACCTGACCTGAATACAGTGCGCTGATTCACTAAAATGGACTTATCGGCTTCTGTTCAAAAACAACAAGGGCGCTTGTCGGCTTCTGCAATAAAACATGAACTCACGATGCCTTGAAAGTGGACAAAACCAGCTTTTTTGACAAAACGTGTTTAGGGTTCAGATCGCGCTATATGTGGAGGATAATGCACAGCAATAATTTAATTTTTTTTAAAGTGGCGTTTATCGGTTTTGCAAATGAACTCTTCAAATATTATCAGGCATTATAATGCAAGAAGGCCTACACACTTCCAAATGGCAACTAACTTAATTTTTAAGAATATTTAGATCATGGAAATTAAGTATCAAAATATTAGACACCTTAAAAAACTTGAATAAATAGTAAATAAACATTTTCTAACAAAAAGTGCAAAGTAACAAGTAGAAAAAAAGAAAAATGCACAAAGAACTTGTATGGAGATTTTTCCATCTACGGATTTTTCCCGGACCTTCTTTTCTCTGTAAATTAAGGGTGCACACTATTGCTGAAAAACACACGCACTTATTAGCAGATCAGAGGTCAGTATGCACAAAGGCAAGATCACTAACAAGATCGTATCTGCAGATGAAACTTTGTTTGTAGAAGCATTTTTAAAATTTGAATGAGCATCTCATGAGCTGACAAAAGGACATGGCGCAAGTGGAATGCAAAAAAAAAAAACATGGTGACATTAATTTTTAAGTAAATATAATGGGCGATATATTGCGTCACCAAAAATTATTGAGGTCATGTACATATATTGCGCGATAAGTCGATATATTGATTATTGCGACATGCCTAGCAGTGAGCACTATTGTATTTTACACTTAATTATTACATTTCTGCACCTGAATGCTACTGTTACTGACTTTATTTGTAACTGTTTTGTTGTATTCATCTATGCTTCTAATTTGTGTAATTGTTCTTGTTTTATTATTAACTTTATTAGTTAAGCTAGTAGTTTTTGCTGTGGTATAAAAGTACTTAAAGAAAGCTTTCACTAATTTAATTTTTTTGCTGATCCGAAAAATTATCCGATCTGTGACTCAAAATCCGTAATATGATCCGAACCGTGAGTTTTGTGATCCGTTGCACCACTACATCCAATTCCATCAGAATGAGAGATGAGATTTTTTTAGTGGTGTTTCTGTTAATGTTTACTGCAGTATCAAATATCAGAGGGATATCAAAAATATCATCCTTGTACCTTTCTTCTCTCCGGAGAAGGGGACGCAATCTTCTCTGTCTTTATAGTCCATAGCCTCCTTCTCCAGATACTGCAGCAGTTTTTCGCGGTTAAAAGAACCTGTGTCTGCTTTTGTGGTCTGGTCCTTCTGCCTGAGGCCGGCTGGCAGCAAAGCATTCTGGAAAATGGATTCAGAACAGATGTGGTACCAGTTATACTATTAAACTTTTATATCTTATCATTTCATGCCAAGTTACACAAAATCCATTGCTTAATTTTGAAGTAAATAATAACTATTATTTGCATTTGCTTGGTAATGATGATAGACAGATCTGAACCTGAATACTGCATGGGAAAATTGTGCTGTTTTCTAAATTGTTGCTTAATAGGAAAAGCAGCTGAGATATTTTTGCTTAAGAGGAAGCTCTTGTGTTTGGGAGCAAACTTGAGCTCTGTTTACTCATAAACAAACAGACAGAGTTGTTTATGAGAGGTCTTACCAGAACCTCCTCAAGGCAGATTTGGAAATGGCCATTTTCAACAGTTCAACAAAACAAGTGATTTTACTTTACCAACACATTATTGTTGCAGTTCAAAATTATATAAGACCACACCCATCATCACAATAACAGCATTGTGAATTACATCATCTCTTGGCTATCAGTGAATTACCAGGAATGACATGGTGATTGTTTGCGGCTGGTTTTTGTAAGCCTTTTCACAATACATACAACGTATTATTAATTACAAATGATTAATTTTCTATCTTTAGGACTAGGGTTGCAAGGGGGTGGAAAATTTCGGGTAAATTTCTGGAAACTTTCCAAAAATCCCTGGAATATTCCAAAAAAAAATCCTGGAAAGTTTCCAAAATTTCTGGAATATTTCCGAAATTTACTGGAAATTTTCCACATTTTAACAACCATATTTAGGACTGATTTTCCACACTTGTAATTTGCATGTGCTTAAAGGTACAGTAAAATTAAAAATAGGTAAAATTCTTAGCCTGTCTATACAATCTAAGTCAATAGTCAACAAAACTGTTTTTTTTCTTTTTCTTTTTTTTGCTCCAGAAGAAAGCAAAAGGCTAGATTTTTAATTTTTGGGTGAACAAACCCAGTATTAATGAGATCCCTTCGTTTAGCAGTAGATATCGGTAAATCCCATCTGTGCAGTAAACCGAGGTTACAAATGTCTCACCTCAGGGTGCTCTCTTCTAGAGAATCTCAATTGCTTCAGCTCCTCCTCTGACAGCTTGATCCAGAATCTAATTCCTCATCAATTCTCCTTTATCTCAGAAATTTCTTAACAAAACGGAAGAGGCCATGATTCACACTGTCCGTAGAGAGACTGCAGTCCAGTTTAAGTGCCTGCACACAGAAAAATTCATTCAGTGTCTTAGGTAAATGCGAAAAGGTAATTTTGGTCACCAATCCATACATAAGTGACGATATCTGTACAAATTGTCAGAGGCAAACTGCAGTACCTGCGTTACAAAACAAATTTTCAAAAAATGTTTGACAGATTTAGAATGCAACATGCAAAACCTAGTCATAATTAGATTGATTCACTATAACATCAATTTCATCTTTTAAATGGAAGAGGGTCGCCAGTGAAAAACGGACTGTTACACCCACACAAATGTTCGGACAAAAATTTAGGTTAGTTTAGAAAAACCAAACATACTGGTGTGCATCTTGAACAACTCAATCGCACGACATATTTAAGATTCAAGTTGCTTTTTCAGTTAAGACAGCTAAAAACGAGGATGGACATTAATTCAATATCAATATGTATCGCGATATAATTTTTTTCAATAACGGTGATATAATTTTTAAACACATTTCCGATATTTCGATTATCATTACCAGTGTTTCCCATACAGATGATTTGTGGGTTGACTCGTGGAAGTAACTGAGCACTGCACGTTTCAAAATTAAAACGTGGCGCGGGTGTTTTATATGAATGTATCTATGAAGGGAACCGACTGTCTTCAGAAAAGTTTCGATGACATTTTCATTTGATCTGATAAAGTAGCGTTCATGAGCGGAGCTGCTTTGATTACAGCCATTACTGGAGAAACCGCAAGTTCTACCGCTCTCAATGCACCTCCTGCTGGCAGACAATCAGTTTTTCAATTTTCAATAAGCCCGTCTCCAGCAACATGTTTTTGTTGTAGCGCTTTATTTTTTTTCTGCAGAAAATCAGCGCACCTTCCTCCCTTTATATGGACCTAAAGCACATTTGTTTCAATCTATCAGAATAATCAGCTTAACACTACCAGTCAAAGTTTTTGGACAGTAAGATTTTTAATGTTTTTTTGTTTTTTGAGAAGTCTCTTCTGCTCACCAAGCCTGCGTTTATTTGATCCAAAGTACAGCAAAAACAGTAACATTTTAAAATATTTTTACTATTTAAAATAACTGCTTTCTATTTGAATATATTTTAAAATGTAATTTATTCCTGTGATACAAAGCTGAATTTTCAGCATCATTACTCCAGTCTTCAGTGTCACCCGAATCCCAGAAAAAATTGGATAATGCCGATTTGTAATTATGAATATTTAACCGTTTAAGCATTTTTTAATTTCAGGATTCTTTGATGAATAAAGATCCAAAGATCAGCATTTATCATAAATGAAAAGCTTTTGTAACATTATACACTACACCATTCCAAAGAAACTTGGAGTCAGTATGATTTTATTTTTTTTAAAGAAATTATATAAATTAATACGTTTATTTAGCAAGGATGCTAAAAGTGATGATAAAGCATTTATAATGTTACAAAAGATTTCTATTTCAAATACCTAATGTTCTTCTGAACTTTTTATCCATCAAAGAAACCTGAAAAAATTCTACTCAGCTGTTTTCAACATAATAAATGTTTTTTGAGCAGCAAATCAGAATATTAGAATGATTTCTGAAAGATCACGTGACTGGAGTAATGATGCTAAAGCTCTGCTTTGAAATCACAGGAATGCAAGCATGTTAAAATAGCAAACAGTTATTTTAAATAGTTAAAAATATTCAAAATGTTACTGTTTTTGCTGTACTTTGGATCAAATAAATGCAGGCTTAGTGAGCAGAAGAAAATTCTTTAAAAAAAAAAATCTTATGTTCAAAAAACGTGTCTTGACTGGTATTGTATGTTAGCCTATTGTTTGAAGTTAAAGATATTAATATTAATTAGGTGAGTCTGAGATGTTTATTTGACAGTGATTTCACATTTCTTGTTTGTATGAAGGCTAAATACAAATAAAAGGTGAACATTCATTTATTTGTGCTGTTTTTTTTCTCCCCAAAGTATTATATGGTTTTATATGAGGCGTCATAGACTTGGCAAATTCATTTTTCAAAGGTTTGTAGGTACAGGCATCTGTTGTGGCCGTTCTTGGCCGTTTCTATGAGGCTTTTTTAATAGTGTTCATAACGATATCGAAATTATATCGTATCGACCGAAATTAAAAAATATATCATGATATATATTTTGGCCCTACGTTCCAGCTAGCCTAAAACATGTATTTTAGTCTTGGGACTAGGCTTAGCTGTCTCTAACCCAGACATAATCTGCAGGGGCAGCAGTGATGCAGTAAAGCGGGTAGAATATTTTTTTATGTGCATAAATATGTGTTCATGCTGCAAGACTAGTGTGAACCCAGCATGGGGTCTAAACTTGGCGTGATCGTGCTCAGTCAGTTCTGTTCAGACCAACCTTGTTTTAACAAATAAAAAATAAAAAACCCGACAGGCTAACTGAAAATGCAATTTTTCTATAATCTGTAATAGCAAGCACAAACTAGAGCACGACTGATATGGGTTTTTTGGGGGCCAATACTGATATTAGGGATTTAAAAAAAGACTGATTTCGATATATCGGCCGATATTCTTTGTTTAGGCTATATTATAGTACAGTATAGTAAAATGTTTGGACACACTTCCCATTTGTGTGTCCACACTTTTGACTGGTACTGTATATAGAATACAGTAATGCCACAAAAACAGAATATATATCCATAAACACATTTTTTGCAATGATCTCTCAAATGTGGTGATCAAACACTTACAATGATGTGACAAACATTGGCCTATGTAGTGGAGACAGGGTATTTAACAATTTAACAATAAACTTTATTATCAAAGGAGGGTCGACACAGTGCATTACAGGTAAACTCACTTCCTTATATAAAATAACTTGAATAACACAATATAGAACCAAAATATTATATATATCTTTGAATTAAGAAATTAAACAACGTAAACGTGTAGGGAAGCAAGGCTACTGCCAACCGAACAGGGGGGTTTATGCAGGAAGAACAGCTTTCCAAAATGTAAAATCTAAAAGAATAAATAATAAGAATGATAAATTTTTGTTTCACCAAACTTGTGTTATATGTATTTGTTGGTAATTCCAGTGAACAGGCAGACATTCGTATTAAATCGTTTTTTGCAGTTTAAATTCACAGCACAGTCTATAGATATATCTATATTATATATATATATCTATATATAATATATATAGTGTGGGGTGTTGGTGTGTGTGGTGTGTGTGTATGAACTGTTTTTTATTATCATCCACAATAAGCAAATTCCAGCATTCCACATTATATAGTAAATTCCGTTTTATGACTGGATTCCGCGCTTCCGTCCACGTTTTCCGCATCGCGGAAATCATAGGGCCTACTAAGTGTAGCAAACAAATTTGATAAGCTTTGTGAGAGTAAAAGACGAGGGCATTGATTAGGGCTGGGCAAAAAAAATCGTTGCGATTTAATCGTTTTTTTTTAAATGACATCGATTCGATATAGATTCTCAAAAGCCGCAAATCAATCTTTTCCAGTATATATTTCAGCACACATTTAAAACAAGATCAGATTAATGTGAATCTTATCATTAATTTCTCCACTAGATGTCACCCTATTTGCCCTTGTTCAGCTTCTGCCGTCTCCTATACGATGATAGAACACGAATGTCATCTCAGTGCTCTGAGAGTCAACTCATAAGATGTGTTACGGTTTGTCTGCGGAAAATACCGTAATTCACATACACAGCCAGTGAAAGTTCTTCCGGCAAACCCGTCCAACAATAAAGTTTAGTTTAACGTTAAACGTCAGAATATATACTATTTGCAGTCTGAAGACCGCAAGCTACACTAATGCTAATAATATTAGAAATCTTTATTTTTTAAAGGAATAAACAATCTGTTTTATGTTATTTTACAGGAAAACCTCTGTTGGCAGCAATTTGCCAAAAAAAATAAAAGGGTTTAATTTTAATTTGATTATAAATTAAATTAATGTTTTATGCCTTAATCTGATTACCAGAAAAATTAAGAACATTTTATAGGGCCTACTATGTTAAAAAGGACCTTACAAAAAAAAAAAACACAGGAGGGTCTTAATGTCTTTTTATAAATTCACCATTTGTAATCTGATGTTTACTGTTAATTTTTTAGAAATATCAATCGCATTTGTATTAAAACTATATTCACTGAATGTAATAAAAATAAAAAAAAATCGAGAATCAAATCGAATCGGGACATCTGAAATCGATACCCAGCCCTAGCATGAGTTTGATTACTTAGCATGGAGTCTCTCACAAGGTAGGTAAAAAAGTAGCATGTAAATCACAATCAAAGATTTAAAGCCACCACTGCACTGCCGGTCTATGGACTGCAGAAGATACTAAACTTTCAATCTGACTACGTACGGACTGTACTGACAAAACTATGGACACGTGGTCTGTGCTGAAAACAGACGCATCAATAGCAACCATGAAAATCATTGAACTTATGTAAGAACGTCATAAATAGAACGAGGCATCAGTTTCACTAAATCCAGTGTGAAAACATAATGTGTTCTATTCTACACAGGGCCACGAGCGCCATGACAAAATACAATAGAATTTATATGTATTTTGTCGCGCCCGCGCGAGTGATGGAACGATGTGATGTGACCGTTGTGATAAGCATGAGTTCTGGGCCGCGGCGCAGCTGGTATAAACACCAGCATTGACTGAGTGGTCGCTATCAGCTCCGTGGCCGTAAAACAGGCTTTAATGCGCCGCAGACACGTGTCGTGAAGCGCAGATCAGCTCTAGTCTCTAACGTCATTGAATCTGCTGTTAAAAATGAACCATCCATTCATCATATCATCATGCAAAACAGAGAATTAGAATCATTGTAATGTGACGATCAAATATAAGTGTGGGTGGGTGGCGGGCGGGCGGATAATTTGAAGCTGCGGACTCGGGTGAAGTTTGAGCTCATCCGCGCATCTCTACACTACAGTGACCTGGGTCCAGTAGCAAACAATGGAGTGCGCTGAGACAAACTAAGTATTTACACCATTCAGAAGCATTTAATCTGCGTTATATGTTCTGTAAAAAAAAAAAATTTATATCGGCGGCATATTCACCGATACCGATATATTGGCGACAGGCTCATATCGACCGATAATATCGGCTAAATGATATATCGGTCGGGCTCTAGTACAAACGCTTACAGAATAACATAACAGAACTAACTTTACAAACACAAGCTGATTTTTCCACTAATCAATGAATGAGAGAGAGAGAGAGACACCTCTGTTTGATATCGGACCGATGTCCCCACCTCATTATCTTTAACCTCAGACTGGAACTTGATTTTGCAAAATCTCATTCCCATCTGGAAATACCTTGACCTTGGAACTTGACTCCCTTGCAGAACTGCACCAATCCCAAATTCCACAGCTACTTCATCAAGCTGCAGTGTTTCAGTAAAT
The DNA here is from genome assembly GCA_018155175.1 of Sinocyclocheilus anophthalmus. Classification (NCBI taxonomy): domain Eukaryota; kingdom Metazoa; phylum Chordata; class Actinopteri; order Cypriniformes; family Cyprinidae; genus Sinocyclocheilus; species Sinocyclocheilus anophthalmus. The sequence goes on along the minus strand of JADLZN010008191.1, from coordinate 973,834 downwards.
ATGTGAATCATAATTATCACTGCTATACTCCCGAGTGCAACACTTCCCCCTCTCACTGTCACTGCAGGAAGTGTACTGTATATCGCTTCAGGACACGCACAAAATTACTAGCTGACTAGCAAACCTTTGTTTACTGTACTGGTTAGGGTCAGGTCCATCATACACAGATTAGACACATTCACATACTCAAAAACAGCTAGACGGAACACAAGGAGTTAGGGATGCAACGATTACCGGTTTGACGACCATATTAGATTACCACGATTTGAACAACTCGCGATAAATAAAAACTATCCAGCATAACGCACAGTTTTAAGTAACAGTCTCACGTGCGCACAGCACGCAGAGTAGTTTCATTTTGAGTGAAAAAAGGGCTGAAAAGCTGGGAAGTTTAAAAGAATTCTAAGGGAATTATACAAATGAATATATGAATGAATTAATTATATGAATGTACCTCTGAAGTTTGTGACTGTCTTTGTTTTCATCTTCGCTCCATGTAATCCCTAAAGGAAGTGTTCTTAAATCGCAATACTGCTTTGTCCACGGAGGTTACGGGAAACAGCTCTAATTCAACTTTTCCATAAGCACCACCTAGTGTCAGAGAGCGGATTTACAAAGACTTATATTTACATTCAGCCTGTGAGCAGTTTCTGTCTGGCCAAAAAAACGGACCGAATTTGCATGCCCTACTGTAAATTTTGACCGGTTGATGAAAAACAAGCTTATGTGGATTCTACACATTTAAACAATTCAGATTAAGTTATCTAGAAATATTTATGGAGCAGATAAAATACATATAATCATTTATTAATCAATTAACATTTTGACTTATATCTTTTCTTTATTTAAAGGCTGAAATGATAGATTGACCTTTTTATTAAACTTTTTCAAAGCTTTATTTGAACATTTACATTAGATATTTAAACATGCTATTAAACGTTGTCAGTCAAGTTTGTCCAATTTAAAATCCGAAAATCATTGGTAATGTTATTGTTTTAGTGATTATGCAAAAAGTCCTTTTATTTGTTGTTTGTTGATTTTTAAATATAAAAATTTTTAACATTTCCAGCACATTTTAACAATACCGTGATAATACTGATAACCGTGATAATTTTGGTCACTATAATCGTGATAAGAAATTTTCATACCGTTACATCCCTACAAGGAGTCTTGATTTTTGGGTTGCGAATTGTGACTATAAGGTTGCGGTTTTATACAGGGAAGCCTAAATAAAGCCCTTCCAGCTCAAGTCAGCCAACAGACCCATAAAACACGGGGAAATTCCAGCATCCAAAAATTCTCCAGGATAAGCTGATGTCATTTATTTGCCAATTCATGAACAAACTGTAATTTTTTAGCCACAACTAGGCAACCAAAAATAGTGCATATTAAAGACCAATTAGATGTTGCCAAAGTATGACAATCCCTGGGAAATACCACAGCACAAGATTATAGTTTATTTTAGTAAATTACTGCTCATTTACTTGAGCCATTCTGACTGACTAATCACACTAAACACAGCAGTCAATGTTTAGAGTTTATAGTAAATGTGAAATTGGACTGTTGCATGAGAATAAAATACTGTATTACTGTTGGAGGGAGTTATTTTTCACCAGCACTTGTGCCAAGGCCGAGAGAGAAATCAAGCTGCGCGCCGATCCATCAGCAAAATAGCAGTGTTTTTCATGAAGAGTTTTAAATGCAGCGCTCTGAATATCGAGACAAACTTAATAACAAATCACAGCGAGACTTTATGTTCAACTCTGTCTAACTTGAGTACTTAATGGCTAAGCAAATTTGACTTTCTCTAAGACTAAGAAAAGTCCATGGTAAATCCAGTAAAATGCCATTGGGCTTCTCAGCAGGATTGTGTCAGCTTAACTCTCAGTCTTAAGGTGAGGTGTGTAAGACCCTCATGGGGTAAAGAACCATAATGTTCCCATTAACTTCCAATTTAACAAGCCAAAGCTGTATTTAGGAAGTTATGAACTAGCAGCAGATTTGAAGGATTCCCTACTATAGGAACTATAACACATATTCCCTAGGATATGTGTTACTGTAGAAGACAAAGGAACTGTTGAATTAGGAGAAAACAGGGGTTAAAGTGGCTTAAGGGTTCAATCAAATGGTGCTAAAACTGGAACAAATTCAGTAGCTCTTCTGATCCTGGGCTGCCCCAGTGCCCCTTAGATCAAACCTGCAACCAGCCAAGATCCTTAACCACAAGCCTCTTTCCTTTTCCTGAACAAGTCACAATACAAATTCACTCAAAATAAGGAGTTTTAGAGTTTTGCACGTTTCAAAGAGGATCACAAAAATGACTCCCTTTTAAGAGATTTCCCACTTTAAATTGATAGAGCGTTACAAGCGTATTGCTTCTATGATAGGCGAAGCCTATCAAAACTACGTAGTCCTTGCTAATGTACTCATAAAGCTCTATCCCTAGATACTAAACTTTGCTGCAGTAATCAATACCTGTAATTATGCAGCTTGCTGAGGATTGATGGTGGACGAGAGTTTCTTTTACCTTTTTTTTTTACTGTGGACTAGAGATCAAACCAGATATCTCTAGAGGTTATTGCTTGCCGCCCTGGCTGGAGTGGGATCCTCTGACAATCTAACAAACAACCAACCACTACAAGGTAGCATCAAGGCTGAGACTTTTGAACCATTCATTCTTTTTAGAAAATGTAAAATAGTTATGTTAGTTATTCTCGAGTCTGTAGCTGTCCGTCAGACAAACCTCATCAACACCTTTTAATCTGAGAGACAGACAAAATACAGAGGATTCCGATTCCGATTTCCGATTTTTTGTTAGTGTGATCTGCCATACTGATTTATTTTTTCTCTGCCGCATTCAGATTTTCTTTTCAAGAACTATAATTGACAAATCTACTGTTCTTCAACGCAAAGTTTATTTTATAAACACAAGCTAAAATGTCAGTGAAAAATAAGCAACAACATAAAAAAAGATGGCAAACAACAGCCACAAATAAATCGCCCTAGACTAACAGAGAGCTTTTTATGAAACTAAGTTTTTCAAGGTTAAGTAAGTTTTTATTCAGCGTAAAAAATACTAACAGAAAGTAAAGTAATCAATCGCAAATTCACTTTTTCAGTGACTTTCAAGTATTTCACACAATTATCTCCAGCACTTTAAAGCTCTAAAAATGATCCAGAAACTTTGCATGGCTTATTTGTAATGAGAGATGACACGAAATCTACTTTGTTTGCGGTAAACAAACACTTATGTAAAATTTAAAAATACATCAAATCACAATTATAAACAGTAGACGGCAGCAGAAGAGCACTTATTGGCTTATTAGTAATTAATTTATACTTTTTCTCTATATTTTGAAATGATAAAATCACTATTATAAAATCATCAAGAAATCTGATCACACTGTGTGCTATGACGCCAAAGAAAAAGTCACAAAGTGCCTTGAAAAACAAACTTCACTTCAATTTGCTAATAAAAACACAATCACTGAAGTGGTCAGTTCCCATGTAAATGGTGCATTTAATAAGAGGTGCCCCCGAACAGACCATTTTACTATATCTAAAATTTTATTTTGACACCTGCTTACTGTTGTAATAAAGCTAAATTGGGTCATGCCATCCTTAACTCAAGCTTAGTGATTACTGTCAAATTGTTAAACAATTAAACAAAAGAATAATAATGAATCATCGAACCCACATGTATATTATTAGTAACTGCACTTATCTATGCCCAAACACATTTAGTAATTCTTATGATTAAATGATCTATATTTTATCACTCCTGCCACACCACCCCCGCGCTGCCAACTCTGCTACTGGCGCCACAATCTGTTAGATACTTAGTGGCGCTAGGCGCCATGCCTCAAACCCCCCCCAAAGTTATCTGCCGAGCTCTTTGGTATTGTGTATCGACGATAGCAGATGTCTTTGTCGATAGTCAAGACAATATTAGGCTCATTCTCTTATAAATGTATTCAATTAAAATCAATAATAATAATAATAATAATAATGTATTATTATTATTATTAGGCGGCCCATTATAATTCGGCTATTATTATCAAATTGCACCGCTTTTTCATTCAGCCACTAGTATTTCACACACACACAACACACACGCAAATGAGGAGCCCATGGTAACCGGGTGAAGGCACCCCGTCGCCCAACCACAAACACAGACACAATGTCTGAATGATATAAGTAATCTGACGGCTCATATGTGAGTGCCTTTTTATATATGTTTGTCATATGACCGAGCCCTCACTAACGGAGTTTAATGCCACAGTTATGTTAGAATGCATCTCATTCTTGTTTCTGTGGCGGCGTGTTGGGCTCGTCATGGGGTGCGTGGTCCGGAGCGCTGTATGACTGTTGTATCGGTTTAATTTAAATTTACTCCAAAAATATGAACTTACCTGTTTTAAATACTTTATATTTAATGTGTTCATTTATGTCCAATATTTAGTGTTAAACTGTTGGTCTTTAAAATAAATCTACTTTTGATTTTCACCATTGACTGATTTTCTAGACCTTTAAGACTGATAACGTCCGTGTGCCGATGCGGCAAACTTGTCACAGGACGAGCGATCCTACCACCGATCTGTAAGCTGTGCTAGCAAGCCTTTAAATATTTTTGTATTTAACATGTTAGTTTATCAGTATGTTTGAAAGTATATTATTTAGATTTGTGGTGCTTCCATAGGCTCCCTCTCTCTCTCTCTCTATAGTGGGCACACGGTTTTGCTTTAAAACGCCAAATAGCCTATGTCAAGTACAGGGAGTCTCTCTCTTGCCCCCACCCACCCATGCACGATAATATCGTCTATTGGCGATCTCACGCGCACTAGGCTAATAGGACGATTTGAAAATTGACCATATCGCCCAACTAACCAAAAAAAATTACTTATTATTAGGGATGCACCGATACCACTTTTTCCACTACTTGGCCGATACCGATACTTTTTTTTTTGGTACTTGCCGATACCGAGTACCGAAACCGATATTTTTATTGCGTTTGTATATTTTTTAAATAGTGGGTACAGAAACCAAAAGGGTATGTATAATGTTAGTTGGTTAACTTAATTTATCAAATAGATACAGTCGAACCAAAATTTATTCAGACAACTTCAACATTACACACGTGATCACAGCTTATTTTCTATAGTTTAGAAAATGGTAATAAAATATAAGAACAAGAACTCAGAGTTACACTGTGTCAGAACAAATTAATCTTGATAATGTTAGATAACTTTGATAGAAAGGTATGTATTGGATTACAATCAACCAAAATAATTCAGACAGCTGTTAGTATGACAGTATTTACACAACTATGAATACTTAGCCGCAATGACAGCCTGTAGTCTCCTGGGCGTGCTGTCATCCAGCTTCATGAAAACCTCAACTTCAGTTTTTTTTCCCCAGACTCTGTCTGAATAATTTTTGGTCACAAATTTGTATCAATTTTACTAATAGTCCACTGTATGAAGAATTTTGGGGCATAATATGTTACAGTTCACTTTATTTTGCTATCCTCACTCACATAAATAAACTATAGTGTCCTGCAACCACTAGTAAAAAAAAATAAAAAATTATATCTAGCGTCTAAATAATTTTTGGTTTGACTGTATATCCTTCGGTTATTTTCACACTTAATTATGCACATTAAAATGTATTTTACAAGTTTTTGTTACTTTCACTGTTCATTTTTTTGCTCTATGGTACATCATCTTTAATTTAATAGCATTAGAGCTGCTTCATTGCAGTGGCTTAGTACTGTAATCTCGCGCTTTGCTGTAATAATGCAGGGATCCACTCGTTATAAATCTCCTAACTGTTATATTTTCAGAAATAGAAGTCGCATTTTTTTTTTATCTGAAACGTGCTGTGATTTATATTCCAAAGCCACTCATATAATGCAGAAACACTCAAGCAAGCAAAACACAGGTATTTGTACTGATGCAGAATAAGAGGGACAAGTACACTACAGCCTAGCGCATTTCACACAGGCCTGCCCCTAGTCGTGTAGCCCTAAGGTGAAAATAAATGATGCTTTTAGTAATAGGCCCCTATGAATGGTTTTATTTTCCTAAATTTCGATTTTAATCCAAATGCATGTGTGTTCTCAGGATGAGGTTAACATCAAAAGCACACAACAGAAGGTGCGCTATCTCTTCTCTCTCGCATCTCTCTCTCTCTACCGTTAAAGTAACTTGTGCATTGTCTTCACTTACTTGCTTTGTTTTTGACATTATAACGACCAGAACTACAAACTTTCCAGTGAGGCCAAACACGCGCTCACATCCATCTCAGCTATGCTTTGTTTATAAACTTGCACACATAAGCATACAGGCGTTATACTGAATGTTTAACATGATTATTAAATTTGCCATACTATACTTCGTAAGTAGACATCCATTAACTCCTAGTTTCTTCGCCTGTCTTTGTTGTCGTGTTTCTTTGTCTTGAATATGCGGCACATATCATCATGCGGTTTGGTTATCGGGATTTGGTATCCCGCGGGCTTTTATAGAGGAGTCACGGTAAGTAGCGACGGTACAGGAGAACAGTATCGGGCTCCGATATGTGCATCCCTACGCAGTATTATTATGAATGCAAAAGATGTGTAATATATATAAAGTTCTATTCACTTTTGACAATTTAACTGCATCCTCTGCCTCTGATTAAAGGGGTCATGTGATGTTTCTAAAAAGAACATTATTTTATGTATTTGGTGAAATGTAATGTGTTTTTTTTTCGGGTTGAATCCAATGCGTTTTAAGGTTCAAAAAATACATTATTTTTCACATACTGTACATTGTTTCTCCTCTCTGCCCCGCCTTACTGAAACGCGTTGATTTTTACAAAGACCATCAGTCTGAAAAGCGAGGTGTGCACTGATTGGCCAGCTATACAGTGCATTGTGATGGCCCGAATCCTCCAAGCGTCGTGACGGAAATGTTAGCCCCTAACAGCGACCGAGCCAAAAATATTAAAACCCATTACAAACTAGGCATTTTTTTTGCATCCAGTGGGGACATAATTACTGGATTATAATGACTTATACTGTCAGCGTCGCGCCGTTGGGTAAACATAACAACCTACTATGTCTGCATTTGTGATGAGAGAAATGACAAACAACAAGTGTTACTCTACACTGCTCAAAACTCGCGTTGAATCGTCAGTGGCAAATTCTTTAAATATGAAAAAAACGTACTTACAGTCTGTGAGTCAGAACAGCCAGCCATTGTAGTCTACTCTACCAGGATCAAAAAACAGTCCTCCATAAAATGCGCTGGACACATATGAATATTTGGGTTAAACTGTTCTGGAACAGTGTTGTAAATACAACTTAAACCACTGATTTAGTAGTCCGTCGCTCCTCTATTGCAAGAGGACCTCTCCACAACAAGGTAGTTTCGCTTTCACTTAACCGACAACACACGGCTAGGCCTAGATGAGGCGGGAGGAGGAATTAGGAGCGGACAGCGGGACCGGGCTTGCGAACGGCGCTGGGCCCAGCGAAGGATTCGACGAAAGTTGCGTCCGGCGCGGGGCTTGCGAGCAACCAATGTGACAACCCCAGGGCTGGAACTCCCACTTCACGATCCACGCGTGAAAGCCAATCCGGCGCATCCACCAGCCGCGAAGTTGATAGTATTTCCCCTCAGCGACCAGCCACGGATCAGCCGACACGGCATGACGAATTACCGGATATAGTACTTTCTGTTCGGAAGGCAAAAAAAATAAAGTAGTTTCGCTTCACAAAGAAAACACACCAGCGTGATCACGAACATGGCGCGCTGCGCCGTGGCTGGACTGGTTTACGTTGGCGGGGGGCCCGCCAGCGGCAACAACAATACTACAGCGAGAATCATAGTTACGCCTTCTTTCTTTGCGTGAAAATTTGCCGACCCTGCGACCTATGTATGTAATATTCTTCTTCCTATCCCTCCTTCCCTTCCATGAACTTTTGTGATCCCCGTTTAGCTTCAATACTTCGGCCGGACAGCGCCCCGTTTTGTTCTTTAGCTTCATCCATTCTCCTTGATCGGCCGGGGTTGCCTTGCGTTATTTAGTACGGTGTTGCGCTGCATCCTGCACCTGTTTATTAATATAGCGACTATCTCTTGGTATTTGAGATCGTTAGTCTTTTGCCACTTTATTCGATGCTCTTATTTTGCGCCCACCTAAGAGCGTGCTAACACTCCAAAGAGAAAGCCCGCAAAATCTGTGTCTTTCCTTCTTTTCTCCCTTTAAATCACATCATATGACCCCTTTAAACTATACATTCATACATCTTTTGTAAGGTAGTGTATATAACTGACTCACTGTTATCAGTATTGGTTCAGTGTGAACAACTCAAATTAAATTAAAAAGAGGAAATGTGAGGAGATCTGCTTCATTAATCTAGAAATGGGGGAAAAAAAGGGAAAAAAAGCTAAAATTAGCTGGAGTGACAACAATGAGAATCCTTTCTTCAGTTCTTTCTCATCCATCACTTCCTCAGCGACAGAGACCGTGGCTTACGGAACCCAGATGGAGGGTGGGTTTTGAAATGTTTATTATGCAAGAGGTCTAGCAACCATTACTTGAGACAAGTGCTCTTTAAAGTGCCATTTCAGGAAGGGAAAAACTCATTACAAACAGATTTCCAACCTTCAGGTGGTGTTCTTAGACAAACTAGGGAGAACACAGATCCTTCACACTGTCCTCCCTTCTATGCAGTGCGCGAGGGGGGACATATATCATGGTCCGTCTCTGATATCCATCTATTTTAAAATTTGACCTCAGTTGGGCATTGTGAAAAGAGCTACAGAAATACAACTGAATTGAGCTGAATTTCTGTACCAGTCTGTGCTAGATAGATAGATACTCTATAAACCATCCATCATCATCTCTGAATACAGAACATGCTCGTTGGGGAACTGTTTTCATTCTCTAACACACAATGCCTTTATGAACACTGCTCTATATTGCGTTATACTATAATGTGCATTAAATACCATGTGTCAGTTATGCAAAGCCACGCAGAGTCACGCCCCGGGTGGAGACCACACCCGTTATAACGAGAACTCACAGCTACGCCCGTTGTGCGCGAGACAGCCTAATAATCATAACAGCTATGATTATTACAACTGACTTTAAACATACAACTGACCTGCGCGAGGTTTGCATTCGCATCAGCGCGCATGTTCTAATAAAGGGTAACTTAGCGTCTGCAATGCTTCTAAACGGGTCTCCATGCAGAATTGACATTCAACTAAATAATATACAAATGTAAAAAAGAAAAATATGTACAACAAAATCATCACAATCATACAGACAGGGCCAATAATACAAAACTTCATTTACACACAGCGCATTTTTGATAACGATCAAAATGTCTAATCCAGCAAGTCATAAATAATGTATTAATACGCATTGTGAGATTTAGTCCAACTATACTCTAATGCAGCTATGACTGAATCAAACGTCTATGTAGTTTTGACAGTAACGTTACATGCATGATTTACTAAATATGATGAACGTCCATATCACATATGGACTCACCTTGATAAAAATCAGTGAAGCATGTGTTAATTAGTTTTAATCATGTATCTGGTTTAATATATAAATGAGTATACATAATAGGCTCAGTGTGCTATAATTATGACATAACTTGATATTTTTTTGATAAGTGTAATATCGTAAACTGTTGGCCCATCTGCTCACGCTCATACGGATATCAGCGCTCGAGCGCTTAGCCAGCTAACCCTGAACTACACAAACCTCTACATTTATGACCTCTATCTTAATATTAACCTCACATTGATAGAGGACGAAATATATGTCTTACCTTAATGAAATTCCTGCAAGCGTTTTACCCTTTATTGACCTATTCCTGGTCGGAGAGCAAAAAAAAATCCCACACCCGTCTTCACTGTCTCAGCCCAAGGGCGGTAACACAGGAAACCAGACACTAGAAATGCCTTGATGATTGACAGCCACAACAGCCACTCAGAATGTAAGGACACGCCTATAAAACACAGTTCCCGCCTACTGGAAACAAGCAACCAATCAGAGAATGTGAAGTTTTAGCGGTACAAAGAAGCATGGGATATGAAGTCTACAGGCGGCGTCTTTGTTTTTCGCGCGATTGTGTCATTTTTTTTACATTGAATTATTCATTGATTATTAAGTACCTGATTGTTTTATATTCATTGGTTTATTTTAATTATTGCATTCTCTTAATTGTTCTGTGTTTCTGTCAATTAGTAAATAATAAGGGAACAACTAGAAAGTATAGTGTTATTAAATTAGAATTTCTCAGGTGTGCTCACTTTCAGACAGGCTGTTCTTTTTTAGTATTTTAGTGAGTACTAATGTCCATTGAAACACCTAAATCATTCCTTAAAGATCAGAAAGCAACAGCATACTTGTGGAGACCTGTAGTGAAACTGGTCAGATCAGTGCACACACAGCTACATCACATTCAGCAGAAATAAAATACCCAGAGGGAGGGATGAGATGTTTCAAAGCATGTTTAAAGAGAAACTCTCTACACTGTATATAGACTCAGCAAAGACTTTCGACCTGGAACTGCATTCATCAGAGAATATCAGTTCCAGGTACTTTGAATGTGTGAGGAAACGATGTCAGACGCAGGGATAAACAATACTTACTAACGAACTAACTAAATAAATAATTTACTCCATATCCAGCCCTTACCTATTATTCACTCTCCTTAGAAAACCCAAGTTTCAATAACAAATGCATCTGGCTTCCGCACAGTTACAGCCCTCCTCGTATCCGGGCACCTCTGCTGTCATAATAGTACTGAATGTACAGTGAGTACAGAAAATAATAACCCCCCCCCCTTTTAAATAATCATATTTTGTTGCTTTGTAGCCTGAAATGAAGACGGACACAGTTTTATACAGCTGTATTTACTCAGGACAACTTCCAAATGAAAGATATAACACATGTCAGAAAAAAAAAATAGAAAATCAGAATCACTGAGTTGGAGAAAGGATCACCCCCTATCCTAAAAATGACTTGAAAACTAAATCAGGAGTAGCTAATCACCTTCTCAATGGCACACAAAGCCATTTGACTTTCAACTGTGATCAGCTGTGGTCAGTCTGATTAGCTCAGCATGAAAAATGCTTTTCTGGAGCATTTCAGTTCTTGGTAGTGCAACTGAAGCAAACAATCAACTATGGGTGGCATTGCACTGTCAAAAGATCTCCTGGATAAAGTTGTTGACAGGCACAAGTCATGAGATGGATACAAAAAATGTCAAAAGCTTTATCAATGCCTAGAAGCACCGTGAAGTCTATTGTTAAGAAGTGGAAGGTATTTGGTTCAACACAGACCCTCCCTGGATCAGGACGTCGCTCCAAACTGATCGAAAGAGCCAGGAGGAAACTGGTCAGAGAGGCGAGCAACAGCAGCTCTGAAGCAGTTGCAGGAATTTATGATGAAATGGTCATTGCGTGCATGAGACAACAATATCACAAATCCTCCGCAAATGTGGCTCGTATGGAAAAAAGCCACTCCTCAAGAAAGGCCACATGCAGTCACGACTGAGCTTCGAAGATTCTGAGGCAGATGAGGCTAAAATTTAAATATTTGGCCTCAACACTAAACGATATTTCTATCTGAAATCCAATACAACTCACCATCCAAACAGCATTCCTGCAGTAAAGCACTGAGGTGGTGATATCCTGTTATGGGGTGTCTCTCTGCAGCAGGGATTGGAGCACATGTCAGGACAGAAGGAAAAATGGATGGGGCAAAACACCGTCAAATTATTGAGGAAAATCTGCTGCCCTCTGCCAGGAAGTTGTCAATGGGAAGCGGGTACTTCAAACGTGACAATGACCCAAAGCACACAGCAAAACTGACAACACAAGTGTTGAAGGAGAAATGTGAATGTCCTTGCATGCCTCAGGTTAGGACTTTTTATGTATTTTTGCCCCCCCCCCCCCCCCGGGTAAATACTGGCAGCACGATTGCCAGTAAAGTACTGTAACTACCCATTACAGTAGCCTTATCGCGAATCATTTTACAATTATGATGTCTTACCGCAATTTCATTTTACAGACAAACACCCTACGCAAACTTACATTTACGGTACTTATCTTACTGTAATAGTTTACAGTATAATAATATTAGTAAATCTAGTAATTTATTTTACACTAGTCAGAGCCCAGACTTAAACCCCACTGACAATCTGTGGAATGACTTGAAGACTGCAGTCCACAAACGTTCACCATCAAATTTAACTGAACTTGAACAGTTCTGCAAAGAATAGTGGGCAAATATTACAAAGTCTAGATGTGCAAAGTTAGTAGAGAAATATCCCAACAGACTAAAGGCTGTAAATTAAAGCAAAAGGTGGTTCAACAAAATATGGAAACAAGGGGAGTGACTTTTTTTTTTTTTTTTTTTTTTGTGTTATGACATTTTTGTGTTATATCTTTCAATTGGATGTTATAAGTTGCACGGAGTAAATACAGCTGGATAAAACAAAAACTGTGTCCGTCTTCATTTCAGCTGAAAAGCAACTAAATGTGATTTATTTTAAAGGGGAGTGATTCTCTTCTATACCCACTATAAAAAAATCAAAGTTACCTAAAGGACAGTCTCTATACAAAGCACCTGAAAGTTCCAAAAGTTTTCTATGTGATACACTTCCGTCACATGGTATACTTGCAGAAGTATAAATACAATCACATAAGATAAAATTTTGTTAGCAATTGCATGAACAGATGTTTCCTTTAAAGGAATAGTCCATCCAATGATAATTCTAGTATTAACATTCTTCTAAACCTGAATGTCCTGTGTGGAACATAAAAGAAACATTTTAATAAAGTCTTCACACTTTTTTGGGATAATAATCTGTGCTCCAGCAAAAGGAAAATCATCACAAAACTGCACAAAATTTGTTGATAAGATATGCACTGTATTATAAGTCTTCTAAAGCTTTATAATATTTTTGATGTGATGAACAAGGCAACATTAACGTTGTAAGTCACTGATGAACGGGTGTCAAGTAAGTATAAATCAAAAATGGCATGTACCTCCTTTATCTTGTAGTCTAACCAACATCATGACTATGCCTATTCGCCAGATAGATCATTAATGATTTGATTTGAGGGTTTTATTTCGGTCTGTTCGTCACACAAAGTGATTGTATGCCTTAATAAAAAGTAAAAGGGAGTAAAATGCGTGACTTATTAAACTAAAAAATAGATGGAAAACATGTTGTTGGCAGGAAAATAAATGACCTGTAGGCCTACTTTGGTGTCTTGTTCTTTTTATTTATTTTCATATAAAACCACTGCATTTACTTCACTCCTCCCCTGACGGTAGCCACCTGCTCTGGTCGGCTTTGGTATCTCAAACGAACCTGATGATTCACTGCATGCAAGAGGCTTTTGTCTGAATGAAATATCTCCAGGGTTTTTACTTTATCATAAAATCACCAGGGGCAAGTTCAAGCTCAAACCGGTGCACAACGTTTTACTACGGTTTCCAGTTCGAACGACATGTTTCCTGGAAACGGTGTGCAACGGGGTTTGAGATGCATTTTCTCTTGTTTGGTGGGTGTGTCAAACATGTCAGCCCAATCAGCAGCAACATGTATGTTTAAACCACACGGTATTAAAGAGACAGCTTGCATAATGTAATTTACATCAAAATAAATTCACAAGAGTAAGTATATTGTTTGCACATGTTTATTTACATTAAAGGCAAAATAACTGAAATAATAAGAGCACAAGTATAAATCTGGAACTTCTTTAAGTCTGTCTAAATATCATTTAGTAATTGCAATGTATTCTGTTCCGTATCCTTTCCTTAGGAAGGTGTGCTAGACACTGATTCATGTAACATAAAAATACTATACATATTTATATATTTTGCTATTGTATTGTGGAGTGACACTTTCATAAACTTTTCTATACTCCTCTGATTATTTAATGGTAAATATTACAATATCATAGTACAACAACAGTGATCAGCAATGATGATAAGCCTAATACTCACAATAAAAATAATAAAGGCCATATAGATCATAACACAGTCTCAGAGGTAAGAAGTAGATTATCCTTCACCTGAAATGTTGTCTTTTCATCCTGAAATGTGAGGAAAATGCTGGATCACAATAATTAGGAACCACAGTTTCCACAAATCCCTTCACTCGATTGGGATGTTCTCTTTTATTCTGGACGGCAAGGGCAGTGACTGTAACATCGAGCGTATTTTGCGGTATTAAACACGTATTTATAATGATTTCATCAGGCTCTGAAAATTCTTCAAATAGAACACAAAGAATGGCGTTCTCAGCTGCCATAGTAGCAACTCTTGCGTCATCAGAACAGGGTGTTCAACGCACCACCGTTTCCGTTTAAAGGGGTCATATGATGAGATTTCAATTTTTCCTTCTCTTGGAGTGTTACAAGCTCTTGGTGCAATAAGAAGATCTGTAAAGTTGCAAAGGGACTAAAGTCTCAAATCCAAAGAGATCTTCTTTATAAAAGTTCAGAGTCAGCCAAACCTACCTAAAACAGCTCGTTCTAACACGCACCAAAAATATCTACGTCACTGTGTGGGAATATTTGCATAACGCCGCCCAAGTTCACGCAAAGAAAGAAGGGGGGAAGTGAAGGCGTAACTTGTGTAGTTCTCGCGTTTGGTAGGATGGTTGACGCTGCAGCATTGTGTGGGCAGGACGTCGTTTGCCTTCTAGTGTGGTGATGACGGAAAGTACTTTGTTTGGTCTTCCAAAGGAGGACGATATCCGCTTCGTCATGCTGGTCGCTGATCGTGTGGTCGCTGGGAGGGAATTACAGCAGCTTCACCGTGGACGAAGCGGAGTCCAGACTGGGGTCGTCACATGTGGTTGCCGCTAATTCGTCGGATCCGCCGGGCGCGCCGTCCTCGACCCCGCCGCCTCAGCTCACTCTATCCCGGCCTCAACGCACGCTAGGCCGCTGTGTTTTTCGTTTGTGAAAGCGAAACTACTTTGTTTGGTCTTCCAAAAGAGGACACGACTAACAAATCAGTGGTTAGTTGTATTTACAACACTGGTCCAGAACAGTTCAACCCAAATATCCAGATGTGTGCAGCACATGTTATGGAGGACTGTTTACTGATCCTGGGAGAGTAATGTTAGACTACAATGCCGGTAGTTCTGACTCACTTAAGTACGTTTTCATTTAAGGATTTGCCACTGATGATTCAAACGTGAGTTTTTTTGGGCAGTGTAGAGTATGGCTTGTTGTTTGTCATTTCTCTGATAAAAAATGCAGACAGTTATGTTTACCTGGCGCGATGCAATGCAATGCAACGTGTTGTAAAAAGACAGTATAAGTCATTATCAGTAAATTATATCCCCACTGGATGCAACAAATGCTCGTTTGTAATGGGTTTTATTGCTTTTGTCTCGTCACTCCGGGACACGGCATCACAGTATGTGAGGGGCCCCGCGTAACATTTTCCGTCACACGCTTGAGGTATTCGGTCAATCATAATGCACTGGATAGCTGGCTAATCACGGCACACCTCGCTTTTTCAGACGATGAGTTTTGTAAAAATCGACGCGTTTCAGAAAGGCGGAGCATAGAGGGGAAACAATTAATGTACAGTATGTGGAAAATAATGTTTTTTTTATTTTTTTACTTTAAACCGCATAAACAAAAATTTCATTACACCAAATACACAAAATAGTCTTTTTCGCAGCATCATTTGACCCTTTAAAAACGTTTTGACCCACGTTTTGTCGGGGCTTGAACGCAGCCCAGGGGCTTTTATTTATGAACGTGTACTTCACCGGATTGTTGGGATCATGATTACAGGCGGTGAGAATGGCGGAATGGAAAGACGCAGTTCGGTAGTGATGGCGATGTAGGCGGACAAGAGCCGATGGTACTTGTAGATTTTGCATTATTGCATTAATGAATGAAAATGTGTTTCGTGTATGTGTTAATGGTATGTTTCATGAAGCGATCGCTCTGCATTTTAGAGTATATGTGCAGACTGTGTAAGACGATCCTGTTCTTTTTTCCATTCCTATTTTATTATTTGATCATATCAGGTATTGCAATACTATTTACATTATATTGGATCACACTTACAATTATGGATCTCTTTATGCAAAAATGTAATGGTGTGAGTGTTTTGTAATACGCTTATTTATTATAAAGTTTATAATACTTTTTTAGATGTCAATTCTATTAGTCACTTTTACTTAATCCATTAATTTGTTTATTTTAAAATCCATAAATTTGAATTAGATTTTATTTTGACATCAGTAATGTCATACAACTGTGCAAGTTGTAACAAACGTGCTTCACTGCTTATAGTCAATATTTCAAACATATGCAAATCAATCAGTCATATGGTCCAAACAAATGGAGGAAAACATATGAAGTGATATAATTTATAATGTTTGTAAGGAAAAAAAAAAAAAGATATATATTTTTTAATCAAAGACACCCTTATTGCATTGACCCATTCGCCCTGTAAAGCCTGAGATATGAAATAATAATCCGGTTTATTGAACGTTTAGACAGAATTTTTTTTTTTTTAAGTGTGGATATATGTTTTGGAGTATCATATATATTTAATACATTTAGCTTTTGAGGCACATACTTGTGGAGGGGGAAAATAGGCTTTATAGTGTTAATTAAAGTTAATACACAATAACTAATTGTGCAATTTATGATTAATTCCTCATAGTGCAGCTCTACTTTATTTGGCATTTGAAATGTTTCTGATGGACTGTTTTCATGTTTCATGTGTAATAAAGTTAAACTCAAGAATACTTTCAGTTTGGATAAAGGCATATGATAAAATAAGTTAGTAAATGAATGCTGATGTGTTTCATCCAGATTCCGGTTCTGGTTCTGGCTCTGATTCAGAGCATGAGAGACCCAGATCTGCCAGCAACGTCTCTGGCAGCGAGAGTGACAGAGATCATGGCGAAGATGAGGATGAAGATGGGGGAAAGCCAAGCAATAAAGAGCTGTTTGGAGACGACAGTGAAGACGAGCGCGGAAGCCAGCACAGCGGCAGCCAATCAGAACGATCCGGCAACCAATCAGATGCGAGTATGCACTCGGACAACGAACACAGCGGTTCAGAGGGCCATCACGAGGAGGATGATGATGCCGATGAGAGGGGCCACAGATCAGATGTGGGGAGTCCAGTCTCAGGAGCAGGAAGCCACAGGTCTGAGAGAGGAAGTGGAAGTCCAGGGTCAGAGGCGGGCAGCCCACGCTCAGAAGCAGGAAGTGGGCATTCAGATCCCGGCACACCTCATTCAGACGGAGAGGGGTCAGGGAAAGAAATCCATTCCGGAGATGAGAAATGGGGTGGAAAAAGTGACCAATCAGAGGACGAGGACAAACAGCAGAACTCAGATGATGAGAGGGATCATTCTGACGATGAAAGGGAGAGACAAAAATCAGGTGAGGTAGATTGGAATGGTCTAGTTTACTGACATCTGTCTGATGTTTAAAAGTGTTAAAGGGGCTCTTTTTAAAAATCTGACATTAGGTCTCATTCAGTTTCCATGCATACACACAAATTTGCACATGAAATCTGGGTATGAACATTTTTACAAACAAATCACTATTCATCAATAACTTTAATTCTAAAATTTGTTCTAAATTCATGAAAAATCGCATGCTTTGGGTGGCCTAATAAACCAATTTTATACTTGGAAATGTTATCTTAAAGATTATGTCAATATACAGATATATATATATAGTCTCTATAGACAAAACTAAGAAGAAATTTTCATGTGTGTAAACATGTGTTGCAACATTTTTCAATGAGAAGTTCTCTTGTGCGTATAAATATGAATAATCTCCACAATTATTAGTGAATGAAACCCAGTGTATTTGTGGCAAAAATAAAGAACTACCTTCTCGGGCGACATCTGAAAAGTTGATATCAGATAAAAACAGATCTATAACATGTTTATTCTAACAAATCCTTGTGTTTGTGGTCATTTATTTCAGAGTCAATGAAGGGCAGTGACAGCGAGGAGGAATTCACTTTCAAGAAAAAGAAAAAAATTGCTTCAGACTCCGACTCCGATTCTGACCCTGAAACATCGGGTGAGTGACAGACGCTTGCTATGATGAAACACGCTGTCAAACACACAGCAGCTCTGTTAAACTCTTGTTTGTGTGCGTGTGTATAGGTAAGAAGCCCGCAGCAAATGATCTGTTTGGGGAAGCAGATGATATTTCATCAGACAGCGATGCAGAGAAACCTCCCACACCTGGGCAACCAATGGTGAGACATTTGCACACACAACCTCAGAATTTTCATTTTTTTCAAGGCTGAGCCAAGCCATCTTTTTTATTTTGTTTTGAAATATGATTAAACTCAGATTTTCATGATTGCACCTTGGGTGTTGAGACATGAAGACTTTATTTGAACATATTCCAGTTTTTAATGCTGTAACCTTTTTTTTTTTGTTGCACTATTACGCTTGTTATTATTACTACCAATCTGGACGTGCCAGCAAAAGAGACTGCTATCTAAAAAGATATCAGTGAATTTTCACAATTATTGATACCAATCTTGATACTTCAGCAAAAACGAACTAACTAATGTAAGTTTACAAAGTCCCCAAACAATTACTGAAGACAGTAAGAGGAAAGTAATAAATTGCAAACAAAAGGTCAATACAATAGAACAAAGATACAAGTGAAATAATGCTTTATGTTTTTCTGAAAGGTCTTTTCAGGCAAACAGTGGTCTATACCAGTGTTTCCCAACCGGGGTGGCGTGTAAAAAAATCCTTTTTTAATATTTTTAAATTGCTAAAATGTTCAGAAAAGCATCTGTTATATAATATCCATTTCTGATGTCGCCAATAATTAGAGATGCGCCGAAATTTCGGCTGCCGAAAATTAGTTCACCGCTCAGGTTTCACTTTCACGTGGTGTGACGCTCTGTGTATTATCCCGCTCTATGCGTGTGCGTTCCGCTCAGTCGCTCATGCCCATGTGGGCTCCACTCGTATATACAGTCATGCTCATCGGAACAGCAAAGTCACTCAAAAATGAGGTTGCCGACAGGAAACATCGAGTATCGTTGTAGTACAGTATTGTTTCTGTCTGCAATAGCCCTACTGTGTTGTAACGTGATGTGTGGTATATGGGCAACTCTGCCCTCTCATTTATTGATCTGCTAACCGCTATGTTATGTTCATGTGTTCTGATAATATAGCTTTCTAGGACTAAACATTATTTGGCTAATTGGTTAAAAAAAAAAACCCTACTGTTAGACCTACATGAAAAACTAAAAAGCAATTTATTTAATTCGAAGGTTATTTTATATTTGTGCTATCATTATTAATTTCTTTATTTGTTCTTATTTTATTACTGACTGCTTACTTGTCATTTTTTATTCAATTCAAAGTTTGAAATCAAGCTATCTCGTGCTACTGCACCAAAATTACCCCACTGTAAAAGAAAAAAAACACTGAGTGAGCAAAAATTTGGAGATAGCTAGTTATAATGGAATTAAATAATGTTTACATATGAATAAAAGCCTACATTAAAATCTGTCATATAAATTGGTCTTTTCATTAGAACTTAGCCTACTGATTGCCACCATTGATGGACACAATCTTTTAATAATATTAAAAATATCTGTAAGACATCTGTAAGACCCTGTTGTACCGAATATCTATACTTTTCAAATGATCATATCGAAGTTAGAAATTCAAATATTGTGACAAAATTCATTTTGTAGGGTGCCACAAGTTTGTTAAAATTTCCAAAGGGTGCCGCGACTGAAAAAAAGGTTGGGAAACACTGCTCTAGACAACAGACATTAAAGAAGTCAAATGAAAAAAAAAGAACACTGCTTAGTCTTCACTGTATTAAATTAAATAAAGATTCATCCTTATTAAAGCTACAGAAGTTATTCAGTCTTTGTTTGAATAACTTTTAAGCCACAAACAGCAGCAGGTATATATTAGACTGCTGTTATTTAACATGCATGTATCCAATTTAATGTTAACCGTTTTTGTTCACTTAAACATAAACCACAGAAATATTTGACAGGACGGGCATATTTTTTGTGTGTATTTGGCTGTGTACTTGCTTGTTTGCGTTCCACTCTGTTTAGGAGCGTGTGCACAGAAAGCTGCCTGGGGAACGTGTCTCTTTCGTGACTTAATGCTTTTTTTAGTAGCTGTTTATTATCAAATGTCCTACAATTGACTGCTTTTTACGACGTCACTTACAGATTTAGCTGATTTGGACATTAAGTTTGGGCTTTTAGGGAGGAAAGAAGGAAAGGAAGGTGTGCAACACTGAATGCGGCACAGTAATTGCTTTACCTCGATTTTCTTATTTTCATAATTGTTGAAGGTCAAAATCAGAACTGAAAATAACATTTGATTAATCGAAGAGCCCTAATATCCATCTTATAATATTAGATTAATCAAGTCTTTTGTGCTTAATATTTTATAATAATTGTTTGTAATTGTTTCGAATCATCTTCTTTTGTTTTGCATTTTTTTGACATAATTTACAATTAAGCTTTTTTTCCAGCTCAAGTAATTATAGTGTTTATGTATGACATAACTGAAACAAAATTACTTCTACCATCATAAGATTTTTGTCATACTGCTCACTCCCAATGTTAAGATGCTCTCCATGATTGGTTTGCTTATAAAAGTGCGCTATAAAATTTATTGCATTATATTCTACACTCCTTCTTTAGGGATGCAAACCTGTTGCTGTTTTTAGTCCAAAATGTTATTCGAAATGATTTTACGGGTCTGCGAGGAATCATAGGCAATGATATGAGAATCAAAAAAACTAAACAAAAGAGCTTTGTGCTTGAAGCGCAGCTTAATTTACACACGAGCAGCTCATGATCCAGCATTTTCATTGTATGGAGGGGCTTGATTTGTAGTAAATGCTGCTCCACACAAACTTTATCTCTTCATTAGCTCGGTTCACTTAAAATGCGCATTTGAAAATGCAACTCTTGCCAACTAATAGTTCTATGGTTTAATGTTTGAATGTAAAGAAATGATGACAGCCATGAATATTGTAATTTTACTGTTCTCCAAAATAAAATGATTATTATTTATTTTTATTTTACAGCACAATAGCATTATTACTATAGTAAAATATTTCTTTTTTTCATTTAGTATACAAATTAAGTAATGATAATAATAGTAATAAAAATCACATTGTGATCAGTCACCTTTTTTTCACCCCTGATGAGGTTGCATCCCTGTTTCTGTCTCCCAAAACAGTCCTAATTTAGATTTATAAGAATTAGAATGACAATTTTAACGCTTTCTAACACCTGACTGATCTGAACAAACAGGATGCTGAGGACGGTCTGGAGGGAGATCAGCCCGAGGAGGAGCCGGTTCCAGAGACGAGGATTGAGGTGGAGATTCCTAAAGTCAGCACAGATCTGGGCAGTGAGCTCTTCTTCGTCAAATTACCCAACTTTCTCAGTGTGGAGCCCAGGTGTGTGAATGTCTCCTGGAGAACTGAAGGAGTTGCTAAATGCTCCGTCTAAACAGACTGTCTGTCTCCTTTCCTGCTGTCTCTCCACAGGCCGTTTGACCCTCAGTACTACGAGGATGAGTTTGAGGATGAGGAGATGTTAGATGAGGAAGGACGGACCCGTTTAAAGCTGAAGGTGGAAAACACCATCAGGTGGCGCACTCGGCGCGATGAGGAAGGCAGTGAAATCAAGGACAGCAACGCACGAATCGTTAAATGGTCAGATGGCAGGTGAGGATGCGCATTCAGATTTTAGTGTTGAATAATTTCAGCAGGTGCGGAGTAATGTTCTTATGGTATGATTATGCAAAGATATGGAAATCAGAATTACTCTCATTCTGCAGCATGTCTCTGCACCTGGGGAATGAGGTGTTTGACGTGTATAAAGCTCCACTGCAGGGTGACCACAACCACCTGTTCATCCGCCAGGGTACAGGACTGCAGGGTCAGGCTGTGTTCAAGACCAAGCTCACCTTCAGGTGTGTGTCTCTCTCTCACCCACCACACACCCACACACACACACACACACACTCTCACGCCCACTCTCACACATATACACACACACACACACTTTATTTAGTTATATAAACGGTGACATTGCATAGACTTATATTGTTTTTATAAACAGCTAGTTATACATACTATAACCTAATCCTCCAGAAGATACTCTGCATTTATAAAAAAAAAAAAAATCTCACTTTAACTAATTTTAACTCACTTCTGGCTGCACCAAAATATGATCACGTAGGTGCACACACTACAGCTGTTAAAGCATTGATGGTAGTGATTTTTCACTGGTTGAACGCTAGGTGGCACCATGGGGCAAATTTTGCTAAGCAATTGCTTGCACAATAATGCAAGGCATTGATTCTGAACTCTTAACTTTATATAAATATATTATATATAGTATATATATATAATATATAGGTATAATCTATATATATATATATATAGGATGGGGGTTATTTTTTAGGGATTGATATCGACAAACATTAATTGCATAAGAAGTAATCGATTAAAGCTATCGATGGGCCGTTAAGCAATTTCCATTTTGGGGTTTGCTGGCTCATGCGCAAAACACATGCAAGCTACTGTGACGGGCTGGATCTTTTGCGAAAATAATTCACTAATTCACAAATTATGCTTTTAATGTGATCCAAACTTTAAAAGTACATAATAGAAACAATAAAAAGTCCTTCAACATGGAAAACAATAGAAATTGAGTAACTAAGTCATCATCAAACTAAAATGAGGGAACAAATTAATAAATCAAACGAATTCTTAACAGTGACGATTTTTTTAAAGTACACCTGTTCCATGCAGTGTCTCAGTTAATGTGCATTTGTAATAATTCTAAAATGTTGTTTAAAGTGGTTTTATATTATCATATGTGTGTGCCTTTGCAGACCTCACTCCACAGACAGCGCCACACACAGGAAGATGACCCTCTCTCTCGCTGACCGCTGCTCAAAGACACGAAGATCCAACAAAAAAAAAAAAAAAAAAAAAAACAAAATAAAAAAAAAAAAAAAAAAACAAAAATTAAAAAAAAAGAAAAAAAAAAAACAAAAAAAAAAAAAAAACACAAAAAAGAACAAAAAAAAAAAAAAAAAAAAAAAAAAAAAAAAAAAAATACAACAAAAAAAAAAGAAAAAAAAAAACAAAAAAAAAAGAAAAAAAAAAACAAAAAAAAAAAAAAAAAAAAAAAAAAAAAAAAAAAAAAAAAAAAAAAAAAAAAAAAAAAAAAAAAAAAAAACAACCCGAATCTGCCATGCCGGCAGAGACCCAGAATCCCAGAGAAATGAAATGATAAAGGTAAAACACATGCACTATTTCACTCAGCAAAGAGATCTGAGTTTAGCCCAAGACTGATGGAAAATTTTTTTTTTTTCCCCCCCAGGGCCAGGATTCAGATCAATGCAGTGTTTTTCCAGAGGGAGGTTATATCATAACTTAAATCCTCCTTAATAAAAAAAACTCTTATTCCTGAAAACCTGGAAACTAGGTCATAAAGCTGTCCTGCTAGGGAGTTTAACCAAAATGCTTTGGAAATTAAAGGACAACATTACACATAGTGACTCAGCTTTTGTCATTTAATTTTACAAAATCACATCATAAACATCTTATGAGCTTATTGCAGCGTTTCCCAAATTGGGGTGCACAGACTGACCACCAGGGGTGTGCGTAAGAATGATTTTGATGACCTGTGTGTAAAATGGTGCAGGTCCATCCATCTCACTAAAAAAAGGTCAGTTATTCTTTTTTTTTTTTATTTTTTTTATAACTGACATGTTGATGTTTTCTGATATACAGTCAGGGCTTGACATTAACACCCGCCAACCTGCTAAATGTGGCTAGATTTCAGCAGTGGCGGATAACGTGTTCACTCCCACTTTGGCAGGTTGAATTTTATATACAGTAACAGCTTGACATTAATGCTTGTCAGGGACTAGTGGATTTTTTGAAAGGAGCAAGTGAAAGAGAATTTTACTTGCCCGACCAGACAACTAATCTGATTAAAACATCTAATTAGGGAAGCACCGAAATTTCAGCGAGAAAGATTCTGACTTTATTACATTTGGTGTAAACTGCAATTGATAATGTATTGACATTAACAAGAAATCAAAACAAATGAACACCGCTGTACACAGAAGAAGAAACATACTGCGGTAAAAATGTAGTTTTTATATTTATAACACATAGCCTCGTTATGCAACATGACACGACTAAGAGAGTGCAGACATTGATTCTATAAAAGCGTTCAAACGAGTAGTTAATATTAAGTGACTTACATTTTAATACAGTATTGTCAATGTTGGCTGTTTTTGCTTGATTTGGTTAACGGAAATAGTTCCAAACAAAGATCACAGCAGAACAGTATCGCATCTCTGAGCAACACACAGTGGTGTTTCCTTACTGAATGATTTGGCGTTTTTGAATTAATTATTTGAGTCAATGATTCAGTGGTCCATTCGTAAAGACAGGAACTTGCTTCATTCTTGAATGAATCGTTTGAATGAAAGCCTCATTGACTCACTCATTAAGACTCACTTGCTGCCACCTACTGGCGGTTAACTTTCATATTTAAAAGTAGCTTATCTTTGCATTTTTTCCAATTTTTCATATTTGTATATTTAAAAAAATAACTGGTTGAAAACCCCAAGCTCATAACATTAGTTATGCTGTTGTAATTTTGCAGTGTAAATGCATTCATGCTACATTTCAGCTTCATTAAACTGTCTGTGTAAATGCATAAATGCCACTTCAGCTGCTTCGGTTTCTTCTGCAGTGGAAAGATCGGTTTTGTTAATACTGATTTCATTTGATTGGTAACAGCCCTGTAGTGTCGTCTTATATTAAGTGAAATTGTTAATAAAATGTAAGCATTTGATATGAAAGATGACGCATGCATTTAATAAGGTTTGGGGAAAATGCCCTTTAAATAGGTAAAAAAATGACCTGGAAATCAGTTTAAATACATTTTAAAATACAGTACCTTTAGGCATATGAAGCGCAATTTCCCAACAACAAAATTGTGGCCAGTGAAAATGCAGAGTGGCTAGTAATTTTGGAAAATCGCTAGCCACAGTGGCTGGTGAGCAAAAGCCCTGTATACAGTGAATATTTGTATTGCAGTTAAAAATGTGGTGTTTAACTGGAGTTAGGTGGTGGGGGTGCTTGACACGTGTCAAACACTAGAAGGGGGTGCATGCTGCAAAAAGTTTGGGAACCACTGAGCTATAAGACTGCGGACACATAACAGACTTAGATCAGGCCATCTCAGCTCACAGCACATTTCCTTACACACACACACACACACAGCAGATCTTGGCAGCAGCGGGTTATACGTGTATGATTTGATCCGTGTTATCTTAACAGATTGTCCGACACCTAAAGTGGAGTACTGTAAATGTTTTTATCTATTTCCTCTCTCTCATTTATCTTCCTCTGACCAGAAGTCTAATGTCCAAAGAGCCAGATTTCATATCAGACGGACAACCATATGTCAGTCCTAAAGATCCAGACACCATTAGACAGCCTTGCTGGCGTTAAAGTGGTGACAGTGCTCGGAGTAATTTCTCTTGTAAATGAAGAGCTATAAAAGTATTTCACAAGTTTTATTGAAAGTGGTTTTCACAGATAATAATCATGCATAAATTTATGCCGTCTGGACCTGTTTATGACTTGGCTGGGCCTGAATTTACATTGTATATACACTACTATTCAAATGTTGGTGTCAGTAAGTTTATAATTATTTTATTCAACAAGAATGCATTGAACAGAGCAAAAATGACAGTAAGCGCTTTCGTTACACAAAGTTTCTGTTTCAAATAAATGTTCATTTTAACTTTCTATTTATCAAAGAGTCTTGCAAATGTATCTCAGTTTTTCACAATAAAAAAAAATTAAGCCGCAAAACTGTCTTGAGCGGCAAATCAGCATATTAGAATGATTTTATGAAGGATCATTAAAGACTGGAGTAAGATGCCGAAAATTCAGCTTCATCCTTCCCAGGAATCAATTTTGCTTTAAAATATATGCAATAGAAAAATTTATATATATTTGATTATATAGCTAATATATATATCTAATATATATATAGATATATAATAATCTATATATATTTTTGTTTTTCATCATTTCACCATATATCTGATTAGTATCTGACAAACCCTGGCAATCTCTGTAAAATGATTGCATAAAAAAATCCTTATCTGGTCATCATGATTGACTGGAGAGATCATGGGAAAGTCATGGAAAATCACTGGTGAAAAGTGTGGGAACCCTGGATTAAAATGTCCTGTACAAACTTATTTATTAAATCCAATAAGGTTTAGTTATTAAACCCTTTTTCATCACTCGGATAAAATGCATCCATTTTTATCTCCACATTGACTGATAAACTAGGATGCGGATGTGTTAATTCTGTGTAATCCTGCAGTGACATCAACGTTTTTGTGTATGTGTGTTTGTCTGTGCAGAAAGAAGAGGAGAGGTTACGTGCATCTATCCGTCGGGAATCTCAGCAGAGGCGCATGAGAGAGAAACAGCATCAGCGAGGTCTAAATGCCGGGTACCTGGAGCCAGATCGCTATGACGAGGATGAGGAGGGTGAAGAATCCATCAGCCTGGCCGCCATCAAGAGCAAATATAAGGGTGGAGGTCTGAGGGGTAGGTGACATACAAAACACATGTACTCCCGGGGCGTTATGAATACATTGCCCCAAAGTTTTCAGATTGTATGTGTAGCAGATCAATGCAAAGACCACTTTACAAATCCCATTTAGCGTACCTTTTTCAAATGTTCGTACATGACAGCTGGCCATATTTCTTTTTATTATGGTTAAGTTCTGTGTATCATCTTAGTGATGCACTTGAAGTGTACCACACTCATGATTGGCTTTTTGAGATAAATGTAATGTTACTTGACATTGTTTATAAACTGTTATATTAACGTCTTTCTGTGATTGAAACATGGTGCATTTCAGTTGTAATGTTTCACTTGTTCTTTCAACATCCCTTCTGATGTTCGTTCAGGTGCTAGAGCATTCCATCACGCCAATTAAATGGCGACAAAATTATGGTTATTGTTTGAATTTTGATAAAATTTAGAATTTGAAAGCTCACATCAAAAGTCACAAAGCTTATTGCGATTGTTGGACGGTAGGCATGATTAGGGTTGGGTACCGAAACCCGGTTCCAATATGGCACCGGTATGTACTAGAACCAAATCAGAACGCAGATTTCGGTGCCATGCCGGAGCGATCGATTGAAATATCTGTCCTCTGGTTCTCTGAACTACATAGCTCATCGTCACCGGGGGGGAGGGGGGGCAAAATGCACGTGAACTCAAGTCGGAAAGTTCTAATAATACAAATCCAACAAATCTTTGTAGTAACGCGAGTGTCCATGTTGTTTTCACATTCCGACTTAAAAGCACAACTCGGGAAATGAAAGCATCCGAGGAGTCGTGTCGCAGTCGAGTGTTTAGTGTCTTTGTTTTATCATTCAAAATGTTTATATGTTCTGTTTACTCCGTTACAGCTATAATAGCGATGCCTTTATCCATATAAGGGATTTCCTGGAGGGTCATGAGTTTCGCTACTTCTGTGACTGGATATGTGGATTTTCTGTGCGAGGGCACCCTCTGGCGTCCTGTATGAATGAAACAGACATCATGTCTTTATAGTGCTAATGGCCAATCCATCACTTTTTGGGGGGAATTATATATATATTTTTAATAAGTATCGGTTCAGGCACCAGAACCATTTTAAAAGTATCGATTTGGCACCGGTATCATAAAAACCCAAACGATACCCAACCCTAGGCATGATACAAATGTTTAGTGAAGTTTTGTTGAATCATCAACTTAAAAAGCGTAGACTCATTATCATATGAAAATGAAAATCGGTTAAAATAGAGAAATGGATATTGTCAACCCAGTCGAAACAGCTAACAAAACAGATACTTACACAGTCGAAACGTAAAAATTTTAAGTTGCAGAAATGTGTGCATCACTAATCGTTTCCGTACGTATCCATTCAGATACGTTTTTTTACACCTTTTACACAATCTTAAAATCAAATCCAGTTGCATCTCCACCGACAGCTGTAGTGTGAAAACGACCATCTCTTCAGGAAGTAGGTCAGTTGAAATGGCCTCTGAACTGCGGAGGGGTGCTGGGTCTGTCGTCTATATTGTATTCCCTCGCTCCCCTGTGGGTCAGTGTTTCTGCACAACAGATTCTTTGAGTGAGTTCGAGACCTGCTGCGATCAGCTAGAACATTCTGCACTGCAACAACAGCTTGTGTTCCCAAAACAGCATGTCTCACGCACATGCTTTCTCACCGACAGTAACCGTACAGCCGTTAGCCGATTACCTGCCGGCTCCTTAATACTGCATTATGTCGGAGTCCAACTGAGATTTGGATTAGTTTGTTCAGTTTGATTTGTTTGTGCCAATAAGAGGCATTTACTGAAAGAACATCTCTCTGGAATGCTTGAAAATCAGTCCTGAATTCTGAGCTGTGCTTAATTGTTTTTGTTTGTTTGTGGGTCATAGAGGACGCGCCAGACTCTTCTTCAGACGCGATGAAGGTTCTGACAAGACAGGCCCCGCGGCTGATGAAGGCCAATAACTGGCAGTGATGAGGTGAAATTTGTCCAAATAGACATGTTATGTCAAATAAACAGCTTAGAAATGCAATGGAGATAAATGTCAACAATGAGACAACAATTTCCCATTCTATTCATCAGTAAGGCGATCTAAGCTTGAACCAACCAACCCTCTTTCATCTCTGACTTTACTCACTCCGCATGTTTTCCCAACTCATAAGACTTCCGTGTCATCTCAAAATATGAAGAATACTAAAATATCTCATTTCTCATATTTGTCCTCCATTAAAGTCCATGCAACAAAACTTTCAAAAAGCTCATTATAAAAGAAACCCCCATGCGTGTTTGACGCGTGACCTCAGTGTTTTGAATTTCTGACTTTGATCATTGTTTATATGTGAATAAAAGCCTAAACTAAAATTGATCATGTATCTTCAGAAGACTTTATGAACCTTTCCTTTTATGACTTTATGAGTCTTTATAAACTTTGAAGCTTGAAAAGTTTGGTTTCACTTGGATAGCCACAATTTAAAAATATCTTTGTGTTTTGAAGATGAACAAAAGTCTGGTGGGTTTTGACCGATATGATGGGGTCAAGTTTTACAGATGGTCAGTTTTTGGTTGAATTATACCTTGACTATGACACTTTTTTTTTTTTCTTTTGGTAACAGCAACTTGGTTCTGATTGGTAAATCCTGCTTAAGGATTGTACATAGTGGAGTATTTCTAAAATTAATTCCTGTAGCGAGAAAATTAATTTGTTCTTTTTAAAGGTTAATAGACTAGCCAATCATAACCGAGATCATTTACATATAGAAGTCTTAAAGATTCAGTAGCAGAAGCAGTCTGTTTAATTCGAAGGCTCTGAGAGGCTGAAAATGGTGAAGAAAAGATCAATTCTGAATGATTTTGGTCTAAGACACTTTAAAATTAACTTTAGGGGATTAAATTAATATTTATCCTTTCTTTCAGGAGGGAGAGAACTCTGAAGGCAGAGGAAGATGAGGAGTCCGCAGCCAAGAAACCCAAAAAATATGTCATCAGTGATGAAGAGGAGGAGGAAGACGAGTGATTTTTCTTTTTGTTTTTTATCGTTTTGTGGTTGGTTAATCACAATAAACTAGGTGGTTAATCCAGAAAAACAAACCTGCAGTTATTTGTTTGTATATTTTATAAAGACTGAAGATGCTCATCATTACAACACATCAATAAAGAGCAATAACCTTGATGTGGCCTGAAAGATTGTTCATTAATGATAAATTTACTTCTTAAAGTTTCTCCATGAAGGTTTACTGTCAAACCCTTTAAAATCAGGTTGGGGTTTATGTTAACAAAATGCCTCAATGAAATTCCTACACAGTTAAAGTTGATTATTTTTATACGCCTACTGTTCAGTGATTTTTTTTTTTTTTCTTCCTGAAATTAAAGATAAAACACACATGACACTCTGTATGTGATACCCATTTCAGACTTGTAATGTCTTGTAAAGAAGTCCCTTATGCTAATCAAGGCTGCATTTATTTCATCAAAAATACAGAAAAAGACTGTAATCTTGCAAAATGTTATTACTATATAAAATAATGGTTTCTATTTTAATATCTTTTAAACTATAATTTATTTCTGTGATGCAAAGATGAATTTCCATCAGCCATTACTCAAGTATAAAGTCTCACATGATCCTTAAGAAATCATTCTAATATGCTGATTTGTTATTAGAATTATTAATAAGTGCTGCCAAATATTTGTTTGGAAACTGCGATACTATTTTCAGGATTCTATGATGAATAAAAAGTAAAAAAGAACAGCATTTATTCAAAAAATATTTTCTTTTATAACAATATAACGTGCTATCATTTCTAGTAATTTTAAGGGGTCATATGATGCTGCTAAAAAAGAACATTATTGTTTGGTATTTGGTGTAATGAAATGTGTTTATGGTTTAAAGTAAAAAAAAAAACATTATTTTCCACATACTGTACATTATTGTTTCTCCTCTATGCCCCGCCTTTTTGAAACGCGTCGATTTTTACAAAGCTCATCGTTCTGAAAAAGCAAGGTGTGCTGTGATTGGCCAGCTATCCAGTGCGTTGTGATTGGCCGAATACCTCAAGCGTGAGACGGAAATGTTATGCCCCTCACCATACTGTGTTGATGCCGTGTCCGGCCGGAGCGACGAGACAAAAACATTAAAACCCATTACAAACGAGGCATTGTTGCATCCAGTGGGGACATAATAACTGATTATAATGACTGTATACTGTCTTTTTACACATTGCGTTGCACGCGCCGCGTAAACATAAAACCCTGTCTGCATTTGTGATCAGAGAAATGACAAACAACAAGTGCTACTCTACACTGCCCAAAACCCGCGTTTGAATCATCGGTGGCAAATGATAAAAGAAAACATACTTACGTGAGTCAGAACTGCCGACATTTTAGCGACAAGCGGTCAGCTCTAGGCATGACGAAGCGGATATAGTCCTCTTTTGGAAGACCAAACAAAGTCGTTTCGCTTTCACAACGAAAAACACAGCACCTTCACGACATGGCAGCAACAACAATACTACAGCAAGAATAAAAGTTACTTCTTTCTTTGCGTGAACATTTGGGCGGCGTTATGCAAAATAATACAAAATAGTGAGGTAGAGTGATGTGGGGGCGTGTTAGAACGAGCCGTTTCAGGAGGGCGTGGTTGACTCTTAAACTTTTATAAAGAATATCTCTTTGGATTTGAGACTTTAGTCTTTGCAAATTTACAGATCTTCTTTATGCACCAAGAGTTGTAAGACTCCAAAGAGAAAGGAAAAAATGAAAATCGCATCATATGACCCCTTTAACAAATCCTTGTTGAATAAAAGTTTTAATTTCTTTAAAAAAAGAAAGAATAAAAATTTACTAACCCCAAACTTTTGAACAATAGTGTATATTGTTAGAAAAGATTTATATTTTGAATAAATGCTGTACTTTTTAACTTTTTATTCATCAAAAAGTCCTGAAAAAAGTATCACTGTTTCCAAAAAAATATTAAGCAGCACAGTTTCCAGCACTGATAATAAATCAGCTTATTAGAATGATTTCTGAAGAACATGTGACACTGAAAGATGGAGTAATAATGCTGAAAATTCAGCTTTGAACACAGGAATAAATTACATTTATGTAATTTTACATCATAATAAATTTCAACAAATTATTTTGATCAAATAAGGAGCATAAGAAACTCCTGTAAAAAAACATTAAACCCTCGGTCTGTATATGTGTGTGGTGGTGTATTTGATTATATTATATATATATTATAATAGGTGTGTGTGTGTGTGTGTGTGGTGTGTGCCCCTATAAATGATAATAAAATGACCAAACAATTTAAAGGTTAAAAAATTAACTCTAAAATGTGTTCAAAGTATATTTTTGTATATATTTTACAATCTATAATGAAATGTTAATTTTGTGTGTGCAGATGAATTTGAGCCGTTCTTTTTATTTAAGTCCTGGTAAAATGATCAATCTAATTATAACCTGTAGTTTATGAAGGCTGTTGGGTGAGAGGACATTCATCACAGGTGCAGTTTTATTATTGACATGGAGAGTGTCTGTTTGTGTTGGTGTGGATTTTCTTAGCTGTGCCTGCTGAATCTTCCGGAGAGAGAGATTTGAAAGGTGGTTTATGTACAGATCTCGCCCCAGAATGACGCACACATACACACACTTGTACTTTCTGGAAGGTAATACAGGCCTTACTCTGCGTTTGTTCTCTTTTATTACTGCAGAGCTTCTGATCTGTCAAATCACCTCTCTACAGCTGCAGACGCATTTGACCAGCTTGCTGTTTAGCTTTTTTCTCTTTCCTTTGGTGGTGTTTGCTGACTGTATCATTATTATTTCTCGTATTTAGCATTACTGAACTTAAAGGGGTCATATGATGCAATCTCAAATGTTCCTTTCTCTTTGGAGTGTTACAAAAAGAATATCTGTAAAGTTGCAAAGACTAAAGTCTTAAATCCAAAGAGATATTATTTATAAAAGTTAAGAGTTACCCACTCCTACCTAAAACAGCTCATTCTAACACGCCCCACACATCTACATCACAATGTGGAAATATTTGAGTAATGCCGCCCAAATGTTCACGCAAAAAGGCGTAACTTTTATTCTCGCTTTAGTATTGTCGCTGCCGCCATGTCGGGTTGAAAGAGAGAAGACGCGGTTTCGTTGTGAAAGCGAAATTACTTTGTTTGGTCTTCCAAAAGAGGACGATATCTGCTTCGTCATGCCTAGAGCGGATCCGTGCTGGTCGCTGAGCAAATACATCAACTTCACGCAGTGGATCGCCAGATCACCTTTCACCGTGGACGAAGCGCAGTCCAGCCCGGGGTCATCACATGTGGTTGCCGCAAGCCCTCTGGACGCTCCTTCGTCAAATCCGCCGGCCACGCCGTTCTCACTCAAGGCCGCGGTGTGTGACGCTTTTTTTTTGTGAAAGCGAAACTACTTTGTTTGGTCTTCCAAAAGAGGACACGACTAGAAATCAGTGGTTAAGTTGTATTTACAACACTGTTCCAGAACAGTTCAACCCAATATTCAGATGTGTGCAGCACATTTAACGGAGGACTGTTTCCTGATCCTGTGAGATTAGACTACAATGCCGGCTGTTCTGACTCACAGACTGTAAGTACGTTTTTTTTATATTTAAATAATTTGCCACTGAGGATTCAAACGCAAGTTTTGGGCAGGTAGAGTAGGGCTTGTTGTTTGTCATTTCTCCGATCATAAATGCAGACATGGTTTTATGTTTACGTAAAAAGACAGTATAAGTCATTATAATCCATAATTATGTCCCCACTGGATGCAACGAATGCCTCGTTTATAATGGGTTTTAATGTTTTTGAATCATCGCTCCGGCCGGACACGGCATCACAGTATGGTAAGGGGCGTAACATTTCCGTCAACGCTTGAGGTATTCGGCCAATCACCCACACCAACCCACAGAACCGCCAGCGACCCAGCCACCGCTGGCCAATCACCGCACACCTCGCTTTTCAGACCGATGAAAATCAACGCGTTTCAGAAAGGCGGGGCATAGAGGAGAAACAATAATGTACAGTATGTGGAAAATAATGTGTTTTTGAACCTTAAACCGCATAAACACATTTCATTACACCAAATACACAAAATAATGTTATTTTTAGCAGCATCATATGACCTCTTTAAGGTATTAGAATTCAGACACATACACCTGAACAATGTGCTTACAGAAGGCCAAATCTGTCAAGAACGTGCTCTGCATATTTTCACAGAATGTGAAATATTGTATTTTTCATAAAATAAACAAATTAAGCAAATTTGATTGAATTGAAATATAATTTTGACTAAACTCTCATTACAGTAATATGAAAAAAACTAGCAAACCATTCTGTCTCTTTAAATTGTATTTTTAGAATCTACATTCTTCTTTGAACAACAACAAAGTGTGAAAGAATATCTTTTATATTATTAGTAAATTTCAAGATGAACATTTACTGTGCCAGATTATCCATAAATTGCATTTTAGAAAGATTATATTAAAATGTGAGTATCAAATTTGATACATCAGGCTTTTGAGTAACGTTTATTTGTGCATCTGTCAATCATGATTGCATTGCTTATGTTTCCCCCCCACAATAAAAACTACAGAGCTTTGATCATATTTATATGCATTTTATGTAAGTAGTCCGCTATTCTGTTATAAAGATCTCAGTTACATCACAAGCCATCAGAATTTCATTTTATTTTTGACCATATAAATATCCGCAACTACACCAACTTTTTTATTTTTTTTAATATCTAAATTTGTACTTATTTATTTATTAATCTAAGGGTTCAATAAAATGTTCCATTCCACTGTAAAATCCCATTGGACTTTTAAAATAGACTTCATTTCCTTTTCGTAAAATAATTTTTAATCAAAAACACCTTAGCAACCTCATAAAAATGTCCTGAAAATTTTTTGCATCATGGCGGCAAATGTTTCTCAGGCAAACACCACTCACATATGTATCGTTCCAATTCTTTCTCTTATTCTTCCATGTTCCCACTCTGTATCCAACAGAAGGTTCCCTAGGTGATTTCGAAGTGGTGGTTGCTTAAATGACTTGTTATTCATTCCACAACACTCTCCTCCGTTCATCAGCACACAGAGGAATCCCCTTTTCATCATCATTTTGCCTCAGGGTTGTACTGGCTCTAGTTATGAAATCAAATAAACACACACACAGTCGCACACTGCGGCTGTCACACACACTCATGTCCTTCTTCATCTGTAAATACACACATACGTTCCTCACAGATGCTGACGAAAGTGTTTTGTGTTGTACAGGTGTGTCTCATGTATGTACAATCTATACAATCACACACAATACAGTCTGAGTGATATGCTTCACAAACAATTATCATTTTAAGAATGTTGAACATACAGTAATAGTCTGCTTATGTTTGGTTCTACGCCAAAAACTGGTCTGTTGTGATTGCGGTGTGAAATGACTGTATGTACAAGACTGTTTGGCTGCTGAAGGCGTGGAGAATCCTGCAGTGTCTCTCTCTCTCTCTCTCTCTCTCTCTCTGCAGTTATGTGATGTAATGGTGTGGCATGTGTCGGTAGGACGTGGACCCAGACGGGGGTGTTCAGACCTCTGCAGTATTTCCTCTCTGTCTCTACCCCCCATCTCTCGGCCCACTGTATCTCTTGTGGACTGTGCTGCAGTTGTTGGCTATGTTTACTGCATACTGTGTAGTATCTACTGTATACTGCCTGTTAAATTGTAAAAAAAAATACTGTTTGAAAGAGAATGTATTATGTGAAGGATAATGTCAGGTAATGAGAAATAAACTCTGACAGCAAGCGGATATTTTATAATCACCAAATTAGTTTTTCATTTATGACATAATGGACATGAATGACTAATTTGAGTTCCCATTATTTTAGTATGTGTGAAGAAAGATACGGCAGAGTGATACATGAGACATCTTGTGCTGCTATGCAGGACAAACAGTTTAGTGATCATTATAAAAACATTTGACCACAGAAATGACACCATTGACCAATCAGAATCAAGTATTCCAGAGGATGATATTTCATACTCAATGACTTATTTTCTACGTCATCGTACAAAGAATTCAACTCTTTTGGATTTCAGCTGTAATAAATTGATTATTATTAAACTGACTATTATTAGTTTCTCAAAGGCCTCAATAAACTTCACACATAAAGATGAAACAGAAACGACAATCTGTATGGGATGACACCCTTTCCAAATATTCGAAACATTTGATGTAAACAGAGCATTACGGAAATATTTTCACATTGAAAATATATAGTTTGAAATATATGCAATTGAAAATGTATTGGTTTAAAAACTTCAAATGCCCAAAAGTACTTGAAAGAGCAAGAACATACATTTATTATATTAAAATGCATTTTGCAAATACAAAATGTATTTTTTAATGTATCTTAGACAATCAAAAATATATTTAGATAGAAAATATATTTAAAAATGGCCAAAAAATTATAATAATACTAAAATATATGTATGTAAAGATTTGTACACTCCTATAATTAATCTAAGCGCCAAAATTAAACAGTAATATTCTTTTCCAGTTCAATTTCTGTTATTTTGATTCTCCACTCCTCTAGGCTTGCTGGTATTGTTATATATATATATATATATATTTAACCTAGCTGAATTGTGAAGTGGCAGCAGAACACCCATATAAATATATACTGGAAAGATATTTTGACCAGTTGTGTTATATTTATATTTGGTATATTGTTTTAACTGTGTCAATGACATTGTGCTTTAAACTAACATGTTTAATTAAACAAGCATATTTACTATGTTTTAAACAGCATGTTTGTTAAACAATATCTAGTAAATTATTTATTATTTTACTTTGCAGGATGTGTTGAATGCACAGTAAAACTGGACAGGTCCAACCGGGACAGGTCACCAAAATTGGAGACTGGCCCAGAAGAACAGGGACATCTGGTCACCCTAGAAAAGGATGTTATAAAACAAAGAGCTCTATAAAAACTGGACAGCTAACCATTAACGTTCTCATTTATATAAAACATCTGATGCAAGACTGAAAAAAAAAAGATTTGATATGAAATGAGAAAAATCATTTGAAATGACCATCTTTGCTCATGGGTCATCAATTAACCAACCATCTGAACTGGAACCTTGTGACTAATCACTGAAGAGCTGCAGGAAAATGAGTGGCTGATGGCATACTAGAACACACACAATTGCAAACCCTTCACTTGTGGCTATCCTGAGCTGTGGCATCAAAGACAACAGTCAAGGGAAATATAAATCCATTTCACACTTAAGAGCCCAAAAACAAATGGACCATGGAGCAATGAAAGAAGGTGGCCTGGTCTGATGAATCACATTTTCTTTTACATCACGTGGATGGCTGGGTGCGTGTGCATCGCTTACCTGTGGAACACATGGCACCAGGATGCACTATGGGAAGAGGGCAAGCCGGCAGAGGCAGTGTGATGCTTTGGGCAATGTTCTGCTGGGAAACTTTGGGTTGTGCCATTATGAAGGTATTTTTGGTGCAAAACAACTGAGTGACCGTGACAGCGGAATTTGTAGTTGTAGAGAATAGCCACACATGTGTATCAGTAAATCTGAAGTCACAGACAAAAGTTGCAAACTTGTAGATATTTTTTTCTCTCCCACAAACACAACACAACAGTTACACGTTCTTGAATCCTTCACTGCAGGTGCACAAATCATAGTCTACGAATCACAAATCAAGAAACTCGTACGCTCAAGTTTTGCTACTATTGCTGCAGTGAATATGGTGCAAAACACATACACACACCTGCATCAAAAATGTGAAGTCACAGACGAATTTTGTGCATCCGCAAATCAGTTTGTGAATTCTTGCAATGAGATTTGCACGCTTGTAGAACGTTTTCTTACATATATATTTTTTTCTTGGATGCTTTTTCTAGCACAAACACAAGTGCACAACTACAACGGCGTGAATCTGCTGCTACGAGTCTCAAACACTGTTTTTCGCTTGCAAATGACAAGTTTCACGCTCTCTCCCATGCACCGCATCTCTGTGTTATAATGGTGCAAAAGTTGATTGTGCATATGTAGAGGGGGGGCAAACGGCGCGACTGTTCAGAGAGCAGAGAATTAAGGGCCATCAGAAGAGCTCATTTGGGCGCCTGAAACACACCCCCTAGTTTTAGCCACAACCCCGAAAAATCGCGAGCTGCGAGCATCTTGACAGCGACAAGTATCAAAAAAGGTACGTGGCTATTTTTTCTTTCTGAAATCATTTGTTTATAGCTTAAATATAGCTACGTTGGTAAACAGTGTTTCTTAGTTAGGTTAGCAAATCTTATTTCACGAAAGGTAAGCTAACGGTAGCCTACCTGCACTGTTAAGTGTGCTATTCAGTCGTCTCCTATTAAATTACACTGTCTAATATAACGATTTACTCCTTGTATTCTGTTATGCTTTACCTCATAGAAAAATAACAGATCAGGGTGCATCTTCACAGGTGAGTAAGTTAAAACCAAGGGTACCATGTTTTTTTTCTTTGGTGAATAGTAATTTTATTGGGATAGCCTACTATAGAAACTAAAGGTAATTTACAGCAGGCAAACTATAGTAGGTAATGCTCGTAATTATTACTATCAGTGTTGGGTAGGATTACTATTTACTTTAGTTATCTCGTTTTCATCCTTGAGAATCCTTGTTTTGTGATTTGGCTCAATATCTACTACTATAGATATTTACCTACTATAGATTGCCTGCTGTAAATTACCTTTAGTTTACCTTTAGTTTTCTATAAGGTAAAGCATAACAGAATACAAGGAATAAATCGTTATATTAGACAGTGTAATTTAGACAGTGCAGGTAGGCTACCGTTAGCTTACCTTTCTTGAAATAAGATTTGCTAACCTAACTAAGAAACTCTGTTTACCAACGTAGCTATATTTAAGCTAAAAAACAAATGATTTCAGAAAGAAAAAAATAGCCACGTAACTTTTTTGATACTTGTCGCTGTCAAGATGCTCGCAGCTCGCGATTTTTCGGGGTTGTGGCTAAAACTAGGGGGCGTGTTTCAGGCGCCCAAATGAGCTCTTCTGATTGGCTGAAATTCTCTGCTCTCGGAACAGTGCCCGCCGTTGCCTCTACAGAAGCACAAATCACTTTTGCAACATTTTTCACGTTGATATGTGGTGCAAAAGGGAGAGAGCGTGAAACTTCATTTGCAAGCGAAAAACAGTGTTTGAGACACGTAGCAGCAGATTCACGCCGTTGTATTTATGCACTTGTGTTTGTGCTAGAAAAACCATCCAAGAAAAAAAATATATATGTAAGAAAACATACTACAAGCATGCAAATCTCATTGCAAGAATTCACAACCTGATTTGCGGATGTACAAAATTCGTCTGTGACTTCACATTTTTGAATCAGGTGTGTGAATGTGTTTTGCACCATATTCACTGCAGCAATAGTAGCAAAACTTGTGAGCGTACGAGTTTCTTGATTTGTGATTCGTAGACTAGGGTTTGTGCACCTGCAGTGAAGGATTCAAGAACGTGTAACTGTTGTGTTGTGTTTGTGAGAGAGAAAAAAATATCTACAAGTTTGCAACTTTTGTCTGTGACTTCAGATTTACTGATACACATGTGTGGCTATTCTCTACAACTACAAATTCCGCTGTCACGGTCACTCAGTTGTTTTGCACCAAAAATACCTTAATTGGCCATTCATGTGGATGTTACTTTGACACGTACCACCTACCTAAGCATTGTTGCAGACCATGTACACCCTTTCACAGAAACGGTATTCTTTGGTGGCTGTGGCCTCTTTCAGCAGGATTACGCACCTTGCCACGCTGCAAAAATGGTTCAGGAATGGTTTGAGGAGCACAACGTGTTTGGGGTGTTGACTTGGCCTCCAAATTCCCCAGCTCAATTCAATTGAGCATCTGTGGGTTGTGCTAAACAAACAAGTCCGATCCATGCAGTCCCACCTCGCAACTTACAGGATTTAAAGGATCTGCTGCTAACATCTTGGTGATACCACAGCACACCTTCAGGGGTCTAGTGGAGTCCATGCCTCGACGGGTCAGGGATGTTTTGGCAGCAAAAGGGGGACCAACTCAATATTCGGTAGGTGGTCATAATGTTACGCCTGATCGGTGTATATACAGTATATATCTTCTGTCAGAATTTATGGCTGCTTTTGGAGACTCCAATATGGAGTCTCCAAAATATTACGCACCATGACATCATAGAGGCTCTGACCTGAAATGAATGGCTTGATTCAGAATAGCATTCTGAATAGCATTAGCATACTACTCTAGCCATTACTGCCATATAAAGATGACATACTGGAGTAGTAAGCTAGTATGCTATTCTGAATTCAGTATCTGGTCCCGTTCATACGAAGAGGACTCTCTCGCTGTTACTCCAGATTCTCCAGCATCACCAGCATGACTGAAGCATGTGAAAAAACCGCCAATCCTATTGGTCCACGTGGCCCGTGACATTATTATTTGTATTAAATTAAATTTCTGTCTGTACCTGTGTCACTAGAAATGTTTACTTTAACTGAATCAAATTAATCCACAATCCACTTGGAATGGAACTGAGCATTTAAGGCACTTTAATCAACAAATACTTAAGGTGGGCTTGCTTATACAGTGTGTCTGGATATATGCCTTGATTATGATTTGATGAATTACTGCTGCCACAGTCACAAATGTACACAAACATCACTTAATTAAAATTATATTTACTGTGCTTTCTGTGGGTGGTAATAAAAGTTATTTGAGGCAGGCAAATTGCCTTGACTTTAGTGAATAAAGGTACAATCTATATTAAGTCTAATTTGCAGTGGTGTGTATACTGAGAGGGAATATACCCAATGTAGTACTAAAAGCACTATGACTTGGTTAAGTTGTGCTGTGGGTCAGGCACGTGCACAGGTAGGGCTCAACCTGAGCAGAGCACATGCCCTTTTTACCCTTACACTCCGAAGTACCCTTTTTTTGGTGATGGTGTTTTTTTCCCCCTTCAATAAATCAATGATATTGATCAATGAATCTGCTTTACAAATATTTGCAAATGAAAGGTAGTTAAAAACGAGGCGTGTGACTAAATCTTGTTGGATCGGCTCAAAAAAGCAGTAAAGCTATAAACTCCACCCCTTATCTGACTGAATGAAACTGAAGTTCCAAGCAGCTGAACTAGGTCTGCAAGGTAAATAAAGATCTTAGAAGGTGCTTTTAGTTATGCCACCCGCAGTGGAATCAGCTTCCAGAAAGATTCAGATGGCTAAAACAGTAGTCACATTAAATGGCAGACCAAAACAAATCTGTTTAGTGGGCATTTTGAATGAGCATGTGCGATGTCCGAATGATTGCACTTATGATATGTTATAATGTTTCTTAAAGTCATTTTAAACCTGCTAATCAAATTTTTTTTTTATAATTTCAAAGTTTTTAAATTCCTTTTTTATTGTTGTGTTACTGTTTTTATGTATTTGATGTAAAGACTTACTTACCATTGTGTTATGAAAATGTGCTATAAAATAAACTTGCCTTGGCCCCTTGCCTTGCTTGTTGTTTGAATAAGTACAGCGTTTTATTTACGCAAGAAACACTATGTCTATAAAGTCTCATAATTTATGTATTTGAAACTGAGCGCCGCACCCATATAGCTATAACAAACTGCACCTGGTGATGAAAACGTAACGCTGCCGTTTTAATGACGGACAAAATGCACATTTACACACATTCACTTGTCAAAAACCCCGTAACTGCATTTGAGTTTGACACAAAGCGACTGAGTGATCCTCGTCACCTAGGTCAAATATATTTCTAAGAAATGTATGATTGCTGATACACTTAATTTATTAACATTTAATCATATTATATGGTTGCATGGCTAATTCATGTTTACGCTGTTAATATGCAAGTATTCTAGCTAGCTAATTTTTTTTATCTAGTATTCTATACTCTCCGCTCATCTTCAAATGTATAAACGTAGTAAAACATGGTTTTACTAAAAAAATTTACAGAATCAAATCACTGTGAAATCTTTATATTTTATCATGCATAATGTAATACATTATATTTATTACATAGCTAAAAAATATTTTTCTTCAAATGTAATTTTATTGAACTTTATGTGTGCAAAGCAGAGAAAAATGTAATTGTTTTGGTATATACTGTATATATATATACTATAATATATATAGATATAGATATATAATATATATAATCTACAAAATTTTGGATGAGAAAAAATAAGTAGTACAAAAATAAAACAACGCCAATATTACAAAATGTAACATTAAAAAGTGTGTAAATCGCTCGTTTTTCTAGTTACAGCGGGAGTCCAAGTCTCTCTCGCCTCCCCTGAGCCCATTGAGTTTTAACAGACCAACTAAAGCATGCAGTCGGGGGGTAACTGAGAATGAATGGGGGAAAATCACATGAGAGGAGACAATTGGATATGACTGGTTATGTTCGGCTGTGATTGGTTAATGCAATAAATCCCACCTATTTTGTTCATGAGCGTTCTACGTTCGCGAATCAGTCTGAACGAACAATATAATGGCATTAATGGGAAGACAATTAAAAAAAAAGTAAGTAAACAAATCACACACTTATATATCACCACTTTGTCATGTCAAAATCAAACTTCAAATGGCCTGAA
Organism: Sinocyclocheilus anophthalmus; assembly: GCA_018155175.1. Classification (NCBI taxonomy): domain Eukaryota; kingdom Metazoa; phylum Chordata; class Actinopteri; order Cypriniformes; family Cyprinidae; genus Sinocyclocheilus; species Sinocyclocheilus anophthalmus. Next base: position 931,447 of record JADLZN010008191.1, on the reverse strand, counting down.
AACATGATCTGTGGGAGTTTTTAGTAAGTAAATCAGCTTGTTGAAATTTAAAGTAAATTTCTGTGTCTATGACCAATATTTACTGAGCTTTGATGACTGATGAAACAAATAATTCAAATAGTTAAAAGTAACTATTAAAAAGAATAGCATGATATGTTTATTTAACCAGGAAATGTGTACATTTATGAGTAACAGGAATTTAAATAGTGATATATCAGCTATCTTTTTAAAACGTGAATACCTTTTCCGGTCCTCATGTACAGTTCTATGAAACCAACATCCTCCGCGTTTTGTACTGCATGACTACGTGTGCTGCGCGGCGATGGACCCTGATCCGATCTTATACTACTATATCCTACCCTTTTTCCCCGAGACCCCCCACCTCCTACTACTCCGCTACCCTACCTATTATATATACTGTATATATAATACAATTAAAAAAAGAGGGAGTACACAAGAGCAGTTCACAAACACAGGACCCTACAAATAATAATGACAAATACCCAGGAGGCCCATTGTTATAGCCTACTTTACAACTAGATGGCCAGATATCCTTTGCACTGTATAATGCCAAACTATCATACCATGTCCTTTTTCCAGGCCAAGTCTATTAGTCCTGAATTCCACCTTTGAGATTTAGAAATTAAGCAGTCTTTAAAAGCCATATCATATGCCATTATAATAGTGTATAACAGTTGAGACCTAAGCAACCCTATAATATATGGTATTTACTGTATCCTTTTCAGTTTCAGCACATGCCCCTCAAAAGGTCTGTGCACGGCTCTGGTGGTTTGTGAACCAATTTGATTATATGTATTTGTTTTTTATTCCTCATCCGTCTTGTTTTGCCTGTTCACCCTCAAGATTCTGTGGAAAGTATAATCACGCAGAACCCGACAGAAGAGCCTATTAATGCTGAAAACATCTCAATGTCATGGGTTTTCTGCTGCATTCTATTCAAAGTTGCATATGGAATATTCCTACTTCATATCTCCTTCTGACCATAAAAGCATTCCATTAACTGACATGATGAAACAAAATCACCATTCTGCTGTTAGCTTTGTAGCAATCAAACTACAGTAGTATATTGATATATTATTCTAATAAAGTAAATCATGATGTTTAATAACATTTTGTTGAGCTTCGTCATGCTTTATTTTGATGTGTTGACAAAGCACATGTAAAGTATTTGATTCGACTTTAACTGTAGTGTTTTTTTTTTTTAAGTTTAAAGGTAGAAATTGCAACTCAGTATTACAAATGTGTAATTAGAAAATATATTTAAATACATGACATAAAAGATTCAATAGAAGTTACATAAATATCTTTTAGCTCTTCCCATACCCTTACCCCTATTAGACAAAAAGTGATGAACTACAGAAAGAAGCACTTAAGTTTATTTCATCAATAAAAAAAAACACTCTTAAGTTATACTTATATAATAATATATATACCTTATATAATATAGTATATATAATATCTATATATATATATATTATATTTAATATATAAAGTGCATTATTTCCATAATAAGTACTCTTTTAAAATTATGCTAAATTCACAAGGGAAACTATTGCCTTTTGATGTATTTTGGATACAAAATTTTATCTCGGGATCTTTAATTACTGCTGATAAGTGTGTAGTCCAGACCAGTGCAAGATAAGAGATGCTTTTGTTTGATTGCACTTTCTCAGCTCTTAAAACTCTGTGCAACCTCTAACCTTATTAAAATAATTATTATCTTATCAATTTCCTCCACTCTTTATGCATTCGTGTCTGGCTGTAAAAGGTCTACCCATCCCAGCAATAGAGCCATTATCATAAGTCCCACACCATTTGGCTTAAGCTTGCTGCCTGTAAAGTTGCAGGTTGATAGCAAGGTGATTTGGCAGAGTTCAGAGGCTTACTATCCAAGGACAGCATCATCTAATGTGCGTCAGAGCCTGCACAGAGCCAAATACTTTATTAGACTGACTTATCAGACGATAGCTTTACCTGGTGGTCACACGTGTGCTGCGTCCCAAATCGCCTACTTATACTATGCCCTAAAAGTATGTACTCTTTTTGTGAAGAAAAAGTACATACTTTTGAGTATGTAGCAAAATAGTATGCACGCTTTGGGACATACTACTACGTCTTTAAACGACACTCTGTTGCTTAGTTACGTGCATCCTGTCACTATTTAAACTGCACTGTCAATCATGGTAAAACATGGTTTAAAAAAAATATTCCTATGACAACAGTAACAAAAACCTGAACATGTTGTAAAGCACAAAAGTTTGTGTTTTTTCCCGTCACTATGTACACTGTAAATAAAAAGTTGTAAATAAAATAAAAATTATTGGAGTATCTTTCACAAGATGCTATTTCAGTATTTCTATTTGAAAATGTCATGTTATTTGCGGTTTTATTTTTATTATTTGTTAAATTTACTAGCCATCTCTCTTTTTCAGTGTGTAGATTTCGTGGAGAAGAAAATTATTTTAGACTTCCTATCGAACACTCTAGGTTTCCAATGAAGACAGACATAAGAAGATACACCAGTTGCAACAGATTGTAACAAAAGTCCACTGAAGGCGAGCTAATGTGAACCCAACTGCTGTTTATAAAATAAAAAATTCAGCAGAAAAACAATAAACAAAGGCTCGGCTTGGCTTAAAGGCTCAATATGTAAGATTGTAATAAAACATCCAACAAAATATTGCAACAGAGTGATTATTTCATGAAGTTGTGCACTACGTTATCCAAAAGCTCCCCCAAGGATTTGTAAATCCAGAAATTCCAGTTTTAAATAAAGGCTCATAACGGTTCTTCTTCTTATAATTGTTTAATGGCGGTTGGCAAACCAGGTTTTGGTGCATATTCCGCCAACATACTGGGATGGAGTGTGAGCGATTGATACTCGTCCCGGTTCATTGTCGCCTATCAATTATGCAATATCCATGCTATCGTTTTCCGCTTGTAAAAACTATGGCAACACACGTGGGCCCTGTCCCAAGGGGCACACTTCATGTACACTTGCGCTCTTGCGGACTTACAATGGCCGCCGCGTGCGCATGTCCGTTATCCACGCGAAGGAACGTAGGGCAAGGATCCTCAAATTGTGTTTGATTAGGGTTAGAGCTAAACTCTGCAGGAAAGTGGATCTTGCAAGCCAGATTTGAGGATCCCTGCCATAGCGTGTCACATTCATCATTTTAGCTTTCAGAAGGGTGCTCGCGAGCGCCCCCTTTGCGGCCCCTCTATGCGCACTTCTGCCGAGCCCGCACTGAGGCGAGCTCCACAGCAGACTTCTACCTGACATTCAAAGCGGCATTACGTCACGAAAGTACGGATTCAGAGGAAGACCGCGAGGGTTTAGGGCAGTGATCCTCAAATCTGGCTCGCAATATCCACTTTCCTGCAGAGTTTAGCTACAACCCTAAATCAAACAAAACATACCTGTGATTTTCTACTGATCCTGAGCCATTGATTAGATATCCGGTGGTGATTAGGGTTAGAGCTAAACTCTGCAGGAAAGTGGATCTCGCAAGCCAGTTTTGAGGATCACTGGTTTAGGGTGTGATTTGTGACAGGGCCGTGGACAAAAATGCTGCTGTACAGTTTTGTTAAATGAAATACCCGGCTGTCACGAATAAAATGAAATGAAACGGAAAGTCTTGACTGCTCTTAAATTTAGATCTGCTCAATGTTTTTTTGCGGGGGCCCACCCTGATTCTTTTTTCCGTGCTTTTCCAAAGTGTGCTGCACAAGGGGGGCCGTCTTAGGGGGTGCAAACTGGGCGGTTTCCTTTTCCTGCGCCTTCCGGCATGTACGACAGTTAGCGGAAGCTAGAGATTACAGTTTATAAAGTTTTGAATATGGATATTTTTTTTTAAATATATGGATATCTTACACAAATGCATCTCTTCGCTTCAGAGAGACCTTTATTAACCCCCAGGAGCTGTGTGGAATACTTTTTATGATGGATGGATGCACCTTTTTGGGCTTCAAAATCTCGACCAAAATCTCGCCATTATAAAGCTTGAAAGAGCCAGGACATTTGTTAAATATAACTCCAGTTGTATTCGTCTAAAATAATAAAGTCATATACACCTAGGAATGCTTGAGCGTGAATAAATCATGGGGTAATTTTTCATTTTTGGGTGAACTATCCCTTTACGTAGCAAAAATACACAAAACTACATACATTTTCTTTATCTAAAAATATATATTTAAGATAAGACTTGCTATAATAGATCTTATTTATGTTTTTTGCTCTCTTAAGTGAAAATATGTTGACAAACATTCACAGGGTAGTTCATAACCTACAGATCTGAGGAATCTGGCACTTAGCTGCGATCAGCACCCTGACAGAACCATTAATTAACAGCAAGAGACACATATATCAGCACTCTTTCCATGTATCCCTTGCTCTGTCTCTCTCAAACTCATGTCCGACTGGGAGATTAAGTAACAGGAGAAACATAGAGAGAAAATTACACAAGAATCAGGTTGTGAAGCATCTCTGTTTGTGTTCACAGGGGAAAAAAATGAGAAATGTGCCATTTTCCCATGCAGTGAGATCAGCACAACATCCATCTGATCAGTCAGATAACAGTATCAAACTATGTTCAAATAAGAACATAATGATGATGGTACAGATGTCTGTGATGAGCCTTCATAATGTGTTTTTATACCCACATCTCAATCAATCTGCATCATAATCATGCATGATAATTTAAATGAAACGGGTTCATTTATGACGCATTTAGTAGCTGTGTGTGTCCTTGTAGAAGCTGCAGTTCCTGATTTTCTCGGATGTGGTAGCAGCTCTCTTCTGTACAGATACGACTCTTTTGTCGTATCTCTGATAATGCCAACCAAGGACTCAAGAATTTGACAACTGTAAATGACTGATGCACAATTCTCTAGCTTTTTCTGTTTCCCTTTCATTTTACTTAACTCATGTTTTTATAATTTTCATAGATTATCTCAGAGTTGTTTTCTGCCTCCTTGGAATATATGTCCCAACCAGCTTTCAAATAAAACCTACTCCCTTGGGAAAGCATACCTCAGATAATTCAATCTTGGGAAAATATGATGAGAAATATATGAAACATATGAGATACATTGAAATCTACTGACTGCAGACTTTGGAACCTTGGTAAATTTGAGCACAGTTTAAGATGCTGATACTGTGTATTTTTGCTACTTAAAGGGATAGTTCACCCACAAATGAAAAATTACCCCATGATTTACTCATGCTCAAGCATTCCTAGGTGTATATGACTTTATTATTTTAAGCCCAGGCAGAGGACGAGGAGTGCAGACGGGAGAGAACAGACGGCGAGGACAATTTCCATAGGATTGTGTACTGCGAATCTTAGAAGATTAATCATTTGGACATTTGTAAGACAATGAGTCACACAGTTAAAGCGTTTTCTCAGAGTAAACAAATGTTATGCGTTATACATTAGTTACCCATTCAGAGTTATATAATACAAGACCGAGATTCACAAACAATTGAAAATGTAATAAATTCTTACAAAACCCCTCCAGAACAATTGCTTTGTTTGTTACTCACTTAAAATTTTGATTTGTCCTTGCTCTCCGTCGTGTTTTCTTGAGAGTTAGAGAGAGACGCAGCAGTGTTCAATTTGTGAACAAATCATTATTTTTAGTCAAATCTTTTCAGAGAGATCTGGCATAAATTTGGTCTGATTGATTTTTTCACAAATGTATTCATCCAGTTTTCAAGATCATTCGACTGTCCTTGGACTGGAAAAACAACATAACCACCATGCACCAGCTCTCTCTACTGAGGGGGATCGCGGTGCTGAGGAGATGGAAGACGAGGTGGGACGGAGAGTTTGCTGCTGTGCTCCTGGGTCGAGGAGGGTTGGTTGCCGTCCATGAGGGAGCGGAGGAGTCGCCGCCGTTTGCCTGAGGCCGTAGCCTGCTGCCATCCGCCATGATTGGGGAGGAGCAGGGAACGCAGGACTCGCTGCCAGCTGCCCTCAACAGGAGAAGCCATCGCCGTCCGCCAGGAGGCAGGGGGACCATCAAGCCGTCCACCAAAAATGTCCAGTACCATCACATGGCACCGCGAGTGAGAGCCTCTCAGCTGGTTGAGGACCAAGCAGGTGTGTGTCCGGACAGAGAATTTAGTACACCGAGACCATTGTGAGCGCGATCTCGAGGGTACTCCCTGGCTTGCGAGGGGCGATGGGGGTATGTGACGAGTGGGGTGGGGCCGAGAGCCATGGGAACGGAGTGAGGCCAGTGGAGTAAATGATAATGAGTGACACCTGCGCAACTCACCAGTCTCGAGTCCCACGGATGAGCTCCGGAAGGATAAAAAGTGGAGTGACAACAGTGAAGGAAGAGAGAGGACCAGGCCTGGACTATTTATGTTGCTGTTTTATTATGTTTTATGCAGCAGTTGTCCGTGAAGGGCTGCCGCTTTTACTTTCGTTTTGTGTTCGTTTATTTTATTATTAAAGTTTTATGTTTAAATGTTTGCTAGTTCCCACATCTACAAACGTTGTTACAGTAGTTATGTGTTACTATGTTTGAGCCTGATTATACTGCAGTCGTTGAATCCACTAGTCATCTCAATGAGAGTAGTAGCATGTTGCATCAAAAGTAGCAAATGGGCATCCAGTAACACATGTAGAATTATCTAACCAGAAATGGCATGGTGGCTCAGTGGATAGCACTATTTACTCACAGTGAGAAGGTCACTGGTTCAAATCCTAGCTGAGGCTTGTCTATGAGGAGTTTGCATGTTGGTTTCCTTTGGGTGCTCTGGTTTCCCCCTCAATCCAAAAACAAACAGTTGAACTGAAGACACTTATTTGCCCACAGGTATGAGTGAGAGTGTGTATCATCCCTATGATGGATTAGCCATATGTTCAGGGGTGTGTTTCCAAAAGCAACTATGGTTGCAAGTTCTGTCATTACCAACAGAGTTCAACGGAACTTGCAAACATGGTTGGTTAACAATGCTTTAGGAAACATACCCCAGAATGTTTCCTTGTCTTTCGCTTGAGATGATGGGATAGGCTCCAGCATCCCCATGACCCTACATTGTCCTTATCCATATCAGTTATAAACTACTGTTACTTATTAATAATATTAATAATTGATGCTTAAAAGATATATGCAATGATCTGTCACTCATTAATGTCAAAGACCTCTAAATTCACAAAAGGATATATTTCCTAAATGGCTCCTAGACTTTGATTGCACCTTCCTTGTAATGTTTAAGTCTAGACTAAAGACCCATCTCCTTAGCTAGGCTTACACCAAACATATCACTCATACAAACATTATCTCAGTTGTTTTGTCTGCTTCGAATTTTGGACACTCATCCTAAGGTTCATCAGATCTTGAGTCAATTGATTCTGGGTCCTTTCAAGAATTTAATCCCTCTCCCTTATACTGGAGATGGTGATCAAACACTAGGGATGGGAAGAGTGGACACATACAACCTGCCTGCTAGTCCCTGCCAACTGCCTACAAAATTGATCTTGCCTTACAAGATTAAGAGGCTGTGAAGGGGGAGATATGGCCAAATGACTGGAATGTCCAAACAAATCTAGGCCACACAACCATGTTGATCCATCGGTTACTTGCTTGAAAGTGCACCAATGTCAAGTTTGCTAAGTGAGCGGTGGTAGATAAACCTAGTGAAAGGTTTTTAGGATGAGACATCCACTGAACCTTGGAAAGTAAAGATGATTCAACCCACTAGTGCTATTTATTTCTGTCTCTGGAGGGCCATGACTCAAACGTATTCAGTTCCAACCCTAATTAAACACATTCACAACAGCTAAGCAAGGTCTTTAGGATTAATTGACTATTACATGCAGTTGTGTTTAAAATAAAGTTATAACTGAACTTTGCAGGTCGTGCCCCTTCAGCGACATTTCCAGAGAGTGTGTAGCCATATGATCATCCCAAATGAAATACTTACGTGTCAGACCACTTCATTTGTGTCCTAGATCCTAAATGATTGCTTATATGTACAATCTGCTGATAGTGAAACATCTGGGCACCTATGTGACCTGCAGATGGATGGATTCAAAAAGGTGCTGTGCAAGGTGATGTCTGAGGATGACCTGGGACCTCATGATGAGGTGTAACTTTTGGGATCAGAGAGGTACATCAGGCACAAACTGGATACATTTCTTTCAAGCTGTTGCACAGAACAACAGCTTTGGGGTGTCCACAGCATCATTTAAAAAAAAGCATGGGACTATCTCATGAAACACATGCTTCAAGCAGTAAGTTCAGTCTCGTACCCAGGTGATTGTTGGGGGGAGTGAATGTACAGCGCTCTTTTCCACCCTCAATACCACAACTGAGGGGAGACCCTTGAGCAAGCACCAAACCCCCAACTGCTCCCCGGCCGCCGCAGCAAATGGCTCCCACTGCTCCGGGTGTGTGTTCACGGGGTGTGTGTGCACTTGGATGGTTTAAAATGCAGAGCACAAATTCCGAGTATAAGTCACCATACTAAAAATGGCCAACATGTCAAGTTCCCAAAATTCACTTTTTATCAACACTTTCAAACATAAGATGAACATCATCATTAGACCTATTACGCCCCACGTCTAGGGGTAGTAAAAATATCGCTCTTAACAGGGCATAATAAATCTGGGTTGTGGTAATGGAATCCCAAGTACGAATCACTCCGGTCGATAATCAAACATTTCCAAATGTTTAGTCAGTTTAAAGAATTAGGTTTATTTTAAAACAAGTGAAATAAAGAGCATCTCTCCAGGATGTCCCAAAGGCCAAAATAACAAACAAAACAAATCTAGGGAGGGGAAAAGATGATAAATAACCTAATCGAATAAGGAAATAAAAATACAGATTACTTCCCTAACTACCTAGCACAAAACAGAACCCAAACAAAATAAGTAAAACAAAATGGCAGGACACCCCTTTTGCTCTACGATCTTAACACACACATACACATTTGATCATCGGCCGGAGGAGGAATCCAGGAGCTCTCAACCCAATCGCGTCCGAACCAACAATGAGCTCCCCGTTGAATACCGGCGGCGTCCTTATAAAGGCCACGCCTTCTCAACCACCAATAGCGATCATACACCCCATCAGCGGACATCCTATCAGAGAGCAGACAGAAAGAGAGGGAGGAGAAAAAACACGTACACACACACACACCACAGCAAATACAAGAAACGCAGGTCGTAACAAGACCCTATCAATCATATGCCCAAAAAAAGACAAATGAAAATTCCTTAAATACCCCGAAAGGTACATAAACATTAGAAGTGGTTTTCCATGCCCCAAAAATTTCAGTGAACCATTCTGCAGACCAACACTTCAGAGAACTGGATGGGGTCTGTCATTTATCAGGACCTTCAAGGAAAAAGACATTTTGTAGTCTTCATCAGGCAAAAGTATAAATTGTGGCAGAGTGTTGTTATGTAGCCACTGTGAAGGAGATACCAGCAATGAAGTCGGTGGTCCTGAATCGATCCACATCAGTATCTGTTGGGTTGCAGTTTCATGCTGGTGAGAGACCATGTGCTCCTACAATGGAAAACCAAAGCCTAAGACACTAGCTCAATGATAACGTAGTGGTTTCCAGAACTACTATTTTATTGTTTAGCGGTGAGGACTGCTAAAGACAATGTGAATGAACTCTAACTCAGGTTTTTCAAATGGTCTGGTCTGCTAAATTGAACATTCGGGTAAAAGTCCTTCATACTGTTGTAGAATGTATCTGTGACTGAACCATTTATTTGCCTGCTGTGTTCTGATAAAGCAGTTATCTTAGAAAAGACACTCTACAAGCAAAATGTTTGACTTCTATCAGGTACAAGTTCACCTGTGTGTTCATTAAAAATATTATGAAGTTAATCTGAAATGTTGGATGTGCTAACATGCCAAATGCTGTTACCCGAATTAACCCTGTATCTTCAATGCTCTTTAACTCTTGCCGTTTCAGTTTCACACTATCTGCCATTTAGCCACCCCCTCATTATCTGTCTCTCTCTTTGTCTGTCCTTATGGAGCACCCTTCCAAGCAAACACCAGAGCTGCTATAAACAGAAGCAGGCTTTTAAAGGCCTCATTTTCTCTCTATGTCTCTCTGTTTTCCTTTCTCTCTTTTATGTTGCTTCATAGATATCAGGTGGAATAAATAGCTCTCCTCCATCCCCCACTATTGAGTTTTCCACCCCAAATAGATCACACTGCTCCTAAATGATAAAATATCAGTCTGTGACCTGATAACTCATGCATTTCAGAGGAAGTATTAACATCTATGCCTGTTTCAGAGTGAGGCACAGCCAGTGTAGAATATTTTCAATAGAAACTCTTATAATTGATTAAGTGATAATACTTTTTGTATGTGTATTTTGCATTGTATCCATAATATTCCATTCTGAACATCCATAACACCTACTTGGATTGAGTAGATTTTTCAACACCAAAATTGTGTAATTTTGAAGAAAGGTCTCAGTGGGTGTGTTACGTGACTGGGTGTCCAAACGTGTGTGTGCGCTTGTGTTTTACTGGTGTTGTTTTTGATTTCTATCAAATGCCTTTAAATATCAGTTGCTTGTTTTATGATTTATGTAACTGGCCAGCAATAAACTGTGACTTAACTACAGCACAGGCCCATTACAACCCACACTGGATAACACCACACTATATGCATACAAACCGCTAGCTATCTAGCAGGCCGGTCTGTCCCTGAAAGCACTGTGTATAATACAGAACGTTTGCAACCTGTCCTCTTATGCTGGCATACAGGCATATACCCAAAGCCCCCTGTCATTTTTATTGATTTTCTAAAACTAAACTGAAGGTGAAAATAATAAATGCTGTTCAAACTTTTAAGTTAACAAAAAGTCCAATGGATTGATTAATTGATGTGCACATGGTGCATGATAATGCCATAGTTTTATTTATTTATGTTTTATTCTATTTTATTTTTTTGCATATGCAGCTTTTAGTACCATGTAAATAACATGGTATATGGTAATCATTACATCTGTTATCATCACTGTATTGTGTTACATAAACAAGTTACATGTTTCATAATTCTAAAAGATTTTGGTACATGTGTCTTGTTGCTGTGAAATCTTTAATTATTTTATAAAGTAAAAGTTAGAATAATTTTTATATTGTTAGCAATATTTCAAGGTGAACATTTATTAGAATGAAGCAACTTCCATTTACTTGATTACTCATCATGTTAAAATGCAAGTATCAAATATGATACAACAGACTTTTGAAGAATGCTTATTTGTACATTTCTCAATCATTACTGTATTGCATTGCGTATGTTTTGCCCCCATAATTAAAATACAAATACAGAGCTGCCTCTGAAACAACTTTCATGTAAGTCTGACATCACCAACTCTTATTATCTAGCCCCTCCCCTTTTTACTAGCCAATCAATTCCTGATGAACATTCCACCTTACATTTTTTTTCTTATTGCAATGCTGTTTCACTTAAAATACTGTATGTAACGCTACTAAAGTAAAATGGGTTGTGCATGCCATTTTATGTTGGCTTTAAAGAACCACTCCAAACATCATGCAACAACATCCTGCATGCAACTGAAGTGTGCATGGGTTTAATTTGTTATGTAAAAGATTGGAGTGTTTCTCAAGTGGGTGAGAAAAATCTTGCTTTGCTGCCCATAGATGTATCCGAGACAGAGACAGAGAGAGAAAGACAGAGGCAGACAGATAAACATAGAGTGTGGGAAGAATGTCTCAGGGTACGGAGGCGGCCGCTGTGTACAGAACACCTGATCTCACACACACACACACACACACACACACACACACATCATCCCAGCAGACGCCACACAGAAAATTCAACAGAAACACACAACAAAACAGGCCTTATGAAGAACATATGTATAAAAACACACGGGACACATACAAACCCAAAAGACCAATTCGGCTGACCTCGAGAGTAAGTACAGTGGTGTCTTATGCTCAGGGGGTAAAGCGAGAGAAAAAGTAAGGTCTGTTTGTTAGTTCTCATGAATTAAAAAGAGATGGTTGTTAAGCTCTATTCGGATGGGAATAGTTTTACCTGACGAGGGCAGATACATTTGTGTTTCACAGATGTACTTTATTATTTTAATCCCATCTGATTTGAACCTGTGTTTACTCACACAGCATTGCTTAATCTTACGAAAAAAATTACATAATGTGTTTGTGAAACCTACTCTAAAGCACTATATGGATGATCTGTAAAAGAAAACGTGCATGGTGAAAAACATTTTTTTAATTCATTTTGAATTAATTAAAATTTTTAAGATTTGGATAGGAAAAAAATAAAAAATAAGTAAAAAATTGGAAATGGAAATAGCATTGAATAATTTACTCCTATAAATTACTTCATGAAAAAAATATTACAGAATTATTGTTATTATTATTTTTATGCTTTTTTTATTTTTTATCAGTGATTGCAATCCCATCCAGATTTTATACATGAAGTTCTCTGTTAATTAAATAATTGTTTTACAAAGTTAAACCAAATGCTTTAGTTTTTTTAATCTCTATAACCTCAAATAAACTCAAACTCTCAGCCTGTGATTTCCGTTATTACTACGTCTTAAAGTTACTACTGTACACCCTCAGCAACTCATTCAGCCATATAAACAACTTTTCGTAACCACACAAGAAAAGGAGGATCCCAATGTTGGAAACAAAAGACTGAAGGGTTGTTTATAAGTCTGTCCCAATTTAATTCAGGCTTTACAAAGACAAGAGACTGAATGATGGAACATTTAAAAACTGTATTTGACACAACAGCAAACCCACAGCTCACAAACAGATGCAGCAAAGCACTGTTACTCATTTCACATGTGACCAGTATGTATACATAGCTTTATAGGCACAGTTAAATTGCAAGGGTCATAGAGAGGGCAGAAAATCAAATTATTACTGTTTTGGGCACAATCATCTTTATTATCTTTAATAGCAATAAATCTAAATCTCTATTAGCAATAAATGTATTTATTTATAATTTTGCTGGCATGTAGCGACACTTCCTATGGCTAAAATCAGCAAAGAAAACATTTTTCAAAGCCACTGACATACACAACACTTGTCCTTATGTCTGACTGTCACAGTCTTTCGTTTGAGCTCATGCTTTTCTGCCTCTGATTTTCAAGCTTCATTACTGAGGTTACGCTAGTAACCAGAACATTCCCTTTTGAACGGTCTCTTCCTTTGCTTTGCGAGTCCAGCCCCGGGAACGCCTGTACTGAGGGATCCTGTAAGCATGAACTAATAATGAGCCCCAAACCGCTTAGGCTGCGGACTACAACACAAAACCTTCTCCACTTACAGAGGGGATTAGATAAACTTAAGCAGACAAAATCCGTGCCTGCAAATGATAAAACCTGGTGAAGGTAGACAATGACGACCAGCTGGTGGTCGTACAGATATCACCGATAGAAATCCCGCTGGACCAAGCCCAGGAGGAGGCCATTCCCCTGGTGGAGTGGGCCCTCACTCCTATAGGACACTGTATGCCTACTGAGGCATATGCCAGGGCTATAGCATCCACTATTCAGAGAGATAGTCTCTGCTTCGTAACCAGCAGCCCTTTAGAGCAGCCTCCGAAGCACACAAAGTGTGCCAAAATGGGCCAGAGCGCTAAGGGGCTAAGAACCCAAACCAGGCAGAGTGGATTGGGACCCTGCCCTTCTTCTGAATTAGGAAGAGCTAGAAGGATGATGACTTGTGTTCTGAACGGTGTGGAAAGCACTTTAGGCACATGGCCATGTCTTGGTTTGAGGATGACTCTACAGTCATTAGGCCCAAACTCAAGGCATGAAGCACTGACTGACCGTTCTTGCAGGTCACCCACTCACATGACTGACGCTAAACCCAAAAGAAGGGTGGTCTTAAGCGACGGGGCAGTAAATCGGCTGACTGGAGCTGCTCGAAGGGAGGGCCCCGTAGAGCCCTGGGGACTATAGATAAGTCCCAGTTCGGCATTTCCCAAGCTCCCCTCAGAAACTTAACAACAAGGTTGTTTCTGCCGACTGACTGGCCAGCCATGTGAGCATGATTCGCCGCGATGGGTGCCACATACTTTGAGCATGGAAGAGGTGCACCCCTTGTCCAGCAGCTCTTGTAGAAAGGTTAGCACGTAGGACATGTCACAAGAGGACGGGTCCTCGTTCCATGCTGCACACCAGTTAGAAAAGACTGACAATTTAAGGGCGTAGAGGCGTCTCGTAGATGGAGCTCTAGCCTCCAAAATGGAATTATGCATTTTTCCATTTCCAGAACTGAGTATCCATTCTTTGAATTTGACATTGTGACTATCACTAACCCCATTAGACTGGATCTTGTTATCTACGGCCTACTTGGGCTTCTACTCGGATGAAACGGACACCCTTCCAAGCCTCTTCTTAGAAGCCAGACACATTCCACCACTGCAACAATTTTAATTTTACTTGACTATTTTAATAATCAGTGTGGTGGTACCAAATAAAACATCCAAACCAGCTTGTGATCTTTTCAAGACCTCATAGCTTGCAGCACTTTTCCAGTGTTCCTTGTTTGTCATCTTGAGAATAAACATCAAATGCTTATAAAGCAACCTGCAAACACCAAGTGATATCCTTTGATTTTCTGCTTCTCTTTTCCTCTACTGTCTGTCATGCATCCAAAATCTACAGGAGCGATCCTATGTGATTTTAAAATAGGCCACATAACCAAACAGCCTCCTTTAATGAAAAAAAAAAAAACTTGCTGCACTCTTTTGTGACCAGAGCTTTGCAATATTAATGTCAACAATCGTCAGCCTTTCTTACGGGTAACAATATGCGTGTATTGCAAAATCAGAAGGTTATTATGCCCATAATACCATTTTAGACGTCATGCTTTACAACAATATAAAACCATCAGTCAGATCAAACAATGGCGCAACAGCCTTCAAAGATTCCTAGAAGTGTGCTTCAAATTATGCCATCACACCCAGATGTCTAAAGTTTAGTGATGATTAACAAGAGTTATGCAACTTTTTCAAAGAGTGTTGTTGCTGAAAGCAACCTCTGATAGAGGTCACCTAACAACCCAATCCTGGTTGTTTCTTGTGTGTGATTACAATCTGTTTGAATCGGGAAATTGTATTCCAGGTTATTACATAAACACTTATGAGAGAACAACGTCTGTATCTGACATAGACTGTTACATCAAATATAAAACAACCGACCTCAGGTCATCTGGAGTGACACAACCAGCTTATACCTGCATTTTCATGTTAAACACATAGGAAAACAATTTAATTTGTCTTCAATTCCATTCATACATTATGTTATATACAAATGTTTGGGGTTAGTAAGATTTTTTTTAAAGAAATTTACACTTTTATTTAGCAAGGATGAATAAAACTAATCAAAAGTGACAATATAGACTTTTACACTTGTACAAAAATTATATTTCAAATTATGTTCTTTTGAACTTTGAATTTATCCAATAATTGATCATAAGAACTTTTTTTAAGCACCAAATCACCATATTAGAATCATTTACGTCATGTGACACTGAACACTGGTGTAATGCTTCAGAAATGTAGTTTTTACTTGATCACATGAATAAATGACATTTTCAAATATATTAAAATAGAAAACAGTTCTTTTAAATTGTAATAATATTTCACTATATTGAAAAGTAATAACAAATAAAGAATGAAAGTATGAAAATACAATTTCATGGCCGGTAAGATATATTTATGATCATTTCAATCTTGGTTACATGGGTTCAGGTTTCTATAATAGATCAGTTGATGGACGTGACCAGAGCAGGATGAAGTCTAATTCATGAACAGCTAAGAAATAGATTGTGTTCCATGTCCTGTTAACCCATTATTGATCAGTTCATTTATGACAGTAATTGCACAGGCCCCATAGCCGAGAGCAAGAGAGAGATGCAGTTTATGTCAGGAGTGGATGTTATTGTGTAATCTAGCACAGTAGTCAGGATTATTGTAACAGGAGCTAGTCATGTTCAAATCAGACAAGAAGTAATTTGCTGTGCCACACAAATGTATCTTTCATTAATTAAGGTGGAGAAGGAAAGAGAATGGCATTCACATTTTGCCTGTACATGACACATTCCAGCAGGCTTCTTGGCTGACTAAAGCAGCAAGACTTTGTTGCTTGTCTGCCTTCACTAACTAAATGTTGTTATATGATCTGCTTAGCTGGTTCACTAGTTAAACCAGCACCAAACAAACCTGACCCACCATGGAAAATGCTGGTCTAAGCTGATATAAATTACTATCCTTTAATTTATTAGCTTTTCCCACTTTATGTCAATCTGAATGCTATATTCAGAGAAACAATCACAACAAATGGTAACACTTTAGTTTAGGGACCAGTTCTCAATATTAACAAGTTGCTTATTAGCATGCATATCACTATATCACTATAAGCATATTGGCTGTTTATTAGTACTTGATAATTCAAGCATGATAATTCTGCATGACCATATTATAGATCCCTTAATCCTACACCATACCTAAACTTAACAACTACCGGTAACACTTTATTTGACGGTGTCCTTGTTGCACGTTACATGTACTTACTATTATAATAACAATTAATTATGCATAATCACATGTAAGTAACCCTAAGCCAAACCCAAACCCAAATCCTAACTCTAACCATATAGTAAGTACATATAGTTAATTAATATTACTCAGTACTTATAAGTATAATTACACCGTAACAAGGACACCTTAAAATAAAGTATAACCCAACCCCTTACTATCTGTAACACGAGCGAACGAGACGAGAGATGTGCGGATCCATATGCAAGGCTTTTATTTACAGACGTGGTCATAAAACAGGCATGGGTTCAACAATGGCAAACAGGTATATCATGGGCAAGACACAAGAGTAATCCAGAAACAGGCGAGGGTCAATCGACTGCGAACGTAATCCAACAGGGCAATGCAAACGGGTAATCCAACAAACAATAATCCATGCGAGGTGCAAACAGAGTCCAAACGACAAGACGAGAGAGAATTCCAAGACGGGCAGAAGATCAGTAAACAGGCAACAGGGCAACACAACGTGACTAGACTTAGACTGGCAAATAGGACTGGGAACTGGCTCCGTAGAGTAGCTATCACTAGGTGAGCGATAAGCGCTAAACAATACTCGGCAGTGAGAGAGAGGAAGTCCATGGCTTATGTAGGGTGTGTGTAATCAGTGCAATGGATGCTGGGATATGTAGTCCGGGATGACATGCAACAGTTTGTGTAGTGTGGATACTATATATATATATATTATTATCTATATAATATATAATATATATATATCTGTAATATATAATAAATACAGTATATATAGTTAGAGTTCTGAGTTTTTCTGTTGTTTTCTTATATCTCTCTGTGTGTATGTGTTTGTTCTGTTGTGTGTTCCAGCATTCCAACCTGTCCTGTCGGAGACTACCTGTTTATTGGTTCTGTTCTAGCAAATTGTCTTGTTGGTCCAGCCCTCGTCAAGTCATCTTGTCTGATCCTTCCCTTGTAAAGTCTTCTCCTAGTCCTGTCCTCATCTCGCCACACTGCCTGGTCTTTGCAGACCCTAACTCAACCACAGAATAGGTGTACATAAATCCCGGAGCACATCTAGACATGTGGAGCTGGGGAGGTGGAGGTTTTCATGCTCTGATAGCACACTGCAGGACCGACTTACAATGAACCCTGAAACAGACTATTGAAATTGAGCAAGCAATCTCACTGGTTGCAGAATCAGCAGAGATCAATCAGATTGTGCTGTGTAGTAAATTGTGTGACTGCTGGAAGATTTCATGTAAAGGACCTATCAGCCTGCTCCATCTATAGTTTCATGACTGAACTGTTAGAAGAAGAAAAAAAACACAAAGTATATTTTGATTGAAGCAGTTTGGAGTAGAGATCATGGAAATGAATGAGTTTTGTAAAGCTCAGTGCTGGATTTGGAACAGGATATAGTGTATGAAATTTAATCTTACACATATGTATAGACTACATGAAACAAAACTAACCCTGACCATAACCTAGCCCTCACTGACCTAAATGTTTAAAAACATTCCATAAGTCTAAAATATTAAATCAAAAATAAAATAATAAAGCATGACAAAACAGAACACACTGTTCTAGGCCCATTTCTACATGCCACTTATTGGTTTAATCTATTACTACCTTGCTTGTTCCCATCTGTCCTGGGTAATGTGGCGTAAAGAATCCAAATCCATACAACGTATTGATGCACACCAGGCACTCCATAGATGGCTCTAAATACCAGGCTATGACCCAGTCACATATTGTTCAGGGCAGTAAAACATTCCTTTAATGGATGGCAGACAGACGTGCCGGCAGTGTTTACTGCACACCCCACTAGGTTCATACCAATCTGTGCTGTTCTGAAAGCACCTAAGGCAATGTTACGCATTAGCTAAATTAAAAGTTTTGTTCATGGATAACTAATGGACATGTAAAGAATAGACTAGGTTAAACTAAAATAAGATTACCAATTAGGTTTTCCTAGAGGACATTTTTCTTATAAGCTGTTCTTTCTCATAGCTCAAGGGATATAGGGTATGTTTGATTATAAGTAAGAGTAAACAACAATAAAATGAATATGGATATCAGAGGTTTAGATCATTTGGTCATAGACAAATTTGACGAGAAAGGTTTGACTTCATATTAAGATCTCTGACTGTTGATGGCAGACTTTTGTATTTTGGCAACTCTGGGCATAGTTCGAGACACTGAGATCTCTTTTCAAACTTTAAAGGAGACATAATGTGATTACTGGGGCCTTTTTCTCAGGAAAAACATTTGAGAAGCCAAAGACTTCAACAAAAGACTCAATTTGCTCTCCAGTTGACATCATTGCTGTCCAAAAGAAACACGTTAGATACTAAAAATATCAAATTTCTGAGAGAGAGAGCGAAATTAAACAGAAATCTTGGTTTCAGAAATAGATGAGCAATATTCATTCAAGCCCTCAGCCAGCAAACTACTCTAGGTAATCAGTATCATTTAAGTTTGTTTCCCTACCTGATTGTATTTGCAGTAAAATGGGCCTAAAAGATGAAGGACAGACCATGGAAGCTGGGTAAAAGAGCAGTGCTGTCCTGACAGTGATAAAGAGAGAGAATTATGTAACTGGCCCACCAGCAGGCGCTTTGGTGCGTGAACCACAACAATGCTGCAAGCATCACCCAAATTTACATGTAGACACACACTTATGTAGAGGTTTCAAGCTTAAATAGAGAGGCTGCTCTTGAAGCTCAAACACTACTGCTGAATAAAACAACACACAAAACCTTCCATTTATATCTTACAGACTTTAAGACAAAATGCATATTTTTTATTTATTTATTTATATAGTCATTCAGCAGACGCTTTTATCCAAAGCAACTTACAAATGAGGACAATAAAAGCAGTCAAAACTAACAAAAGAGCAACAATATATACAGTATATATATATATCTGTATATACCACCCCACAAACCCATACACATACCCTATACATATATATACACATACATATATATACAATACACACACACACACACACACACATACACACACACATACACACAAAGAAAATACGTAGATAGAATAGAAAAAATTGAAAGCTAGTGTTTGTTTTTTGTTGTTTTTTTTTTAAAAAAAAGAAAAAAAGAAGATAAATATAGATAAAGTAGAACTAAAATAGAATAGAAAGTGCTAGAGTTAGAGGGTCAAATAAAGATGGAACAGATGTGTTTTTAGTCATTTCTTGAAGATGGTTAAGGACTCAGCTGCTCGGATTGATTTGGGCAGGTCATTCCACCAGGAGGGAACAGTTAATGAAAAAGTCAGTGAAAGTGATTTTGTGCTTCTTTGAGATGGCACAATAATATGCCGTTCCCTTGCAGAACGCAAGCTTCTAGAGGGCGCATAACTCTCAAGTAATGAATTTAGGTAAATGGGTAAAGAGCCAGTGGTGGTTTTGTAGGCAAACATTAATGCCTTGAATTTATCGAGCAGCTACTGGTAGCCAGTGCAAATTGATGAACAGAGGTGTGACGTGCGTTCTTTTCGGCTCATTAAAGATTAATCTTGCAGTTGCATTTTGGATTAATTGTAGAGGTTTTATAGAAGTGGCTGGAAGACCTGCCAAGAGAGCATTGCAATAGTCCAGCCTGGATAGAACAAGAGCTTGAACAAGGAGTTGTGTTGCATGTTCTGAAAGAAAGGGCTTGATCTTCTTGATGTTGTATAAAGCAAATCTGCAGTACCGGGCAGTTTTAGCAATGTGGTCTGAGAAATTCAGCTTATCATCAATCACAACTCCAAGGTTTCTAGCTGTTTTTGAAGGAGTTATGGTTGATGAGCCTAACTGGATGGTGAAATTTTGATAAAGTGATGGGTTTGTTGAAACCACAAGCAGTTCTGTCTTAGCCAGGTTCAGTTGAAGGTGATGGTCCATCATCCAACAAGAAATGTCTGTTAGACATGCTGAGATGCGAGCAGCTATCGTCGGATCATCAGGATGGAATGAGATGTAGAGTTGAGTGTCATCAGCATAGCAGTGATATGTAAAGCCATGTTTCTGAATGACAGAACGTTATGGCATGTAGACAGAGAAGAGAAGTGGTCCAAGTACTGCGCCCTGAGGCACCCCAGTAGCTAGATGTTGCGACTTGGACACCTCACCTCTCCAAGATACCTTGAAGGACCTATCTGAGAGGTAAGACTCAAACCACTGGCGTGCGGTTCCTGAGATGCCATTTTCCAATAGGGTTGATAGGAGAATCTGGTGGTTCACCGTATCAAAAGCAGCAGACAGATCCAGCAAAATAAGTATAGAAGATTTGGAAGACACTCTTGCCAGTCTTAGGGCTTCAAAAAATGAGAGCAAGGCAGTCTCGGAAAGTGTCGAATGTCCACTTCTGATGGATGAATGCATATACAAAGTTATCAATGTGGATCTGTTTTCACAACCTTAGCCCGATTGGGGATTTACTGTTGTAGGCTAAACTGATTTCAGCACTCATGCGTCAGATAAACGCGTTTTATGAGGAGTAATTATTATTTAGATGTGTGTGCTGACAGAAGGCAATAGAGTCCCATGTTCAGAAGTCTTCCTCTCTTCTCAGAGCATCATGTGTCCTTTATCTACACATGAAGAAGTTTTTTCAGGCCTCATCCTGTGAGGAAGCGACTGTCATACCACTTTGACAAACATCAATCAACTTAAAACTCTTCCACAGTTCCTCTTTTTCTGTTTTATAGCCTTGAAAAAAAAAAAAAAAAAATCTAAAACCATTCAAATTCCATACATTGCATTTCTGGGT
The DNA here is from genome assembly GCA_018155175.1 of Sinocyclocheilus anophthalmus. Classification (NCBI taxonomy): domain Eukaryota; kingdom Metazoa; phylum Chordata; class Actinopteri; order Cypriniformes; family Cyprinidae; genus Sinocyclocheilus; species Sinocyclocheilus anophthalmus. The sequence goes on along the minus strand of JADLZN010008191.1, from coordinate 910,099 downwards.
AAGCCACTTCTCTAATCTTTTAAGTAATGTAACTTACAAAAAGCCTTATACAACAAACTACATCTTTCAGAGTCAACTATCAAAGACTACCAGAACCCAGGATCTCCAATTAAACCAGCTAAGTTATGAGACAAAATACTGACTCTAAAATCCCAGGAAGCATGTGGTGTTGGCAGCATCCTAAATGAAATGATCAAACAGAGGCTACACATTTAAATTGGCCATTCTAAAACTTGCAGGTGTATTTCCCAACATCTGGAACCAGGGCCTTATTTTCCCAATTCGACTGTGACCCCAATAATGACTGTGGTATAGCCTATTTGTAAACAGTAACCAAGGTAAACTTTTTCGCAACATTATGTTGCATAAAAAGCAGACTCCACTTTTCATTCACAAAAATGTCCCCAGTAAATACCAAAATATTGTACATCAGATGTTATATAATCTCTACATACCCTAATTGACAAGAAAATCACCCAAAACAAGTAGAATCTTGTCATGCTTTGATGACTTCAAAAAAATTATTTGTCACAATTTGTCATGAAGAACTTTTACTTCAGTTGACTGTGGCACTGGAGGAAAACATGCATGACATCATCAAATCAATGTACACAAAAAACAAATTTGTGTTTAAGTTGGTGACAAACAGACAGATTTATTCCCTCAGAGTCATGGATTGACTCCCATGCTATTCAATATATACATCAATGAACTAATGAGGGCTCTTGAACAGTCTGCAGCACCCGGTCTTACTCTACTAGACACTGAAGTAAAATGTCTCTTGTTTGCAGATGATCTGGTGCTGCTGTCACTCACAACAAAAGAGTTACAGCAGCATCTAGACGTCCTGAACATTCGGTCAGACATTTTATGAAAAAAGACACAGTTGCCAAGACCAACATCATAACTTCAATGTCCTTGGAACCCATTCAAAACTAAAAGTACCTTGGTATATGCAGGAAAATATAACAAGGCTGTGAATAACTTGTGAGACAAAGCACAATGAGCATTTTACGCTATGAAAAATATCAAAATTGACATCAGTTCTAGAACCCATCATGAATTGAGGTCCACTGTGGTCCTCTGACTTACCAAGAGTTCACTAAATGGGGCAAATACTCAATAGTAAAATGCTATGAGTACTACGAAAATCTCCAAATAATGCCGAACAGAATTAGTACTGTACCCACTAATTAATCAAATTGAAAAATAAGAGTCATTAAATTTTCTGCCAACCTTAAAAGTAAGACCTTCCATCAAAAAGCCCTAGAACTGACCCCAGGGAGAAGCCTCTTCAGCCAGCAGTCTTTAGTTATCGAGATTGCAAGTTGTTCAGAATCTGGCTGCAAGACTTCTGACTGGGTCTAAAAAGAGGGACCATATCTCGCCTGTTTTAGCATTCCTTCGCTGGCTTCTGGTTAAATTCACGGTTGATTTTAAAATCCTTAATTTTTATATAATGATGATGATGACATCACTGAATTCAATGATGAGCGAGAAGCCTCTTCAGCCAGCAGTCTTTAGTTATCGAGATTGCAAGTTGTTCAGAATCTGGCTGCAAGACTTCTGACTGGGTCTAAAAAGAGGGACCATATCTCGCCTGTTTTAGCATTCCTTCGCTGGCTTCTGGTTAAATTCACGGTTGATTTTAAAATCCTTAATTTTTATATCACGCATGATACCCTGATGTATGAAGAACCAATATAATGAACTCCAGATGCTGCTGATCTTAAGCTGACAAATGAGTGCTTTACCTCCCTTGTGACCCTTTGCACTAGTTAGCATACACACACGAGTTTTCTAACTGGCACCTACACGTCACCAGCGTTCTCGCTTTAGCTGCACACGACTTGGGTCCCCTCTTTTTGGACCTCCCCGCTCCTGTCCACGCCTCCTACCTTACCACGCGCGATCTGTGGAAGCAGCCACACGACAGCCTAGCTTAGGTACGCTCTTCCTTGCGTGAACCCCGCTCCGCTGCCACTAAGCTCATCTGACTCGCTCACTCGCTGCGCAGCACGACACAACCCCATCCCGGTGTGGTCCGTCTGGACTTATGCTTTCGACACCTTAGCACGCATCGACCGACTCTAGGCGTTGTCTGGCTGTGCTGAGCCGACGCCTAGCCGGCGTCTGCTTCTCTCACCTCCCCATAAGTCGCCATCTCGTGAGTATCTCGATCCTTCTTACATTCGTCTCACGTCTGGGAATGCTTGCACTACATAATAACCTCAACGGGGCGTTCTGATATCTTGGGCTTTTTATATATTTATTTGATTTAATGCATTAGGCTTTGGCACCTTTATGATCTCGGAACTTTGGTTCAATGGGGAAGATTTAGCTTCCAAGTGAGGGACCTCTAGTTATGATCTCCTAATGTGTTTACGACGTACTTTGCTGTGGCGTCTGCCTTAGCATCGTTTGTGTTTTACCCTCGCTTTGTTCAGCATTCTGGCTTGTGCCCTTTTTCCTACTTCCCATCTGTTCACTCAGTATTAGCTGACTCTAGTATGTCTTAGCATGTCGGGATGTGTGCCCCCCCGAGACCCAAACCGTCGCGACGGGAGCTCGATAGAATAGGGCGACCAAGTTGACTCTGTCTTGGCCCAGTTACCTCCATTGCATGTGGGACCAAAGCAGTACACCATCCGCCAGAAACACGCTTTGGCTAGCAAAGGCTATGTCTGCCCATACCACCAACCCTATACATCTCCGTGAGGGTAATTAGGCGTAAGACCCACCGCCGCACGTCCCTTAGGACCCGTGCCCAATCGATCAGTACTCCATCACCATGCTCTGCGTTCCCACCTCGATGCCAGTCACGTGTGTGGAAAGTTTGTGAACCCTTTAGAATGTCAATATTTCTGGACTGCAGGACATGATGATATCAACTAGCGAAAAATATCAGATTTCATGCAGCAAGTCTTGCAACGGTGACAACACTGATTCTGCACCAATTTCCACTCCGACCCACAACCCTGGGCCTCGTCAAAGTTTGGAATTACTTAGTCCTAATTTATTCGCAATGTCCAATATTACTATCTCCTGCGGCCACCTGGAGACATGTTTTAGGTCAGCACTGCTTTTCTAGCGGTGTATTTAACAGTGAGCTTGCCTATCCGGTCAGTGTGTGCCCTGTTTATTTAGAAAAGGACTATCAAGTTGATCATGTTGTGGAAGTATTCATGGCCAACACATGAGAACTGATGGACTCTGAACAAGAGTTGGGGTTGTTCATCAGGCTAGAATAGTGTTTCAAGCCATTTCGTGAACTAGGCGTTTGGACTACACAACACAGGCAGCCAGATTGTGTAAAGTGGAGGAAATTCAAGCATGTTACCCTCCCAGCGAGTGGTCCCGCCCCAGCTTGACAGGCTGCCCGTTGAGCATGAGTCCTGAATACAGCATCTACGCCTGTCGTAGATATATGAACCCCCCGTTATCCTACGACGCCTGAGTGATATTCTCAGTGATAGACGTTCAATTACGCTACGTAGCTGCTAACTTTAAGCAAACCAAGGCTCGTGCTCACTGCATGGGTTCGTCATACTTGTCCCCCAATGTCTTAGACGGCCACTTAGCGTGTCTAGCTCATGGGAGCCACTCCTGTCCACTCCCCATACCCGTTGACATCCCCCCTCACCTCCCCCCCCGCGCCCCCTGCCGATCTGTCCCTTGCCCCCACGTGAGGTCTCGCTTTCGCCTTTATGATTGTAGCTTCTCTCGGAGCCCCACCTGTTTTTGTGTATCTCTCGCAGTGACCCTCAGTCCTATCGCCGAGCCCACCTGGGCGGGCCCATCATGGACACCTGGTGCTAACGTCTTGTCCACATGTGGCGCAACGTAGCATTCCGACGGACTTGTCACAGCTCCGACGAGTGGGTTTCAAATGAGCACCCGACCATTTATGTGAGTTGCGAGAACAGGAAAAACACTGCATTCCAGCATAAGATCCTTATCCCATCTTTGAAACATGGTGGTGGTAGTATCATGGGTTGGGCCTGTTTTGCTACATCTGGTGCAGGATGGCTTGCCATCATTGATGGAAAAATGAATTCTGAATTATACCAACAAATTCTGAATGGAAAATATCAGGACATCTGTCCGAGAACCGAATCTCATGAGAAAGTGGGTCATGCAGCAAGACAAACAACCCCAAGCACACAAGTCGTTCTACCAAAGAATGGTTAAAGAAGAACAAAGTTAATGTTTTGGAATGACTGAGTCAAATTCCGGACCTTAATCCAATTTAAATTTTGTGGAAGGACCTGAAGCAAGCAGTTCATAGGAGGAACCCACCAACATCACAGAGCTGAAGAGGTTCTGTACTGAGGAATGGAGGCACAAGATGTTGTGCAGGACTGATCAGCATTTACAAGAAACATTACCTGCAGTTATTGCTGCAAAAGAGGGTCACACCAGATACTGAAAGCAAAGATTCACATACTTTTGCCACTCACAAATATTTAACACCGGATCATTTTTCTCAATAAATAAATGACAAAGTATATATTTTTGTCTCCTTTGTTTGATTGCATTCTCTTTGTCTACTTTCAGGATTTGTGTGAAAATCTAATTATGTTTTGGGTCATATTTATGCAGAAATATAGAAAATTCTAAAGGGTTCACAAACTTTCAAGCAGCACTGTACATTCTGTGTCTGCGTGAGTCTATACCACTGTCTATACCAGCTGGTGGCGTAGTACTTAGTCATGATAATAGGGAAAGGCATAACTACCAAAGTGCAGATATACAAACCATAAACAAAGCAGTGCTTACTTACATTTTAAATCATGCTGATCAGTTGGTGTTCTGTTTCTTCATTCCAGATGGCCATGACATTATGGAATTCTCAGGTAACTGATTTGCTAAGCTAAACAGCCAATCAGAGTGATCACTCTCACCCATTGCCTGACGCCGATTCAGCATGCATAATCGCCCAAACAACTGCCAACAGGGTTCGACTAATGCGGAACACACCTGAAAAACTTGGCTGACAGATGCTCAATGATGGCCCAACTTTGGCCACAATCACAATCTTTAGTCAGTTTTACAATCCAAAACATGTCCAACTAAACCTCAGAATAAAATGCTAGCTAGACCAAATCAATTTTTTAAAACACTGAAAGAAAAATGTCTAAAACACTGGACAGAAGCAACAGCTCAACAAGAAAATCAGAATGTTATCTGTCCCTAAACAGAGAATATGAATTGGCAGAATACAGGAGCACTGATCATAAACTAAGAAAAGTCTTGACCATATACAGTACAGACTCGTAACTGTGTTAATGTTACTAATGCTTTGGCGATGTAAAGCGTTTTACCATGCCATAAAAGTTACTTAAATCTTGAATATAGCTTAAAGGAACACTCCACTATTTTTGAAAATAGGCTCATTTTCCAACTCCCCTAGAGTTAAACATTTGAGTTTTACCGTTTTCGAATCCATTCAGCCGATCTCTTCTAAAACTCAAATATTTAACTCTAGGGGAGTTGGAAAATGAGCCTATTTTCAAAAATAGTGGAGTGTTCCTTTAAGACTAAAAACATTTTAAATAAAAATAAAAATCATGCAACGTTATTTATTATATTTTCTCATCAGTCATATTGAAAACAGGAGGTTAAATTAAAATTATTACAGCAATAAAGCAGATTTGGTTCATAAGTGTATGTGCTGTAGAGGCTAAGCTAGCTTATGGCGTGTCAGCATCACATGGCAGTGCTGTCTGGAAGGGTGATCACTCACAACAAACAACCAAATCAGGCGTCCAAAGGGAACAGTAGAAGATAAAGCCTCCCTGGGCATGACTGCCAAGCATTCTCTCTCAGTCTCTGAAAGGGGATTGTCCAAAGGCTAAAGTAGCCGGACTGGCTACCTTTATTGGCCCCCTTGCTTAATTCCTGTTTATAAATTGCATGGTTAGTGAGTGCAAATCCGGTTACATCACAGAAAACCCAGATTCTGCTGTATCCCAAACTGCTCTCGACTGCAATCAAACGCACGCAAGGACATGTTGTGACAGTGATGTCTGTCCCCAGGCAAGAACAGTGAACAGCGTTACATCACATAACCCAGTATGCAGCCAACAACTCTTTCACACAACTCACTGTCCCCAGTTCTTGTCCAAACTGAAAGAGACATCTCCCTCTGATCCCAGACCTGCCCTTCCATCTCACCATCAATATTGTAGGCACAGACAGCTGTTTATCATTCTGTTTAAAAACACTGTTGGTGTGAAAGTATTTACAGGTCACATGGCGTATGTAAAAAGTCATATGATCATTCTTCAGTGTACTATAATCTCCAAGAAACACTTTATACGTGGCCGCTCTCCAGTATAAGGGCCTTTCCCTACCATAAGTGCTTATACAATTTCCACTGTACACGTCTGTGGTGCAGTGTGGCTCTGATACGGCCACTGAAGCTGATTGCGGCCACTCTAGTCAATGCTTGTGTTTATTCCAGCCGCGCCACGCACGTTTCTAAAGAGGCTCACTGTGCTGCTTCTGTAAAGATACATGCATACGCCTCCTTTGAATAAATATAGCCAAAATCCGTTAAAATCCCACCAAAATCCGTTGCCATGACTTATCGCGAGAGGCAAAAGGTTACGTTTTAGTCGCATAGCAATGGTTAATGGAAATGCCGTCATTCAAGCAACGCACTGCCGAGCAAAAACTACAGATATATCGCCACGTTTTGCGCCAATTCTGTAATGGAAACGTGCGCATAATTATATCTAAAGGAGTTTTCTCTTATTCTTGGGGCCCTATCAATCGGTCACTAAGTCTGTGTCATCCAAACGGGTGATTGTGCATTTTATTCATCAGCAGCGGGCATGAGTTGAAAGATAGACACAGAACAACCTCGTAAGATTGAAACATGAAGTCTAATCCCAGATGACCTTGAGGCTATCAGCCTAAGTCGAATATGGGAGTGATTATGACCTTTCTTTTATTCTGAGAAGGTCGAGGAAACATCATTACACTTATTCCGACCATTCTTTGCAGTTAAAGATTATATTCACTGCTGAAGGCTTTGGTTCTATGTCCGATCATATCTTAAAAAGACAATGTTTCAGATCACTGGACAGCAGTCTGAAACTTGTAGAGTGAGGGGACTGGTGGCAGGATGTTAACCGACTAAAACAGGACCTAAAATGAATGCAAGCCTCTGTTAAGATGAAGTGACTTAACGAAATGGTTACCATCAGGGGTCCTGAAAGAGGCAACCTATCTGATGTCAGGCATTATCAGGAACAGCCATGATGAAGTGAACTACTGTCCAGCACTCCTTCCTGATCCTCACGTTTTTCCAAAACCCAGTAATCAGTTCTTTCTAACAGGGGGAAATGTGGAAGAACTCTTTTTTTCTTGTTTGTTCTTTAGCATAATAAAATAATATGAGATCTGGTGGGCAAAAGGCGTAAGAATCTTTACAGAATGTCATTTGATTCGATCCTTCGTTTTGCTGACAGTAGCCAATACCGTCCCAATTTTTTAATTACTGAGTCACCTCTAGTTTTTGTAAGGGGTGAACTTATGTTTTGTGGTAGGCCTATATGGAAACTTATGTATATTGTTGGTAATCTGCTTATATATTGTGCAAATTTAATACCTCTTGCTATTGGCAAATGAATTGCAATATAATGATATTTTTAAGAAATATTTCATTCAAGACGACATCCTCATTATTTAGTTTTAATATGCTATATACACCTGGATATTAATTTAAGTTGTTGCTAATTGTGTTATCGCTTGTAGAAGTATCTATACTTCACAACAGTAGTTTTAGTGAAGTTTACTACTGTATGCCTAGCTTGTAGCCGCTTCCCCAATACAAATGCGGGCCATAGCTAACACTAGAGCAGCGAGCTTGTTTTGCTTCGTCCTCTGCGGCTGTAACCAAGTGATTGGGGCGACAGATGCGCTGAGAGCCGGTGTTCCGCGAGAGGGCCCCCTTAGAGAACGCGAATGACGAGGCAATACACAGCATGGTCACCTAAGAGTGTGGATGACAAATTCAGCAATCAGTCGTTAACGCAATGAAGAGAGCCGAGGCAACGAGCCAGCACTTAATTTGACTGGTGCCCAGGTGATTGATGAGGTTATCAAATAGGGCCATGTATACAACCAGACCGAGGAGAGTGCGAAGCCACTCTGATTGGTGGGCACAGAAAGTAAATGAGTTGAGGACTATAACGATCTATCCGAAGGGGAAACAAGAACAAACATAGAGTAAGGACTCAGCGCAGCAGCTCACGGCATTGACAGGCCCCACGGCTTGGCGAAAGCCGCAGACGAGCTGGGCTTTAGCCGAGTCTTGTATGACGAGGCAAAGGCAGAAAGAGGAAAAAGAGATGGAATTCTGAACATGTATTCCAGCCACAGAGCAATGACACACAACCCCCCATAACTTGTAACTGTATCACACCCAAGTATTTCTCAAGTATTTCTCTCCTGTAAATATCCAAAGTGTGGCATACGTTCAGAGTCCCCTCTGTGGACATGCTCAATGAAATAACAGCACCATTCTCAGAGCTAGAACCTCACAAAAACATATTGTGGTGGGACAATTGTACATTGATGTTTAAATGGTGCTGAATGACTATCACATGGACTACCATTGGATATGGTAGTCCAACAAATTACTAAAGTTACTACCATAAAGTTTCTTTGAACTCTTTTTGACCAATGGATTTCCTTTGGCCGATTTCCCTTTGTATGTCAGGTACCAGTCTTTGGAATTAACAGATTTAAATGTTGCTTGAAATTACTAAATATTTAGTAAAAAATACTAAATAATGAAAAACACTTAAATTTTAACAGCCTAATAATATGTGTATATAGTTATATATTTTATCAAGAGAATTAATATAATACTTCAGGTCTCTACACTGTATAGTGTATAGACGTGCATGTTTATACTTAAAGTCAACATAAACTAAATTCGCAACTCGAGCGTAATGTACAGTATTGGAATGGGAAACCTTATGAACTTATTAAATCATGGAAATTGATCTTCTTATGACAGGTTTTTGGAATGAAGTGGTTAAACAAAATAAGGGGACTTAGTAACCAAAGCCAAAATCCTCATTGGAATAATGAACTGATCACAATACGTGCACTGTGTCAGACTAATTTATTATGTGAACTAATCATAAGTCATGCGATATGAAAAGGTGTGTCTGTTAAATTAATAGTAAGTCTGAACCTTGCTACTTCAGAACAGCATATTCAGCTGAAGTAATGTTTTGCATATGGTCATGTTGTACTAAAGCAGAAATGTAATTTTCCCTTTTATTTGATTCACCTCTAACTCAAACAGCATTCAACCTGCTGCTGTCTATAAAAAAGGAAATTATAATGATCTTAGTTTGTGTATGTGCACCGAACACCCAAGTAGTTTGAATGACAGAAAGAAAAATGGGTAAAAAAGTGTGAGAAATAAGGAGAGATTGAAGGAGCAGGAGAGACAGTTGAGCATGAGAGAGAGAGAGAGAGCTTGTAGAGTGACCTGTAATAGGACTAGAGTTGGCGCTGACTAACAGAACCATACACAGTAGAAACTCCTCCCCTTCTCTCTAAGCCTATAACAGCCCACTATGGAGGCCGAGTTCAGAAACAGATGAGTGTTCTTCCACACCACTACCGCTCTGGACACCCTCTGGCTGTCTCTGTCGACCTGCTTTTAACCTCTCCGTACTGGATACTGTCTTTTTGGATACTTTCTCTCACTTCTTTAACACTTTTGCATGGATTACTGACTTTAAAAAATGCATTCCCAGCTGTTGTTGGATGAATTCAGCCATGGTAAGTTACCTGTTTCACTTGTTTGAACCTTACTACTTAATTTGTAACACTTACTAATAAGGTGACTCTTATAAGACCGCTGACAAAGTTTCAGGGACCTTTCTCCTGGTGTCCTTCTCTCTTTGAGGACATAGACACTGAATGTTTGGGATGATTTATGATGAAAGGTTGGGAAGGATCCCAGAAAGAGGGTGCACATGGACAGCTTCAGGATTTAGGGGTGACAGGAAGGTCCTGGCATGGCTCACTTGTGCATAGCGAAACTTCAAAACTGTCATAACCAGGAGTGCATCAGTGACCCCTAAACCAGCACAGTTACAATTTACAGCACAGCTTCATCCAAACATAATTAAGTGAATGGCTGTGGCCCTGTGTAAATTGTAATGTAATAATAGGGCACAAAAATCAACTATTTGGTATGAAGAGCACTGATTCCTCAATAAAACTCTAGACAGCATGTGCTCACATGCAGTAAACAGAGTGTGGTACACAGGTATCCAGCAAGGAGAGTCATGAGAGGGTGTAGGAGGCTCACTGGACCATAATAACTCTCACTGGATTATGTAAACTATAGATCATGGAACATTCCTCAACGGCTTTATTGTTTTGATCAGTAGTTTCCCAGTGATGTCTGCGACAACTAAGGTAAATCTCTCTGAAGGATGGAGATGTCAATCATCAGAATGTTATGTAATTAACTGTGATGGTTGTAGTGGTAGCCTACTGGTTAATGATATGGGCTTGTGACCCAGGAACTATAGAGGCCATTGTGTCCTTGATTTCCCCCAAGGGAACTCCTGTACTGGAAGTTGTTTTGCATGTAAAAAAAGCATGTTAAATGGTGTGTAAATGTTTAAAACAGTGGTGTCAAACTCAGTTCCTGGAGGGCCGGAGCCCTGCAGAGTTTTTTTCCAACCCTGCTCCAACACACACACACCATGTAGTTTTCAAGTAAGCCTGGATGATTTTTGATAGTCATCAGTGATGTTTTAATTAGGTTGAAATCTAAAACTAGCCACACCATCCTTATGTTGGTGTTGGGTTAATATTGGGAGAGATCTTAGGGACTACATGAGTGTCTACGAATGCGACTCCACACAAAGTCGCGTATGAACTCTATTATCACATAGCTCTTATAATAGACAAGTTGTATATATGCTTACTATGTAACCCCTTAACCTGCATAATGCAAAGACAGTCGTGTTTACTAATCATTGATATCAAATATCAGTAACTGCCTGACCTGGTTATTCCGTCGTAAAATTTGAACTTGAGATTATCAGCTAACTCTACTATTAAAAAAATATTCTCAAACTGACTTGATTGCCAGAGGTGTAATAAGTATGGAGTAAATGCAATTAGTTACTGTTTTGGTTTTTATACTTGAGTAATCTTTTCGGGTACATTTGTAGTTGTAGGACTAGAGTATCAAAAGATATTAGTCAAACTTTTACATCTCTACTTCTCTACATTTTATGAATGAGTGATCTGTAATCTTTTATTCATACATTTGAAATGAGAGTGCGTTCAAAACATTACATTGCATGGACACTCGTTTTCTGCAGCCAGTTATTTCGGCTACAAAAAGACGTGATAGTGCCTGCTATGCAGGGCAACTGAATAGTAATGCGTTTGGCCCTATTACTCCCAACCGCAACTTGGTACGAAAGGTATTTATGTGAAGCGAGTCTAGCAAGATAGTTGTTGAATCAGAGGTGTTTATATATGGAGATGAGACATGACCGCAGCCGGCAGAGAGGCCCAAAAAGCCAGACACATCCACTGCTAGAGGCTTCGCTTTTGATTTACTTAACATTATTTTATGTCATCCCTTATACTGAAGGGCCCTTGGAAGGAGCATTGTTATTTAATTTGTTGCATTTGAGGGTCCGTTTAATTATTTTGCGTTTAGAGAACATAAAACGTGAGGGCTCTCCTCACAACTCAACTCTTTCTTGTTTTGTTTTCAATGTTCTCTGTGCCTTGCCCTGGATTTATGTCACGTTTCCTGTTCCCGCTGGTGTTTGTAGTAGTTTGTGTCCGTTTGCATCATTGGTTTCCCTGACTTAGTATCCTCAAGGTGTGTCTGTCTTGGTTAAGGAGACTGATCACACCAAGCACGATAACTATAACGATAACGATAAAGATATATTTCTAAAAATCGTTCTCAATATTAAAGAATAGAATAGAGTCCACACCACAACTATAACGATAAAGGCACAGATAAACTATATAGTTGGAATCATTTTCAGAATGATTTTTTGATGAATGATAAAAACATTGACTGCCAATCAGAATCAATCCTGCTATCACGAGCTCTAGAATTTAAAGCGACAGACGAGTGTACACTTAGAATAATCAGACGATATCGTTCGCTGGTGTGGACGCAAATATCGTTATCGTTATAGTTATCGTTCTTGGTGTGAACAGGGCTTTAAGCTTGTTAGCCCCCTGTGTGTATATATAGCCCTAGTTTTTCTTTAGTTCCTTGTGAGTTGTTGAATGTAGGCCTAATGGTTGTCTGTTTGCCAGTCATTCTGTTCTTTGTTCCCTTTGGTTTTTGGTTTATTGTTTGTTCTAGTTTTCCATGAAATACCTGCACATAAATCCTTGCCTCTGCCTGTTTTCCGCAGCTTCTCCACAACGTTACAGTTTTGTTACATGTCTCTTTGACTAGTGCATTTTTCGAGCCTATATTTAGTATAAGTAAAATAATTAAGTACTGTTAAAATCAGATACTCTAAGACTTCTACTCAAGTGGTTTTGGAATTGGTGACTTGTAACGTGTAGTGGAGTAATTTTCACTGTAAGGTATCTGTACTTTTACTCAAGTATGGTTTTTAGGTACTCTTTACACCTCTGTTGATTGCTTGTATTAAAGTATATTATGACCAAGCTCTAATCTGCAAATGTGACTATAAGGTATGAAGATATTAAGATATTAAACCTCAACATTCATGATCTTATGAAACAGCTCGTACGTTATATGGACACAATAATCCGATATATAATACGATACGACAATACTCTGATTAGAATCTACATGGTAAACGGAGATTTTGATACATTAATCCCGGTAGTTAATATTCGGAAGTACAGAAATCGACTTAATGTGTGGAGGTATTCTCTATTTTAGTACGACAGAATTACTGAGAGTGCTAGAAAAATCAGACAGTAAACCCTTAATCACATAGTTCCCTCGTGTACGGATGTTCGCCGCATTTGCGAAAGGACTACACACACGGCAGTGGTCACAGTTGACGCGCAAATTAAAGAGCTTCATACAACGATGTCTGTATCACGTACAAATAATTAAACGCATTTGCTGGATACACCTTATCACATAAAATACAAATTGAAACACCCAAAACTGTCCATGCGGCATGTCATCCACGAGCGAAGACTATATGTTTGATTACGTGAATTTCCGGAAGGGGAGTTGGATGGCGTCACGGGGGGTAATGATGTGTGCCATTAATCAATATATGTACTATAACATGTAAAACGGGAACATGAAAGGAATATTCTAAAAGCAACTCATGTAAACACCACACTCTAAAAAATGCTGGGTTAAATACAACCCAGTGCTGGGTAAAATAGGGACAAACCCAGCAATTGGGCTGTTTTGACCCAGCTGTTGGGTTAAATGTTTAACCCAACCTTCTGGGTAGTAACCCAACCGTTAAAATAGGGACAAACCCAGCACTGGGTTGTATTTAACCCAGCATTTTTTAGAGTGCATAATCATAATATTCACTTATTTAGAATAAGGTAAATAATTAGATTACTGATGTCCATGTAAACGTAGTCATTGTGTATTATTATGAATTGCTTTATAAATACATTTGACTTGAATTGAGAATTCTTGGGTTATAAAAATCACATATAGTGCATTAACTGGTCATAAAATGTATAATTTCAAAGTAGACAATTGCATTGTCTATAAAAGGTGCTTGAAAAACTCACCACTATGCTGTTACGATGCTAAATGATTACTAAGGCGCTTTGAATAGTTGCTAGGTGTCTTTAACATGGCTGTCAAGGTTTTTCAGTATAAATACAGAGGATCAGACAAAAATTATAAAAAGTCAAACCACTTGGAAAATTAATTGCACACCTCTGTTCAAAAAGCAAAAAACAATATTATGTATGTCCATGGTGCAAATGGTGTTTAATACTTTGTGTTAAGGTAATTTAATCAAGAATGAGCAAAAATAGTAGTGCTTGTTTATTAAATAAAATGTTATTTAAATTGAAGTATATTATAAGGATAAGTTCACATTTTGTCTGGTTGATCCAACGGTGAAAGGGGAAACCTCACGTGTGATTTCTATGAAATGTCGTAATTTGATAAATGTTAGGTTGTGAAAGTGGGTTATGAGCATTGTTTGTTAATAGACAGTCTGGTGACACAGAGGGTAATGAACCTCAATGTTTGATGTGTGTGAGGGAATGACACACCTCAGCTGTTACCCAACACCTATTCTCCTTCCACATGCTGCAGGTAGACACGAAGTCCACATTATCACACAACTAGCTTGTGCTTATATGTATCTTTATTCAAATGTACCCCTCTACAATCACAAAGGTTTGCATGGGTCACGCATGTGTTGTGTGGGTTGATTTGGACTCCTAGAGTGGCTGACCTATAAGAAAGTTAAGTGTGAAACAGGACTGTGTGAAACTCTTCCATCATAAAATTTTAATAAGCAGTAATACTATACGTCTCCATGTTACACAACATTACTACCGAGATGGGTAACCTCTTAATATTTCCACATATGAATAGTTTGCACCTTATATTAGACTTAAGCCAAGACTCATGGGCACAACCTTAGAGGCACATGATATAATTATAATGTGGAACATCATATCATAAAATCAGACAGCAATGGGAGTGGAATGTGTGGCACACAGTGTTGCCAACTAATTTTCAGGGGAAGTTGCTAAAGGAAGGTCGATTTGTTGCTAAAAGATGCTAAATGATGTTGTGATGTCATTACGTGATGACGTCATTACGTAATCACGACGCAAAATTGTGTCCCTACATCAAATCTCAGCAAAAATATATTTTTTATGTTAATTTAAATGTGTTCGTAAAATACTATAAATGCATAATATAATGTTAAAATATAAATAACTATTTTTATATACAACATTGAACACTTTTGAACGATTACAAGTTTTTTTTATTAGCTAGTAAACTAGTAAAACTACACATTCTGAACAATTATAGTTTTAAGCAGTGTATTAGTAGTCAGTATGCTACACTCTAAGAAAATAATTCACAGGTTTTTACCTGCATTTTAAATTACGCATTGTATTTTGTGTTTTCAGGTTACTGGGTTACAACGGATAATGGATAATTGATCATGGATAACAGATAATGTCCTGGAAAAATACTAGTACCTTTTCCATTTTACTAGATATTTTCTTACAGTGTGCGAACTGATCAACAATCACAGGTACAAGCTACTAACAAGGTGTATCATAAATGAACAATTATTAAATTATTATTGTTATCAAATTGAACAACTGCAAACAGCAATAACTTAATTCATGTGATGTATGTACTTCTAGGCATCTTTGGTTTCCTCTTTTTGTGAAATTTAGATGGAAAATGTGTCACTTATCAAAAGTTGCTAAAAGTAGCCAAAT
The DNA here is from genome assembly GCA_018155175.1 of Sinocyclocheilus anophthalmus. Lineage (NCBI taxonomy): Eukaryota > Metazoa > Chordata > Actinopteri > Cypriniformes > Cyprinidae > Sinocyclocheilus > Sinocyclocheilus anophthalmus. The sequence goes on along the minus strand of JADLZN010008191.1, from coordinate 894,628 downwards.
ACAATTTGCACACACCAATAATACACGCCACGCCCCCTGCTAGTGCTTGTGGAACACGCGACAAAACCACCGTTGCTAGGGTAGTCTGAAAAGTTGCTAAATTTAGCAACAAAATTGCTAAGTTGGCAACACTGGTGGCACAGAAACACCAACAGTTAGATTTCCATAGGACCAAAACGAGATGGCAGATGTTATTATTTATTTATTTTTAAATTAATATAGTTTATACCATATGGCATTTAAAACTGATGTCTTGCAGAATTTCCATGCTGCTCTTCAGTGACTGGCGTGCTCAGTGTTATTTTGTTAGCGTTGATATACTATTGTAGTTTTTGTTCATATTTTTGAATTTGACATTTTGGACATTTTATGTTTTATTACATTTTTTTTTAAGTCTTAAAATAATTAGGTGTGTTTGACTTGAAGCAGCGCTGCGCAGACTGATCGTTGTATGACATCAAAGTACCGTGAGAGCTAATAGAGAGCAGACGGACCCGCATGATTTCTAATCGCTCTCGCGGTGCTTTGATGTCAAACACCGATCAATCTGCACAGCACCGCTTCAAGTCGAACAGCCTATTGTGATAACCTTGATTGGAGCTTGTACCTGGATTGTGGATCAGTTGTAGATCAAGAAAAATGGAAAGGTAGTGAATTTTCCAGACTTTATCCATTAGCGTGTAAACTGTCACCCAAAAACATAAACCAGTGCGCATTTAAAATGCAGGTAAAAAAACACTGTGAAAAGTCAATATGCGAAAATGTCTTCATATTAGCATAGTACACTATTTTTTACAGGCTTTCTTAGAGTGTGGCATGCTAACAAACTACTAATACACTTTAAAACTAATTGTTCAGAATGTGCTAATAAAACAATGTATTTCTAAGCTAATAAAAAATTAATAATTGTAATGGTTTAAAAAATGTGTAAGTGTTCAATAATTTAATGTTGTATTTAAAAAATACAGTTATTTATATTTATATGATGCATATGATTTTACGAACAAATCTAAATGAACATATATAAATTATATTTTTTGCTGAGATTTGATGTCGTGACACAATTTTGCGTCGTGATTACGCAATGACATCACAACGTAATTTAGCAACTTTTAGCAACAAATCGACCTTCCTTTAGCAACTTCCCATTAAAATTAGTTGGCAGCACTGACTCTGAAGCGCAGTCGTAGTGCGGCATAGAGCACATGGGGGTCCATCTATCCATTCATTCAGCACTAGCACAGGACATACAGTCCTGATTATCCCGCAGCTTAGTTCAGCTACATTTATTAGTGTGTTTAACCCGTGTTTGTTGCCGTATCAGTCTGGAGGCTTGTGAACACCATGGTTTTTAGACAGCTCGTCTGCGGTGATGCTGCAGCATCATCATGCGTCCTGCGGTCAGACCTTTGCTCATAGCCATGAAGACACTCGGATAATAACCATAACGTGATTTCTGGAAATAAAGGAAACGGAACAGGGAGGGAGCGACTAATCGACCCAAATGCAGTGAGTAGAGCTGCATCAGAACATGCTGTCTGTACACCAGATAAGAACATTATAGGATGTTGTTGTTAAGCCACTCTTAAAATGGTCAAGGGTAGCCTATTTTAGGCGATGAAATTGTGGAAAGATAAGTGAAAATGGATAAACTGCACATATATAGAGTACATTGGATTAACAAGAGAAATAAATTAATTAACAAAGAACGTAAGCAAAACATGAAAGTTCAAGATATATCCCAAATCTAACTACATCACCACAGACCCTGAACTAGGCTATTATCAGCTTTAATGGCGATAGATCTTGAACGATGGGAACATTGAGATCTGAAGCAGTCTCAGTCCCTGCTGAGCGATCCAAGCATTCATTGACACTTGCAGGACGTTAAAAAACTAAGCAGACCTGGACAGAACAGAACGATCCTGCTTTAGAAGTGTCAGCATCTGGAGTTAAACTTCCCTGAAACAACTACTCAAGCAAATAGGTTTAGCTAACAAGCAAGATATAGGCTATGCACAGTGTTGGGGGTAACGCATTACAAGTAACGCGAGTTACGTAATCAGATTACTTTTTTAAGTAACTAGTAAAGTAACGCATTACTTTTTAATTTACAAGAGAATATTCTGAGTACTTTGTTTCAAATGGCCCCCCCCCCCCCCCCCTAACGCAGGTTACTTTTTTTTTCCAATTTATTGATTGGCAGCTCTCCTGTGTCCCCATATTGAGAGAAATCAGAAGATGTTACTGTAGATCTAAAATAAATATGAATATGCATTAATTCATCTCACGCACTCACAAAAAAACAAAAAGAATTCGTATTCTCAACAGAATAAAAATAATGCAACTCAAATATGACGCAAAACCTGCCAATAATTAATGTTACACAACACAAAAGATGCTTCGTATTTAATCCCATTCTATTAACCGATGTCTTTGCTTCTGACCTTCGATGATCCAGTTCAACCGTACTAATAAGCAAAACTCTCTTTTTTTATTGCTGAAGTGTGTTGAAATGTCTTCTTCTGCATTCTACTGTACGGATGTGAATGCACTTTCCCTTCAGCCTGAGGCTTATTCATTTCATTTTTGGTGTGAAAAGTTTTTTATGTTTGCCAAAAATAGAACTTTTTTATTTTAAAAACAAACAAGCAAGCCCTGTCCGGATTTAAAAAGTAACGCAAAAGTAACGTAACGCATTACTTTCCATAAAAAGTAACTAAGTAACGTAATTAGTTACTTTTTTATGGAGTAACTCGATATTGTAATGCATTACTTTTAAAAGTAACTTTCCCCAACACTGGCTATGAGACCCTGCAGCAGGTTCTGCATTAACTCCTAATTTAACTGGAATATCACACACAAGATGACATTTGTGATAACTGTAGTCTACAGATTATTGTTTATTAAACAGCGTAATATATTGTTCAGGGGTTACGCAATATAAATCAAGCTTAGGCTATTATTATAAAATGTAAAATGCTTTAAAATACTTAAAATGTGTTTAAAATATTTAGTTATACACTAGTTTTGTGATAAGAAATATTGCAATATTTTTTTTAACATATTGCTGTGTTTGTACGTGCTGTTGTTAAATTAAAAAATTGATTTACCTAATTATTTATTGATTTCACAATTTCATGTGCTTTGATGTGATTTCAAGTACTCTGGCCCTTCATGGATTTTGTGGTCAATGCAGTGAATTTCAATTTAATATGAGTTTGAATGCGGCGCGGTTCCCATAGCAATAAAAGAAGCGGGAGGAGTACCCGAGCGTTGCCCATGCGCAGTAAAGCTTCAAAGAACAGCGCTTAGAAGCGCAAAATGCGCATGCGTAGCCGCGCTTATTCACACAGTGCTTCAACACAAGAGCTTCACTCGGCAGTTTGTGAGGAGGGTGTGCTGGTAGCGCATACAAACCTGACCAAGAACGGTTAGGAATAAAACATACATGACACCCGTGAGAAGAGTAAGTAGACGTTTTATGTCTTTACTTTATATATGAGCTTGTCTGGGGCGTAAATGTGGCTATTTGAGTAGGTTAAAGGGTTTATTTTATCAGCTGAGGGCGGCGCGGTGATCAGCCGTGGCACAATATCCTTCTTTGTTCAGGTAACGCGTTGAAGCGCCTTAAAACATCAAGATTTAACACATAAATCATTAGAGGACACTCTTTACTCGTATGTAAGACATTAGTATGGTATATTAAAAGTTAAATTTCACCCTTACCTGGGTTATTAATATTTTTTAAAACATGATTTTAAGGTGACATGATCTTTATGTGAATCGTGCCGTTATTTATTGTTGGTTTTATTTGAGTGTTTTTATATTTGGGTTTCCTACTGTTTTTGCTGGGTTATTGATTCTGCTTTACAGTTTTTGAATGGAAGCAGTGTTTAGACTCCGAGCCGGTTCAGTTTTAGCTTTACAGCAAAATGGAGGACCGAAAATGACCAATAAAACCATAAAAACACTAACCGATTAACTATACATTTTACAGGACCGCGATGAAAATAATCAGTGTAACTTATGTACAACACAATAGTTTATTAGTTTGCCTCGTTATTGTAATTTGTTTTTCAATTTCTCCCACTATTCACTTTAATATTGAATTATTAATTTCTGTAGTTATTTCTGGAAACTCCTAATATATTTACTTTTTGAGTGTTAAATGTAGCAGTAAACATTGTCGTTCTTGTGTTTAAGTGGTAGATCCATAAAAAAACATCTAATGGGTTTATGTTTATTAGTTAACTCACTATATCATTGTTTAAATATGACTTATAGGTTGTTGGAATAATGTCAGTACAGAACTGATTCAGTGTTTGTTGGCTCCCTCCTTCATTTAACAAAATGGTTGGCTGCCAGTCGGCCATCATTTCTCTCACACACTACTGCAACGTGGCTGAATCACCCCCAACCTTTGTGTCTTCAGACACAGGCTGGGAGCCGTGTTAATCCATTACATGTGTGTTACGATCATTGTGGTGTCTTTTACAGTCTGAGGAGGGGAAACAGAAACCCATGACATCAGATAGTGTAGAGACGTCATAGAATGGGGTACATGAACACACACAGGAAACATTGCCCAAGAGGGCTGTCACAACTGTGTAAGCATTTTACTCGAGCGATTTCATTCAGAAAGTTAAGATATGAATAAGCGGTGCTCTATATTCTTTTGAGCACTTGTGGTCTTGCCTTTTTAAATGATTAGGTTCAGGCTAGATTGTTACGTTCTCTTCTGTATCCTCTGTACAGTCTCATTTGAGCTGAACGCTGCTCAAATTCATTCAGCTTTCAACGTCTTCTCCATAGCAATGAGGAAGCATATTAATAAAGTGCTCAAAGCGAATGACATTGTAATCAGATTCGTGTTTTGGTCTAATGATGTACGGTACATTGCTAATCAGTTGTTTTTCTACTGTGTTTTGCAGGGTATCCCAGTGTAAAATGGAGGATAGTTTTGATTGCGACTGCGGTGAGCTGGAGCCACCTGATCATTGAGAAGGAATAGTCTCACTGAGATCATCAACCCTTTCGGTTTCCCCACATCAGGTGCTTTAAACAGGAAAAAGGAAAAAAAAAAAAAAGTTGATTTATCACCATTAACTTGGACCATTAGTAATGCTGCTGCTCAGGGCCAGTCATACACTGAAAATTTCTGCACTGTGACGATGGATTTATAGGTAGTGACTTTAATTATTTCAGTTACATTCAGAGATATTTGATTGGCTTCCAAATTCATTCCGTTAAGCCCTAATAAACATTGAAATAAAAAGAAAACTCTCCCACAAACTACGTAAAAAGCTGCTAAAAAGTGCTGTGGATGATGACAACATATCTCGGCAACATATCTGAATCAGTTCCAAGCATCTCTCAGAATACGCTGTAACGGTCGTTCGGGGAAAACGCTCAAGTCTTTGTAGGCTTGAGTGTTTTGTCTTGTGTTTTTTGTTTAAGTTGTCTTTCTCAAATTAGCTGTAGTAGTTGCAACTCAAGATCGGCTGCATATCAGAAATCAGAAATCCTCCCCTCTATAATATCTGCTCAGAGCTGCTCTTGTAGGCAGCAAAATGGCAGAGAAATTTGAAAGCCTTATGAACATTCACGGCTTCGACCTGGGCCCTCGCTACATGGACCTAAAGCCTCTGGGCTATGGGGGCAACGGACTGGTCTTTTCCGCTGTCGACACCGATTGTGACAAAAGGGTCGCTGTGAAAAAGATTGTCTTAACCGACCCTCAGAGCGTTAAACACGCCTTGCGCGAAATCAAGATCATCCGCAGGCTCGATCACGACAACATTGTGAAGGTGTTTGAAACGCTGGGGCCCAGTGGCCGGAGGCTCACGGAGGATGTGAGCTCTCTGACGGAGGTCAACTCCGTGTACATCGTACAGGAGTACATGGAAACAGACCTCTGTAAAGTACTGGAACAAGGCTTGTTGTCCGAGGATCATGCACGGCTGTTCATGTACCAACTGCTGCGAGGACTGAAATACATCCACTCGGCAAATGTGCTTCACCGTGACCTGAAGCCCGCCAACCTCTTCGTCAACACTGAGGACTTGGTACTGAAAATCGGGGACTTTGGACTTGCCCGTATAATGGACCCCCACTATTCCCATAAGGTATTTATTTTTTCTCATATTTATCTCTTTCTGTGTTTGAAGTCTGTTTCATCGCATTGAAAACCATCCAGATGGCGTCTTGTTTGGCTGAGCTATGAATGAGCTTTCATTCCATTCACTGATGGATGTATCCAAAGACTATAGAAGAATTCCCAAGACGTGTCAGTTTTGAATGGGGAAAAAATGCAACACTCAATATGGCTGCTCTATCGAACGAAGCCCCGCCTTCTGAGCAAAAGAACTAATTGGTAAAGTCAGCACATCACTGCAGCTGCCGTTAGAAGTCCAGTTTGCTATAGAAACAGTCAATGCTCTGGGACGTGCGCTTAGGACTGCTCATGCACACTGGCTGATCTAGCCTAAAAAATACGCTTTTTATACCGCTGTTTGAGCAAAAGAAACCACATATATGACACAGTTGTTGTCAGATTTCATTGGGGATTTCAAATATGAAATTTAATCGTAAGCTTAGTGAACGGTTTTGGAGAATTTGATGTTTCCCCATTCAAAGAGATAGGAGCTGCACTTGCATGCCCGAAAGGCATTTCAAAGATGGCCGCCGAGTGACATGACTTGACACTCCACTATTTTTGAAAATAGGCTAATTTTCCAACTCGCCTAGAGTTAAACAATTGAGTTTTACCGTTTTCAAATCCATTCAGCCGATCTCCGGGTCTGGCAGTAGCAATTTTAGCTTAGCTTAGCATAGATCATTGAATCCGATTAAACCGTTAGCATCTCGCTCGAAAATGACCAAAGATTTTCTATATTTTTCCTATTTAAAACTTGATTTTCTGTAGTTACATCGTGTACTAAGACAGATGGAAAATGAAAAGCTGCGATTTTCTAGGGCGATATGGCTAGGAACTATGGGTGGCAGTCAGGCTCATAATTTACGCATCTGAAAATAGGCTTATTGGAAGTTACCAAGCTGGGACTATTTTTAGGCGCTTTGTAATATCATTGCGCCTGCTGCACCCGTGGTACGGCAGCAAAGTTCCTTGATTATTACACCGGAATTAGAGTATAGTTCCTAGCCATATCGGCCTACTTTTCATTTTCCGTCGGTCTTAGTACACACTGTAACTACAGAAGAGTCAAGTTTTAAATAGGAAAAATATCGAAACTCTTTGGGTTTTTTTGAGCGAGATGCTAACGGTCTAAGCAGATTCAATGATCTATGCTAAGCTAAGTTAAAAGTGCTACCGCCAGACCCGGAGATCGTCTGAATGGATTCGAAAACGGTAAAACGGTAAAACTCAACTGTTTAACTGTAGGGGAGTTGGAAAATGAGCCTATTTTTAAAAATAGTGGAGTGTTCCTTTAAAGGTACTTTGATGTATCACAGGAGTACACAGTATGCATAGTCCTTGAAGTGACTCCTCTGACTTCCCGTCACCCTTTCCAGTACGTTAACATCCAGTACAGTATCTGTATCCTTTGTATGTTCCCTTTTGAAATGTGTTTTGACAGTAGTTGACAAGGGGAGGGAACATTCCGGAAATAGTATGAAAGAACGACACAGCTGTTCCTTAATAAATCGAGAGTTGAATATCCAGTGTTTCTTCACATCCTGAATGGGGAATCTGAATAAGTTGTCAATAAGTCTGCTTTGACTTGCTGTAATTTGTTTTTTTTTTTTTTTTCTAAAGTCTCGTAGTTCCTTTGCTTTAACTGTTCAGTTTTGTGTTTTTTGCAGTATGTTGTGGAGAGGTGATTTGACTGGCTGATGCTGGGGGGGATGTGGCTGGATCCAAGCGTACACATCTAATTTGTATTCCGTTTCTTTTCTATGGGCTCACATGATCCATATGCCAGCCAGATCTTCTCTCACTCAGACGCCTCCTTCAGAGCCTTTTAGAGAGCGAGCTGTTCCTGCTTCAAGTCTATGAATAGCTGCTGTCGCTCCCCCGCACATGCTTTTCTGGTCTGGGCTTTTTTTCTTCAAGGAACAAGAAAATTGAGAGACGATATCAGGCTCTGGTCATGTAATTACTGAGTCAACTGCTTTACTGACGTGTGACATGGTCTGATTTCTCAAACTTAAGCAACTTGTTTACATGGGTATGAAAAAGTGGAAAATTATTCAGAATAAGACTTGAATTGCATCACGTGTCATAAATCTGTTATGAAAACAAGTTATTACAGTCATTGTTTAATGTTTATTTCAGAAATTAATTTGAGTAGAAACATAATTATCATTAAAAATGTCAGGGTTTCCCATACATTGATTTATTTGTTTGTGGTGGCCCGCCGCAATATTAACACTGACCGCCACAAATAGAATTTCCACAAGGCTTTGACTTTGTTGAATAAACATGAGCTCTGCACGTTTCAAATTCAAAACATGGCAGGGGTGTTTTTATATGAATGTATCATTTTTGAAGGGAACCGATTGTCTTCAGAAAAGTTTTGATGTCATTTTCATTTAATCTTTCCTATAATGCCTTATAAAGTAGTGTTCATGAGCGCACGCTGCGTGATTACAAGCCAGTAACCCGGGGAAACCGCTATTTCTGCCACTCTTAAAGCGCCACCTGCTGGCAGAGAATGAATTTGCACTTTCAATAAGCCTGCTGTTTTATATTTACATTATATACATGTATATTTCCCCCAGGGAAAGTGCCGCCACACATAGTGTAAGTCTGTGGGAAACACTGAATGTTGTATAAAAACTGCATTTTTGTACAGTTTAAACGGTTATGTACAACTTTTAATTTGAGTGTTGCTTATTAAATTTGATTAATGCATTAGGGCTGTCAAAAAATTATGGAGAAAAAAAATGGAATTTAATATAAAGATCCATATTCGAATGCAAAAACGTTGCATTCGAATTTTAGGTTTGCGTTAAGAGGCAGCTATATACCGTGTCGTTGCATTATATTGTTTTTGTTAGCCTATCCAGTTGTAGTGATGGTCGATATGGCTTAAAATAATATCACGATGATTCGGATATTTATTGCGATACAATATCAATGACGAAATTTAGGGAATCCTCCTTTCTTTAGAGCATGGTCACCAAACCTTTTAGGCCCAAATCCCCTGACCTCAGCCTTTATGAAGACAAGATCTACCTATGAGAATTTCTAGAAAAAGACAACCAGATTGTACTCAAATTTGGCCTTTACTTATTATTTTTTAATGTAGTCTGCGCCGATCATAGCTGATTCAGATTCAGCTTTTCTTTTTTTGTTTTTTTTGTTTTTTTTTCCCTTTTTTTTTAACATTGCAAATTGGATTCTGCTACTGATACTGATTTTTAAGCAAATTTATTTAGTGGCTATTTGCTTTATAACAAACAAAACTGGCTTTAAAACAAATCCTAGGCGTTTGAATTATAGCACCACTGCTTTTAATCATGATCTGCACGGCAGCTGGTTTTGATTTGATTTAGATTAATTTAAGGATTTAAAACAAAACACATACTGGTCGAACGTTAGTTTTATGTATTTCATTGCTACCTAAAACATCTGCAACTAAAACAAAACACCGCAGGTCCTGAATGAGACGCACTACCTCCTCTGACTGCAGGTTGCGCCTATGAACAGTGTTGCCAGGTTTTCACAATAAAACTAGTCCAATCGCATTTCAAGGAGGGTTCCTCTGTAAAAATCGCATTCAGGGGGTAAAATACACGTTTTTCGGCGTGGATCTTCAAGTAAAATTCACATTCCAGGCCGTAAATATCACGTTATTGGGGTTGCTTCAACCTGCGGACATTAAGAACAACCCGCGGCAACAGTGTTAAAGTGGAAAACCGCGGACTTGGCAACACTGCTTATAAACCGACCGCAACACAGCGTTTCCTTGTTTACCGCTGTAAACAAAACAGAGTTGCGCTTTAGCCACCTTTTTCTTGGCAGTAAAAATGGGCCGCGGCATTTGTACATGATAATTGGTACTGGCTTCCGGGTCTCATCTTCGGCCGTCTCCGTCCAGCTATTTTTAGCTGGGCACAACAGTTCGTTTTGCTGCTTGATTTGCCAGTTGGTGTGTCTTATCTATCTTTAATGTATATCTTAATTATGAACCACGGTTTGTAGTCCAACCATTTTACCGTTTACTGTCACGTTGTTATTCTCCCCGTTATTTACCTATCGCGGCATAATGAACCGAAGTCTCACCCATAGGCCTTACTTCCGCTTTTAAGAAAAGGTGATACGGAGAATAACATTCCATGTAGGCCCTTTCGCACCTCTTTAGTTCCAGAACTAAACGTACTGTACTAAAGTGCTGGGACAATTTTGCGCGAACTATTTCCAAATACTATTTAAAGGGTTGCATTCGCACCGACAGTGTGTAATAAGAAGTGACGTAAGCCGGTCAACAACATCGTCATTTGTGCGCGGCGTTCAACAACAAAAACAAAGAAGAACAACATTAACAACAGGAGGATGAGGACGCTGTGATCGGAGCTGTTTTTTGTTGTGTCTCGCGGGTTTCACAATAGTGGACATGGAATGTCGACGTATACGTTAAAGCGATTGAAAGAACGGAAAGGAGTACTAAGAATCTCCAAAGACAACTGGCAGTGCTACATTTGCTACAAGTGCCTGCACTTCAGCATCCATCCATCTATCTATCGCTGTTCTCCATACTTGCAAAATAAGTTTACACAATGTTTACAGTATGTTTACACAGCGTTTTTAAATCATGGCGGGTGAGGGCGTTTTCGTAGGCGTTTGGCCAATCAATGTCTACTTGCGTCACGATTGGTACCAGTTGTGCTGGTTAGACCCTGACCCTGCTAATAGGAGCTAATTTGGTTCTCGAAAAAAAGGCAGTCCGGTACTAAAATCGCATCCAGTTCCGGCGGTGCGAACACGCCAAAAAGTGGGTAGTTCCACAATTAGTTCTGGTACTATGAAAAGATTCCTGCGGTGCGAAAGGCCCTATTGCCATCAAAACTTTTCTCAAGACAGTTCCCTTCAGTGATACATCGCGATCGACGGGTTGGCGACCACTGCTTTAGAGAAGTATTACCTTTTCTATTTTTACCCAAAATAGGGTGTTGTGAGCATTACTGAGTACACACGTAATGTAATGACTGTTTAGTTCATACTGGAAGCCAGAGGGCGCCCTTATGCAGAAACGCCACATATGCATAGTAGAAGTTATGCTCCAGGAAGAAGTATCCAGTGATCGTTGTAGCTGAATAAAACGCAGATAAAGAAATTTTAACTCCGGAAACCTGAAGACAATAAACATGCGATTGCACAAAATATATGGTATCCGTGTTCTTCAAGCAATCTTGGGTATTTTTTATAATGATAAAGTATATTTATAATGCAATGCTAATCGACACTGTATCACTGTATAATGCTATAAAATAGTATGATTTCTGCTTTATTCTGTGATACGAAACCACGTCTGATCACAAAAATAAGTTATTTCAAACACTCTACTATGTTATGAAGTTAATATGGAGAGTATGTTAATAAATTAAAATATCTTTGTTGGACAAAAGGTTTGTAAATGACTCATACACATGTAAAACTGTTGTGCACGTGCTACTGTAGTACATTTACTCGAGGCTCAGACCGATTTTTGTCGCACTGTACAGCCCTATCCAAACCTGCTCCAGATTGTAGAAGGAGCTGCTCAATTTCACGTCTGCCTTCCTTCACGTCACTCCACACAGTCGTACACAGAAATATGTCAACAACTAGACTTTATTGTTATTATCGCAGGAAGACTAATTCTTATTGTGTGGAGAATTTTTACCGGTATATCAAACGATAAGATATCGCCCATCCCTCTCCAGTTGAAGCCACTAGAAGTGGCACGGCTGCGTTGGTCATTACAAATATTGCGGGAAAATAGAACATCAACTCGGAGAAGATCTTGTTTACATCAAAAACCGAAACCAAGGGAACATCTATTACTGTTGCCCTCAGCGTCTCACACAAAAGAGCCCCATGTGTAGAAAGCCATGTAACGCTAATGCAAGTTCACTTTGAAAACCGAAGACTTATGGCGGGTTAATTCCCCATCCCACTGCACTCGTGTTTTTAAATAAACGTGACCATTTGGCCAATTATAGTTACCCATAACGAGGAATTAGTGCTCGCGTTTAACCCATCTAAGTGCACACACACCAGCAGTGACCACACACCCGTAGAGTGGGGCAAGCCATTTTTGCTGTGCTCCCAGACATTTGGGGTTTGTGCCTTGCTCAAGGGCCCTCATCGTGGTTGAAGTGGGAGAGAGTCTGTACATTCAACTACGTCACCCCCCTACATTCTTTGCCGGCTAAGACTCAATCGCAACCTTGGGTTACAGTCTGACTCTAACCATTAGTCACGACTTCCCCTGTAATCTGTGTGTAACTTTGTTTATAGTTGTTTTAAAGCACTTAATATCTTGGTTTATAAACGTTTAAAAACATATGCAATTTTTCACAGTAGGCATGTCATCTTAAATCTTTTATAAACTTGCGTTGGTCGATGCACCCTCTTGTGGCCTCAGAAGAGAAGCCAAAAGCTATTCTTCCCCCTATAACTGAAATTATGCATTTTAAATTTGAATATAATTCGAATTTTTAACATATTTAAGTACAAAATTCGAATGTAGTTTTTTAGCCGTTTTGACAGCCCTACTGGTATAGTGGCTGACATCCACGCCAATGTTCAGATTTTATAAACTTTGTTGACATGGAGTGCTTAGGGCTATGTCAGGTTCTGAGCAGGTGTACGCACATTTTATCCCTATAATGCATTATAAAAAAACTTTAGTATTTTATTTTTTTTTCAGCTAAATGAAAACATGTTTTCCACTGTTTTCTTGTAGAAGCATGCTCACTCTTGCCACTTAAGTTTGTTTTTAGTAAACCTGCACAGTACTTTATCCAGCTCATTAATTTTCATTCACAAAGGCACAGTGAATTTCAGAATGTAGGTCATGAAACTCTTATGATGGTATTACCCATCTGTGAATGATTTATGTTCCTTGTGTTGTAAACTTGTATGGAATCGGTCTCCTTTTCACTCCAGAAATGCAGCTATCTTTAATAGCTTAACTTGTCTGTCTGTTTCTCATAGTGCTCATAAATAATTTTTAGGCACGCATAGATATAAGGGAACTGTGGATATTCCGATTAAGGTGTTGAAATGACATTGAATTCTGATCCAAAGAGGCACCGATACAACCAAATTTACATATTAAGAAAGTTCATATTTATGCAAACATGATTGCTAATTATCTATAAAATCTTTTAAAGTCTTTTTTGTAAAGTGGTTGACAGTGTAATGGTGAGAAGTAAGCAAACCTTTGCTTCTATCCATTCCTCTTCTTTCAATTTTTTCCCCTCTCTCTCTTTGCTGCAGACTACTGACAAACTGCTGTGTGCTCAATTTTGCTGGCCTGTTTAAGCAGTTTTGTGCATTGATAGATGGAGAACGGGAGTGTGTGTGTGATGCCTCTGTGAAATGACCCTTTTCTGCAGTCAGCACTTCAGTGGTGGTTTATGGAGGTTTGTGGGAAGCAAACCTCAGCCATTTCACTGTCTCTAGTTTTATATTCATGAACTTTTTTTTTCTTCTGATGCCAGTGTATCTGTTTTCCTTTTGCATTCCCTAGAATATATGTATTTGTACAAGGTTTATTTACTCATGTTCTAAACTTGTATGACTTTTTTCATTGAATACAAAAGATGGCACAGTACTCGGTTTATTTAAAAGACAATCTATTCTTGCTTGTATTGTGACCAACTGTCATTGACGTCAGATGTGGCAGGATGCTATAGCATAGGGGAACCTTTTCAGTGAATTAAGTGCAAGTGAAGGCAATCCAGTAAAATCAGTCTTTAAAATGGCCTGCATCCACTATGGGTGGATGGGCTAATGTCCATGCAAGTGGGGTCAGTTTGGAAGGGCTAAATATGATCTAGCTTCAAGCTATAATTCAGACAGGCTGTTTAAGCACTAAACATAAGCCAAGGCTCTGTGGCTGAAAAATCATTGTTTGGAACACTAGTCAGGACTGGAGAAAGTGTAATTAGGGAATGTTTGAACAAGGTTTCTCAGACTTGGAGAAGTAATGATTCACCTGTGACTGGAAGCTCTAATTTGAACCCTTCCACATTCAGAACATGCCTTGTGTATGGAATAAAACTTGCTGTACCAAAGGCAAATAATCTATTAAATAGGACATGTTCTCACTGTTTTGATAGTTCAATAGGGCCTTTCGCACCGCAGGAATCTTTTTCAATCCCCGAACTAATTGTGTGTACCTACCCCCTTTTTGGCAGTGTTCGCATCGACGAACTGGGATCGATTTTAGTACTGGACTGCCTTTTTTCGAGAACCAAATTAGCTCCTACGCCGGAGCAGGGTCTAACCAGCACAACTGGTACTAATCGTGACGAAAGTAGACATTGATTGGCCAAACGCGTATGAAAACACCCTCACCCGCCATGATTTAAAACGCCGTGTAAACATACTGTAAACATTGTCAACTTATTTCGCAAGTATGGAGAACAGCGATAGATGGACAGGCGCTGAAGTGCAGGCACTTGTAGCAAATGTAGCACTGTCAGTTGTCGTTGGAGAATCTTAGTACTCCTTTCCGTTCTTTCAATCGCTTTACGCAGCCTATAGGTCGACATTTCATGTCTATTATTGTGAAACCTGTGAGACAACAAAAACACAGCTCCGATCAAAGCGTCTTCCATCCTCCTGTTTTTAATGTTGTTCTTCTTTGTTTCTGTTGTTGAACGCCGCTCACAAATGACGTCGCTGTCGACCGGCTTATGTCATTTCTTAGTACACACTGTCGGTGCGAATTCAACCCTTTAAATGGTACTGGGAAATGGTTACTCAATCGTCCCAGTACTTTAGTACTGTACATTTAGTTCTGGAACTAAAGCGGTGTGAAAGGCCCTAATATTACACTGATGTTTTCCAACCCTGGATGAGCTGCATTAATGTCTACTGCATACAGAGGCAACAACCTTCTAAAGCCCATTTTATACTTCTGCGTCGAACCTACGCCGTAGCTTACACATAGACGCACACCCATACGCCATAGACTGACATGCACCTCTCCAAAAATCTAACAGCGCGTCAATTCTACACAGACCGCAAGCGCTGTGATTGGTCTGCTAGAACCCCTACCTCCGTATGTACTTGAGTTTTGTGTGTTTGTGCACTTTAATATATTTTAATGTTACACCTTCTTATATAAAACAAAGCAAAGAAGTGTCTTATAATTTATTATACTACATAGCATTATACATCAGTAGTTGTCCGTGACAAACAATGTTGATCTGCCGTGTCCAAGTCCTTGTGGAGATTGAAAGTATGCCATCTTCTCCTGTTCCGTTGTTGTCTCCTTTTTGTAGTTTTAAATAATGATTTAATGATTTGATATTTATTTGCTGCCGTCACGGCTATAATGCTTCTCTGACAAGCTACTTCTTCTACGGCTTTTACCGTGGTACTGCGGGTTACACCAGCAACATGCCCGTGGACACTGCAGACTAGCGGTTTGCATGTGTACTGCACGTTGACGCGGACAACGACACAGAAGTATAAATTAAAACTGACGCATAGCCTACGGCGTAAAGGCTACTGCGTAGGTCCGACGCAGAAGTATAAATCAGCCTTTAGGCAGCATCCTAACTATAATGGAACATCATAAGTAACTAATTTGGAGCTCTCTAGATGAGCAGGAATTCTGTCTGTCATACAAATAGTATTCATTATGTGAAGAATGCAGGAGACTCAATTTTGATAAAGTTTGGCTTGAGCTTCTAAGGTACCAACAATAAGAAAACCTACCACTTAGAGATGCACGGATACCATTTTTATCTGATGCGATACCAAAAATTCTGAGTATCGGCTAGGGATGTTACGATTCCATTCGATTGTTTTTTTTTCCCCACGATTTTGATTTCACGATTCACTCGATTCACGAATTGTTTTCAGTGATTTATTTTTTTTTTTACAAAATGAGATTTAAGACAAATTATAAATTAAATGTGTCCTTTTATTATTGCTTGGACAAAATACTGCACGTTTCTTTGTGAAATAGAATATAACACTAAAAAATACTAATATGCACTTATACATTGTTGCTCTTTTGTTGGTTTGGATTGCTTCTGTTGTCCTCATTTGGAAGTCGTTTTGGATAAGTGTCTGCTAAATGACAAAATTTAAATAATGTAAATGTAAATAACAAAACTAAAAATTTTAAAACAGCCCGCAAATCATTAATACCACAATAAAAAAATATCTTCATATAAACAAAATAAGGTTTTGTCTGTGCTCTTTCCTTTTAAAATTAGAGGCAAACACTGCATTTTAATCATGATTCAAACAAATATGTTGCATACATGCAACATGAGCAGTTTTAATCTAAATTACATTGTATAATTAAGAAATTTGAAGCAAAAACAAAATGGTTTGACTTCAGTTTTGTGAAACCATGCATAAAAAAATATCTGCATGAAACAGAAACAGCAAAACTGAATGAGACGCAGATTCACTCTCTGCCAGCAGGTGGCGCTTAAATCATCTTGGAGAGTGTTTCATCGTCTTCACTGTCGTAACCGAACGCAACACGCCGTTTGAATACTGAATGGAGGCTGACAGACAGCCGCAGCGGAGAGAAGAGTTTACGTGAACTTAAATTGAACGACTTAAATATTCATTTGTACCTCACATTCAACTATAGAACGGCTTCAGAACTCTTGGAATATAGTGCATGGAAACTTTATGGTGCTTTATAATGTTTTTGTGTCTTTCGTGGGGCTTAACAATAACACAGAATAGTATACGCACAATATCGGATTTGGATCAGTCTCGACCGATACCCAATTCGGCAGAAAATGGCAGTATCGGAGCCATACAAACACTGCTTCCACCTTATTTTATCCCTATATACTTTACATACCAAGTATTACATACTGATTATTCAACAACAGTGTTGATTTACATGTTGTACAATTCTTAAAGGTACAGTAGCAAAAATGGCCAGTTCAATTCTAAGGGCAAAACGGATGTAAAATTGTGTAAAGCTAGGTTCTGCCCTCGATTATTAAGACTCAGGGAGGGGGGGGTGGTATGAGCTTAAAGTATTGTGGGAAGGATCCTGAATACATCAGCTTGTTTTTTTGAGAATCTTTTTATCTTGAGCTGCTCTGGTCTAGAAATCCGACCCAGTCTGAGGAATGTTTGGAATTCACGTGCGGATCAACTTCCCTTCCCCCTCTCTTCTCTTTGTCTGTGTTTGGCTGAGCTCTCTGGATTCTGGTCTTCCTCCAAGTCCTCCTTTTGATGTTTGCCTGTGTCATTGGGTTCAAGCTTGTTCTGCCTCGTCTTTGCAGCCGTTTGAGGTTTTAGAGTTTTTGGCAAGTTACCAGAGGCTGTTATATATTTTCTTTCCCCCATATTGAGCTGCAAAGGGGCTCCTCTATTCGTTGTGTGCATATGCATATGTTAAATGTGGTGTGAGAAGAGACTGTGTTTCTAGTACACGGGACTTTTAGAGGCATAAATTGGGCCTGGAGTGTGTCTCACTCCTCTCAGCTGTCTTTCTCACATTGACTCATTTTACAAGCAAGCTCTAAAACCAGTCTGAACTGACTCCTTCACCAGACTTGACCCACTTTTATGGCCCCTGATGACCTTAACACTCATATTGAAGAATTTATTTTTAAATATACTCCCTGCTTTCTCAAATGAAAGATCAAAGCAAGGAGATGCTAGTTCCTTTTGTGAAAACATTTTCTTTGCTACTTTTTTCCCTCAAGCTGTGTAAAGTATCACGTCCATATTTCAAATGGTGCAGAATGAGTTAAGTCCTCTAGTTATGAGCAATAATAATGCTTGCCTTAGTTTTAGCTTGTTGGTTTGGAGGCCTCTCATGGTCTGCATGAGTCATCTGCCACCTCGCGCCACCAGCGATGGTGGATTTATTTTACATTCAAATGAGTTGCCTAAAATGTGTCATGACTGGTTGGGTTTGACTCCTTGTCCTGCAGACATTTGTATTTCACTTGAGCACATGCTGTTTTCTGATTGATCTGTAGGGAATAGCAATAATAACTGCAGACAGAACTATCAGGAAATAAATACAATTTAGAATTTTATTTTTGTGTTCAGCGTCTCTTTCTTGATATTGCTAAATGATGTGTGTGTGTGTGTGTGTGTGATACACACACACACACAGTGGTGTGAAAAAGTGTTGGCCCCCTTCCTGATTTCTTATTTTTTTTGCATGTTTGTCACACTTTAATGTTTCAGATCATCTAACAAATTTAAATATTAGTAAAAGATACTACAAGTGAACACAACATGCAGTTTTTAAATTAAGGTTTTTATTATTAAGGGAAAACAAAATCCAAAACTACATGGCCCCTGTGTGAAGATGTGTTTGCCCCCCTGTTAAAACTGTGTTTTATCACACCTGAGTTCAATTTCTCTAGCCACACCCAGGCCTGATTACTGCCACACCTGTTCGCAATCAAGAAATATCTTAAATAGGACCTGCCTGACAAAGTGAAGTAGACCAAAAGATCCTCAAAAGCTAGACATCAAAAAAACAGTAATTGAGATCTGTCAGTCTGGAAAAGGTTATAAAGTCATTTTTAAAGCTTTGGGACTCCAGCGAACCAAAATGAGAGCCATTATTCACAAATGGCAAAAACATGGAACATTGGAGAACCTTCCCAGGAGTGGCCCGCCAAACCAAAATTACCCCAACAGCACAGCGACGACTCATCCAAGAGGACACAAAAGACCCCACAACAACAACATCCAAAAGAACTGCAGGCCTCACTTGCCTCAGTTAAGGTCATTGTTCATGACTCCACCATAAGAAAGAGACTGGGCAAAAATTGTCTGCATGGCAGAGTTCCAAGACGAAAGCTGCTGCTGAGCAAAAAGAACATAAAAGCTTGTCTCAGTTTTGCCAGAAAATCTCTTGATGATCATCAAGACTTTTGGGAAAATACTCTGTGTACTGACGAGACAAAAGTTGAACTTTTTAGAAGGTGTGTGTCCCATTACGTCTGGCGTAAAAGTAACACTGCTTTTCAGAAAAAGAACATCATACCAGCAGTCAAACATGGTGGTGCTAGTGTGATGGTCTGGGGCTGTTTTGCTGCTTCAGGACCTGGAAGACTTGCTGTGATAAATGGAAAAAATCCTGAAGGAGAATGTCCGGACATCAGTTTGTGACCTCAAGCTCAAGAGCACTTGCGTTATGCAGCAGGAAAATGATCCCAAACACACCAACAAGTCCACCTCTGAATGGCTCAAGAAAACAAAATGAGACTTTGTAGTGGCCTAGTCAAAGTCCTGACCTGAATCTTATTGAGATGCTGTGGCTTGACCTTAAATAGGCGGTTCATGCTCGAAAACCCTCCAATGTGGCTGAATTACAACAATTCTGCATAGATGAGTGGACCAAAATTCATCCACAGCACTGTAACAGACTCATTGCAAGTTATCGCAAACGCTTGATTGCAGTTGTTGCTGCTAAGGGTAGCCCAACCAGTTATTAGGTTTAGGGGGCAAACACTTTTGCACACAGGGCCATGTAGTTTTGGTTTTTGTTTTCCCTTAATAATAAAAACCTTCATTTTAAAACTGCATGTTGTGCACTTGTGTTATCTTTTACTAATATTAAAATTAGTTTGATGATCTAAATATTTTAAGTGTGACAAACATGCAAAAAAATAAGAAATCAGGAAGGGGGCCAACACTTTTTCACACCACTGTGTGTGTGTGTCTGTGTGTGTATATACATTCATTCATTCATTCGGACTGTTCTGAGACCCTGCAAACCATGTTCAAATAATTAGCTCCTCAACTCTAAGAACACAGTGCCATGCTTCACTCTGAAATGGGCTGTGCATTTATTTAAATTGTTGCTTTTTGCAATTTGATGATCACTCTAAGCCATAATTAGTTTTATGTTTGATTAATCGTGCAGTCCTTTGATGCATCAAATCCTGCAGCATGTTTAGAGTTGTGCTATTACTTGCGGTGATGGAAGGACCCCGATGCCATATTTACAGACCTGTGTGTATGGTATTTTGACCTGGGCCAATAAGGAGTGACTTCATGAAAGCACAGATCACATTTTGTTTAGGCGATGTAAAAATCTAAAGATTAAGTTTGTCATTACAGGCGTTTGCTTTTTGGTTTTCTTCTCTGATTGGGCTTACGTCTGGTGTCTTTAGGATGCTGAGGTTTAAGTTTAATCCTTTAGCAGGATCTTTTTTTTTTCACAGTGAGTCTTTGCGTAGAATGTGATCTGAGTGTTGGTAATCTACTTCCAGGTAATCTGCTCTCATTGCATTATGTAACCCTGCACAAGACCTTTTACGCAGAAACTATGACTATGACGATTGTTTTGTAATCCTTTAAGTTGGTGTTCTTCTAAGCATCTGTACTGTTTTAAGAGGGAGTGAAAGGACACTAAGGTCAGGTTGTGATGGTGTGAACTGATTTCTTAGTCTGTCAGGCTGTGATGGTATTTGTTGCTCCAGAGAAGTTTTTTCAATGGCCAATTGTGAACATATGGTTTGCTGTAATCTGGGTTTAACAGTTTGACACGCACCCTGAAAAGAACAGAACCATGGAGTCAAAAATAACTCTCACACTGAACTGTGGGGAAAATTCCGGCCTCAAGAATCACTAGACTTTGTTTGTTTTGGGCCACTGGATGGATACACTGAGTTTGTGTGAGGGTGTTTAGTATGAACGGTGACCCATACATGCAGGTTGATGTCACTAGCCGTGTTTCCACTGTCGGGCCAAAAGCAAGCGTTAGGGATGCATCGAAATTTCGGGTGCCAAAAATATATGCCGTAGGGCTGTCAAAATGGCTGAAAAACTAAATTCGAATATTATCAAAATTCTAATTATATTCGAATTTAAAATGCATAATTTCAGTTAGGGTGAAGAAAAGCTTTTGGCTTCTCTCCTGAGGCCACAAGAGGGCGCATCGAGCAAAATATTACTAATGCACGTTTTTTTCAAAGCAATAAAATAACACGACTACCTTTGAAAAAAGTGCATAATGTTTAAAATGTTTATAAACCAGTTATAATTAAGTTGCTTAAACGACTATAAACAAAACAGCATCATGTATGTATTCATAGATTAATACAAAGGGCCGAAAGCCAATCACAGAGAGTACATTTTTCATTTAAAAACACGAGTTGCAGTGGAATGGGGAAAAAACCCCGACATAAAGTCTCGATGTTTTTTCAAAGTTGAACTTGCATTAGCTTTAAATGTCTTTCTAAAC
Organism: Sinocyclocheilus anophthalmus; assembly: GCA_018155175.1. Lineage (NCBI taxonomy): Eukaryota > Metazoa > Chordata > Actinopteri > Cypriniformes > Cyprinidae > Sinocyclocheilus > Sinocyclocheilus anophthalmus. Next base: position 873,239 of record JADLZN010008191.1, on the reverse strand, counting down.
ACTCTTTTGTCGAGACGCGAGTGCAACGGTAATAGATGTTCCTCTAGAAAATGCACGGAATATGCGTTCTGTGTGAACGGCTTTGTTTCAGTTTTGACGTAAACAAGATGTTCTCCGCATTGATGTTCTCTTTTCCCGCAATATTTGTAATTAACAATGCAGCAGCGCCGCATCTAGTGGCTTCAACTGGATAGGCTAACAAAAACATTATAATGCAATGACACTTGCATCATCGCATCTCGTGCGCCACTGATAAGTCTGCCTCCTTAACGCACACCTAAAATTCGAATGCAGATTTTTATTTTAAATTTGACAAATTTTAAATGCCAATTTTTTGTTGATAGCCCTAATATGCCGTACCGCACCGCCTGTCAGTGTTCAGCGTGCATGTTTCATTCTCCCTCTAGCTGACGGAATGTATCATTTGCACATGCTTTTGAGTCTTACATTTTGAAACTTTCAAGTGCTCAATTCAGTACTTGCGCTTTTCTGTGAGACCCCTTTCTGTGAGCTCACACCCAAAGCGCTCACACATTGAGCCGCATCTGAGAGCGCGCGACTACAGAATGAAGTTTTTGCGCCTTATTGCAAATAAACGGCCAAATACATAAAAAATTGTCAAAGTGCCTGTCTTGATGAGTATTCATGTAAACAGTCGATTTATACTAAACACTGTCAGTATATAGGCGATTAAGTGAATGTAAACAGTCGCGAAACAAAACTTGTGTAACAGTTTGATCCGTGCATGAGGTCTTAAAGAGACAGCAACCTAAATAAACCTGCTGCTGTCAGTCATTGTTTATTTATACATTAAAGACTAACCAGTATTATTTTAAAGTTAAATAGATTATTCTGTTTCTGTTGTATTTCTGTACCTGAATATTACTGTTAAACCTACCTGAAAAACTTAAAGCGCAATTAATTTTAGTTGTATCTTGTTATTGTATTTATTTGTGCCATTGCTTGTCATTTATCTATTCTTATTTTATTACCGACTGTTTACTTGTCTTTTTTAGTTAAAATAAATTCACTTCAGAGTTTGAAATCAAGGTTCTTTTTAAGTATCTTCCTCAATATAAATATGAATCAACAACATTGTAAAACACAGGTTTAGGTTGGTTGACTGTAGTTTAAAAATGTCTTAAATACCCTAACCCGCCCCTCAAATAAAAAAAATCCCCCCCCAGAAGAGCCACCTAAAGGGGGAATCCCCTCGCTGTCATAGTAACATGTTATGCTTATGAAAGGCCGAGACAGCATAAGACCTAGATAAATCATACTATATAATATTATATATTACATATATATATATACCAACTATATGAGTATAATCATTTAACCTATTTGCTGTAAATATTTGTTCTGTCTCTTCTTCTGTTCCTTGTTCTGTGTCTTTGTTGATACCATACTTTTGTTTCCGCATGTCATAAATACTGTGTAACTCATAACTCTGATTTTCTGTCTGTGAGCTCCCTCTGTTGCTCTGGCTGAAAGGATAACAGTATAATGAGAGACGGTAAACAGCGCTCAAACCTCTTCAGATCGCATGCATCGTGGAAAATAAATCGAAATGCTCATTCTTTCTAAAGAGAGTTGAAGTAAACTTGAGGGTTTATCAGTATTTTTCTATTGTGTTGTGTACGCATTTGGACTTAACTACATTAGGGCTTTTGTTTTGTGCATTCCTGTCATCACAAATAAACGGAGCAGCTGTGACTGAACAAGTATGTGTTCTCTTTTTATGTGAAATCAGTTTGATTTAGCATGCTGACAAATTAATAAATGACTTTTTTATCGTAAATCATTAGCATATAAAAATACCGTATTGACCCGAATATAAGATGATGTTTTTTTTCTTGGAAATACAACTGAAAAAACGTGGTCGTCTTATATTCAGGGTCTAGACTTTGACATGTCAATAATACACCCACAACAATAGGTGGCGCCAAATATGCATAAAACGAGTGTGCCATGAAATACGTAATGTAATGCGTGTTGTAAAGATAGCGAGTAAAAACAAAAGAAAGAAAACCTTACAGCTGCATGAGTTGTGACTGTCACGTTAGCCTGATGGGACTAAACTCCCATGATTTTAAAACATAAGACAGTACCCAGATTTGAAGACTAGCCTACAGTAAGATTTAACTTCTACTGTTAATAAGATATTGGTGGGCTACTATCAGATGGATAGCCTAAATGTTCTAATTCAGGTGGGCTACCTGTTTTTTTTTTTATGGTATTTCAAAAAGTGTATATTTTTTAAATGTGATTGTTGGTATATTTTACCAGTTTTTACCATACTTTCAAAACAAAAATTAAAATAGGAAAAATATGCAATATGAAAATAATTGAAGACAAAATGTGTTTTACTGAGAAAAAACAAGATTTGGTTTTTAAAAAGCCTTTTTCCAAAAGGTACATCTGGAAAAAAGGGGGGGTCGTCTTATATTCGGGCCAATACGGTAGATGCTGAAGGCTTTAAGTCTTCATGTAAGGATCAAACGTCAGCTTCTGTCAAGTTCATTTTGTGATTATAGTTTTCTTTCACTTTGCCCTCGCTGGTGAAATTGTGGGTTTGTGTGACGTTTGCTTCACAGAGGCATGGTAAAGGTGGGTTTTAAGTAGGAATGCACCGATAGGATTTTTTGGGGCCGATACCGATTTTAACAATCACTTATTGGCCGATTCCGATACCGATATTGGTCACTTCTTCTCTTATGATCAAAATACTATTTTGAAGCCAAAATTTCAAATGTTTTAAATCAGCAAAGTTCAAAAACACCTGAATTAAATTATACTAGCAGTTTTATTGCTGCATCATCAAATAATTTCTAATGAACATGGATTGGATCCATTTAACATTCAGCAGGCCTACATAAATACAACAGAACAAAAATACATATTAAATAAACAGTGCTTTTTAGGTAGGTTTAACAGTTTTCAGGTACAGAAATAAAGTAAACAAATGTAAAATAACACTTCACTGTATAAATTAAATTTGTTATATCTGCCTTTTTCCTTATATAGCCGATATGCCGATGGTTGTAAATTGAGGAAAAATCGGCCGATACAGTGGTGCATCCCTAGTTTTAAGAGTAGCCCTGGTGGAAGACAGTGGAAACGCAGCTTGATTTTGGCTTCGCGGCTTGAGGTCCGGGGCTATTGGACCCGCCTGACTCATTGGTATCCCTGGCTCACACTGGCCCGACAGTGGCTACTGACTTGTCTGTCTGCCATTGTGTCAGGCACGAGACAGATTATCCTTCTTTGTCCAGAGGCACTGCTTATCTGTCTCGATCTGTCTGTCTGTCCATTTGTGTCATCCTTCAGTCATTGTCTCTCTGTTTGTCCTTTAGATCTTTCTTGGAACAAGTTTTGTATCTTGGGGCACAGCTGTAGACTGAGTATTAAATGTTGTCTTTTCAACTTAAGGCTAAACTGGGCCATGTGTTGGAGCTGGTAGCCCTGCTTTTAGCCTGGAAATGTCTGGTACAGCTGTCCTGAGTGTTTTATATATGCCATGTGGCGCGTGACCTTGTCAATGAATGAAATTAGATGAACAACGTGAATTATTAACTGCTCAAGATGTAGTGGGTGTTATGCCATAAATATGTGTGTGAATTACAGTTTCTGCAAGCCTTTGAAGGATGGTTTGTAACTGCAGTGTTATTTCCAAGGATCCTTGTCTGACACTGACATTGGTCGTAATAAATGTTCTCTCTCTCCCATAGGGGCATCTGTCTGAGGGACTGGTCACTAAATGGTATCGTTCTCCTCGTCTGCTCCTTTCCCCAAATAACTACACCAAAGCCATTGACATGTGGGCTGCTGGGTGCATCTTTGCTGAAATGCTGACTGGAAAAACACTCTTTGCAGGTACCTCTAAAATGTGTGTGTGTCTGTCTAAATAAATCCTATGATCTTGTATTATATCAGTTTGTCTACTTTTATTCTGAAATTGTAGTTCATTTCTTTGTGACGCTATCTTATCTTGCACACACAATGATCAGGTAGTTGAGGGTCATTTCCTGTGTTCTTGGTGTATTATAATAAAGTAGGACGAGGTGTTTTTTTTCTTCCCTTTTGTAGTAGTTAAAGAGAGAAGCTCTTTCTGTGAACTCAAAACTTCGGAAACTAGGGCAGAACTGTTGATTTTCATGTGTTTTAGTGGATGCAAGTTTTGGCACAGGTGGTTTACAGGGTTGCCACTGCCATGGAAATATCTGAATTTTAATTGTGAGTTCAGTCTCTGTAAATTTTATTTTTACAAGTGCATATCCTGTAATCCTAGACAAATGGGAGAGTCATGGAAATTAATTATTCAAATTGGTGTTGGGACCCTGAGACTAATATTAACCAATGGTCTTGCCAAACTCAAACATGCACACTAACTAGACCGGTTTCTTTAAGTATGCAAATGTCTCTTGTTCCAAATATTGACTGGAGTTGCCTTGACACAGTTTTTCTGAATCAAACATTTGTATGTGTGCACAGGAGCTCATGAGCTGGAACAGATGCAGCTGATTCTGGAATCCATTCCGGTAGTCCATGAGGAAGACAGACTGGAGCTCCAAAGTGTAATTCCTGTCTTTATCAAGAACGACATGTCAGAACCACACTCGCCACTCGCCAAGTTACTGCCTGGTGTCAGCCCTGAGGGTTAGTTACACAAGCATTTTTGCAGAATGCATGCAATTCATAGAAACTTAATTTCAGAGATGCTTAAATTCATGGAAATTTGCATACCATTCTCTCTTGCTCGCTCACTCCCTTCCCTTTACTCAGCAGCAATTCATAGGATTCTGAGATTTTAGAAAATTATCTAAATTTTGCTACTTTTTGTACTAAACCAAAGTTGGTAAAGGAAACACGAATGGCAGTCTAAATCTCATGTATTATTGGTCATTTGTTCACTGTAGCCTTGGATTTCCTGGAGAAGATCTTGACGTTTAACCCCATGGACCGGCTCACTGCGGAAGAGGCTCTTGCACACCCATACATGAGCGATTACTCCTTCCCTCTGGATGAACCAGTGTCCTTGCACCCCTTCCACATCGAGGATGAGGTGGATGACATCTTGCTCATGGATGAGAGTCACAGTCACATCTACAACTGGGACAGGTGAGCTTCACCCAATGGAAAAATACCAGTATTTGGCTCATCATTCTTTGAGGTCATGAGGCTTAGAGCATAGAGGGTGTAAGGAAAGTAAGTTCTCCTGGCTGCCATCTTGCCGATGGTATAATATATATTTTTTTTTTCCTTCACACTGTAGGTACCATGAAAGTCAGTTCTCTGATCAAGACTGGCACCTGCACAGCACCCATGAACTGGAAGATGTGCAGCGTGATCCTCGAGCTATGTCAGATGTCACGGACGAGGAGGAGGTCCAGATCGATCCACGGAAATACATGGATGGGGAGTGTGAGAAGTTCCTAGAAGATCCATCGTTCGACCTCCCCCTAGAGCACTCGTGGCAACAGGAAGATCACCATGAGAACAAATACTGCGACCAGGAGTGCAGCTACACTTGCAACTACAAAGCTGTGTCCCCATCCTACCTGGACAATCTGATCTGGAGGGACAGTGAGGTGAACCACTACTATGAGCCCAAACTCATCATTGACCTCTCCAACTGGAAAGAGCAGCAAAACAAAGAGAAGAACGACAAAAAAGGCAAAACCAAGTGTGAGAAGAATGGACTGGTCAAGGCCCAGATCGCCCTGCAGAACCACTGCGTGGCCGAGAAGGATCGCGAACAGGAAAAACACCAGAACCACAGCCAGGGCTTCGACTTTGACTCGTTTATCGCCAGCACTATCAAAATGAGCCTTCAGCCAGAATCCGGCGAAGTTGACCTCCTGAATGAGTTGAACACCTCCGTTTCCCAGCTGGACACCCATGCTCCTTGCGGCTCCATGTCCAAGTCCATCAGTCAGGAAAAAGAAGAGAAGTGTCTAGTGAACCTGGCGCAGCTCGGCGTCCGAGCACCCTGTCCTTGGGAGAGTTTCACGGACAGCGACGTTACCGAGAGCAGCCTAATCGACGAGGCTTGCTGGGACGTCCGCAAAGACGAGCAGCTCCAGAAGGAGAACAACAGCTGCCAGAGCAGTTACTTAGACCGCCTCTTCAACATGCGTGAGGAGGTAGAGTCTGAGATCCCCGAACCTGTCGAGGAGTCCACACCGGAGGATGACTTCTTATCCTGCGGTGGTGAGATTGTCATTAACATGCAGCTGGAGTCTCTGGCCATTCCGGGGTTCGAGGGAGCAGGTGACATTCCTCTGAAGTCCATCCAGGCCACGTTAACGCCCTCTGCTGTTAAACTCTCCCCACAAATCGCCCATAAAACATACAGCAGCATTTTTAAGCATTTAAATTAAAAAATCCACCCTGTTCAAGCAGAGTCCAGCTTATTTTTTTATAGAGTTATGTATTTCTGTACTTGAATCTTTTTTTTTTCTTTTTACATGTTACTTTTAAGGAAACAATTTTTTTTTTATTTGTGGATTAAATGTAAGCTAATTCAGTTCATAAATTCATCCAAAGTGCTGGACTGTGTTCCTACACATGAAATATGTTTTTGCCCTTTTCAACTATGTCTTGGGTAGAATATATACTATAAAAAAAAAACTACCACCATGACATTTGCACAGAGTGTACTGTAGATTCAGAAACATATTAGGGAAAGACAGAGGAACGACTGTTTAGTAGCGAAATAGATGGTTTATTCATTTGTAAGCAAAGGAGTAGAGATAAAGAGGGTGGAATAATGCATTATCCGTGTGGGAGACGCCGCCATTGACATCATAATGTGACCTTCTGACTGACAGCCAATAGGACTGACACAAGCAGTGCGTCTTGGCCTTTCTCTAACTGTTGTTTTAATTAAGGCTAATGTATTTATTTGACTTTTTTCACCTCATTTCCATTTAAAAGCGAAGCCTTTTGTCATTTTGTTCATACTGTAAATTTCCTCAAACGTGATGCCAGCCCAGCAAGCATTAACTGTTGGTTTGCGATGCGTTAACTGTAGGTTCGTAAAGGCGTTATCTACCTCAAGGTAACAGCAGAAGGTTCTGTCTCCCAACTGTAGTGCTTTAAAGAAACACTTGCCCTTTCAACGATGTAGTGCACAGCGATTTCTATTTTTCATTTTGCATTTGCCATAGTGAAGTGTTAAGATCATTATTTATTTTTAGCAGATGTGAGATATTTATTTTAAGAAACGTTGTAATTTTTCAGTGTGAGGCATTGGACTTCTATTCTGGTCTGTTTTGGCGCTCTGTGTTTGTTTAGCTGTGGATGTTCGCTTATCCGTTTGAGTTGTACAGAAATTCATGATGTTCTCCCAAGTTCAACCATTTGCTTTCATAAGGATTCACTATAAGGATTTTCTTTTTTTTTATAACTTATAGGTGCTTTGTATGAGTGGAATACGATTATGCGCCTAAAAGTCTGTACATTTTTTTTTCTTTCATATGTGTGTGTATATATATTATATATATATATTATATATATATATATCGTAAGTAATACATACACATATACATACATGACACAGTACACATATATATATATATATATATATTAAGTAAAAAAAATTTGCATGGAAGAAAACCAGAGGTACCAAAGGTACATTAAATGAAGTTAATGGGAAAGTAGATTGTAAGTAATTAATTTTATTTAAATTGTTAGTTTTTATGAAAAAGGTTCTTTTTTCCAAACGAAAGCATGATTGAATAGATTCAGATATAGATTGTAGAACACTTAAAATGATTTTTTATAGATTAGATTTATTTTTTTTTTGTGTTTAATTTTGCCTTTAAATGCTGGTTTCATTCTGTTATCATTGGTTCCACTGTAAAATAACATCAATAAAATGGCCAGCAAGTGTATCACTGTGACGTGTCTTTATTTTGAGTGGGAAAATACACATGAGCAAAATTATGTAAATGTCTTTTAAGTTCAGAAAATGGGGTTTCCCTCTGTTAGTTCACACCTGTAGAGCTAACCAGTCATTACATTATTTGGTGCAGGTTTGTGGAATGTTTCATGAGTTAATTCTAGCACCAATAACTCCATCACATGTGATCTTGAAGATATAGCCCCCAAAGTTGTATCACATACATAAGGATGTGGAGGAAAGAGGAAACCATTCTAGGTCAGAAATATTGTTCAAATGCAAACTATTGTGGACCTGGGGGTGTATTCCAGAAACTTCCTCTCTTGGGTCTTAATTTTCGTAGCATGTTGTGAAGCTGAACTTAAACTTTTTGAAGTCTGATATTGTTTAGAGTGGACAAGGACTATTTAAAATGAATGAGTGAAGACAAATTTGAAGGGGATTCAAATGGTGAAATTCTTCCTGCAACTAAACCGATTTCTTATAATTAGATGAGATTGCAAATAAATTTCAACATATATTTTACAGACAAGATCACAGGATCACATTTACTGTTCTGTTAATAAAGAGGCCTGATGCAAATGATATGGCAGATTATCAGTTGTATGATTTCAGAGTTGCTCTTAAAAGTGTTTGTTGACCATCAGAGCTGGGTAGATTACTTATGAATTGTAATCAGTTAATGATTACGAATTACATGACGAAATTTGTATTCAGTAATATAATCTCTTAGATTACACATTTTTGGTAATGTATTATTTAACCGTTACTTAATGTCACATACAGTGGGTACGGAAAGTATTCAGACCCCCTTAAATTTTTCACTCTTTGTTATATTGCAGCCATTTGCTAAAATCATTTAAGTAATTTTTTCCTCAAGGTACACACAGCACCCCATATTGACAGAAAAACACAGAATTGTTGACATTTTTGCAGATTTATTAAAAAAGAAAAACTGAAATATCACATGGTCCTAAGTATTCAGACCCTTTGCTGTGACACTCATATATTCAACTCAGGTGCTGTCCATTTCTTCTGATCATCCTTGAGATGGTTCTACACCTTCATTTGAGTCCAGCTGTGTTTGATTATACTGATTGGACTTGATTAGGAAAGCCACACACCTGTCTATATAAGACCTACAGCTCACAGTGCATGTCAGAGCAAAATGAGAATCATGAGGTCAAAGGAAATGCCTGAAGACCTCAGAGACAGAATTGTGGCAAGGCACAGATCTGGCAAGGTTACAAAAAAATTTCTGCTGCACTTAAGGTTCCTAAGAGCACAGTGGCCTCCATAATCCTTAAATGGAAGACGTTTGAAACGACCAGAACCCTTCCTAGAGCTGGAACGTCCGGCCAAACTGAGCTATCGGGGGAGAAGATATTTGTTTATTTTTTTTGGGGGAGAAGAGCCTTTGGTGAGAGAGGTAAAGAAGAACCCAATGATCACTGTGGCTGAGCTCCAGAGATGCAGTTGAGAGATGGGAGAAAGTTGTAGAAAGTCAAAAATCACTGCAGCCCTCCACCAGTCGGGGCTTTATGGCCGAGTGGCCCGACGGAAGCCTCTCCTCAGTGCAAGACACATGAAAGCCCGCATGGAGTTTGCTAAAAAACACCTGAAGGACTCCAAGATGGATGGTGAGAAATAAGATTCTCTGGTCTGATGAGACCAAGATTTAACTTTTTGGCCTTAATTCTAAGCAGAATGTGTGTTTGTGGAGAAGAAGGAGAAAACCAGGCACTGCTCATCACCTGTCCAATATAGTTCCAACAGTGAAGCATGGTGGTGGCAGTATCATGCTGTGGGGGTGTTTTTCAGCGCAGGGACAGGACGACTGGTTGCAATCGAGGAAAAGATTAATGCGGCCAAGTACAGGGATATCCTGGACGAAAACCTTCTCCAGAGTGCTCAGGACTTCAGACTGGGCCGAAGGTTTACCTTCCAACAAGACAATGACCCTAAGCACACAGCTAAAATAACGAAGGAGTGGCTTCACAACAACACTGTGACTGTTCTTGAATGACCCAGCCAGAACCCTGACTTAAACCCAATTGAGCATCTCTGGAGAGACCTAAAAAGGGCTGTCCACCAATGTTTACCATCCAACCTGACATAACTGGAGAGGATCTGCAATGAGGAATGGCAGAGGATCCCCAAATTTAGGTGTGACAAACTTGTTGCATCTTTCCCAAAAAGACTAATGGCGGTATTAGATCAAAAGGGTGCTTCTACAAAATACTGAGCAAAGGGTCTGAATACTTAGGACCATGTGATATTTCAGTTTTTCTTTTTTAATAAATCTGCAAAAATGTCAACAATTCTGTTTTTCTGTCAATATGGGGTGCTGTGTGTACATTGAGGAAAAAAAAATAACTTAAATGATTTTAGCAATTGGCTGCAATATAACAAAGAGTGAAAAATTTAAGGGGGTCTGAATACTTTCCGTACCCACTGTATATTGAAGTAGGATAATCTTGTACTATTTTGAGATACAAAGAAAAATATATTCCATTATCACCAACAAGAGCCTCAGCTTTTTAAAGTGCAATGTATGGACAGTTAATACATTTTAAAATACTAACACTGATATACCTTGCTGTTAGTGTTTGTTGACTAACACTGAATAAAACAAAATCATCTTATAATTTTAAAACATATTTACTTAAAAATTAAGTCAATTTTAAAAACAGCAACATTACAAAAACCAATATTGGAAAAAAAAAACATGAAATTCACAGGAATATCACTGCTAGGTCAAATATTTAATCTCGGAACACTAGAAGTGCATATGACCGTATCAATGAAAAACATCAAACAATGGCAACATTACAAAAAAAAAAAAAGAAAGACCATGAAATTCCTAGCAATAACATTGCCACAGTAAGTCAAAGATGTGAGAAACACTTCATAGACATTGCTGCTCAAAGGGACAGTTCACCCAAAAATGAAATTTTCATCATTCACTCAGCCTCAAGTAGTTCTAAGCCTGTACGAGTTTCTTTCTTCTGCTGGACACAAAAGAAGAAAGAAAAGAAGAATGTGGGTAACAACAGAGGTACTTTTGCACCTCTTCAACGGCTTCCTGTCATCCATTTCTGCCAGATCTTTGAGGTCCATATGAAAAGAATTCTCCCTCATGGGTAGTTTCTCCAGTGTTGTCAGATGGAGCAAGAACTTCAATATGATGTAACTGTGAACGCTCATCAATTAGCTTTGCTTGTAGAGGATCCCTTTCACTTTCTGGTAACCACCAGTGTCTGAACTGTGAAGCTGTCGTGGCTAATTTTGCATCAACACTCTCAAACAGCTGTTTGAACCGCGATTCAACTGCCTTGACAGTTGTGTCAATGATAGAGAAAAACTATTCGACATCTCCTGGAGCTTTCTTTTCAGTGTTAACAATGTGAGTATCACAATGCCAAGGTAACACTTTTGTTCTCCCTGCAAAAGGTCAAGTGCAGTAGCCACGGATTTCAAAACATCAACATATTCTTTGAGATAATGCTTAGTGGGACATCAAATGTGGGACATTTAAGAACTCATCAATTCTGTGCCCTGGGAATCAGTGAGTGTGACTATCTTTTGAACAGCTGAATATTCGGAGGTCCACCGAGTCACACAAGTAACAAGAAGTTTCATGTTTGCAATGGACTCGACTGCATCAACAGTGACAGTTGAGTGATGGGCCCTACGCATTTCTTGTGGGAGAGTTTCTAGAATTATGGACAGCTGCTTGGGTCCCTCTAGTCGTACTCAAGCAATTTCGCCGTTACCGTCCCCTTCCCCGTGTGTTAATAGATGAGACCAGTTATATTTGTTAATCAATGCCACAAATACAGTCTTAAAAAAGTACAGTGCATTCATGTACATGTCTGAAGTGAAGAACAAAACCAATTTACAAAACTAAAACTTAACTTAACAAAATGAATCGGTTTGACGTAGGCCTATGTGTGAATTAAATTGTAAATAAAATGAGTTTAAAGAACCAAAGTCCACCAAAGAAGTGGTGACAGTTATGACACACAAACCAGCAATTTCAAATAATAATTATGCATTTGTCAAGAGTTGATTAGATATGTAATGTTGTTGAGAAAAAACAGCTTACCTTGTAAAAGCTTCTTTAGATTCGACGTGGAATCTGATGCAGTGGACAGCAATTTAATCTTTGGAAAGCAGAGTTTACATTGAACCGTGATGTTTTTTCCATGTCTTTCTTTAAAAATTGAAATGATGTCTGTACATCCATTGGTCAAACGCTGAGTGCCGCTTCATTTTCCATCATGCCTTGCTGCTGATTTCTGTGCGCGATTCCACACCCCCTCCCCCTCTCTGCCAAAAAAACTCGAAGCATCACGGATAAGTGGCAGGTTTATTATGAAAAATATAAAAGTTTTAAAAAATGAGGATCAATAAATTGTGAACAACATATACTGCCATTGTGTGAATAATATGTAATCATGTAAACCATAAAAAAGTAACTGCAATCTGATTACAAGTATTTTAAAAATTTAATATACTTTAAAAATGTCTGATTCATGTCTATTACTACTCCATATTACTAATCCGTTACTACCAGCTCTGTGACCATCATACAACGGATGTGTTCAGTTTTTCAGATGTTTTCAGATCGTTGTGACCCTGGGCAAGAAACTTCTTACTTCACTGATGGGGACACTCTTGGGCAGGAGTTGAAACACAGTCTCCCTGAGAAGGCTGTAATTTGCCCACTATACTATAACAGCAGATATAGTCCTGAAAGGTCATAGTGGTGCTTCAAAAACATTTTTTGTTATGCTGGTTGAAAGTCTCTTCACATCCCGATAGCAATCATTAAGATTAGTGGTCTAAATGTATTATACTGTATTTATATATTCTGTGGAAGGCGTAGGATCAAGAAATGTTCTTCCAATCAAAACGCTCGGTCAGAGCGTTTTAATTGGCTTTCCTACCTGCCTGTCAACGTATGTATTAGCATACCTCTGCGTACCCGGTTCGCGCAGACAGGATACGTTATCAGCGCGTTCACACACGCTGGGCAGACAGAGTGAGAATGGCAGACAAACATCAATAACCCGATCTTCCTTCCTGGTATAGTACTTTTAAAGTTTTCTCACAGGTGAATGACACCACTGGTTCACAATTCCAGTCCACACTTTAATGCGCGAGTACTGGATTTGGGAACTGCTGATGTAGCCTATTGTAGTAATGTTGTCTCTGGTATTCCGGTATTCTGGTCTGTGAGCGTATATGCGTTCAGGGGGCGTGGCTTTGGACGGCGATTGCAGGGAGGGTGGTACGTTCGCTTTCAGTGCTATCAGGCTAAAGTTAGCATTTTCCTAGATCTCCTGCTGCACCTTTAACACAGAATGTTAAGCTTGTCTCTTCATTGTCCATGTGAGTACAATGGAACCAGTGAATGTGGTGTCGTAGAAGCCTACATTCACTGTGATTATATACTGTTTCTCATTTCTCACTCAATTTGTGCTACAGACATGATAGGGTGTAAAATCCTCCATTGTTTGGGGGAGATGTGTGCTTGTAAACGTTTTTTACGTCTCTTCCTTGCAATCGTTGTGGTGGGTAAAAATCCCATCACTTTAAAAGTGGACCGAGTCTCATCTAGACTAGAATATCGCAAACGGACGCACTTGACTCAACCACTAGCAGCCCAGAACACCTTAGCACTAAAAGCCAAGAACCAATTTTGCACGGGCATGGCAACCACCCACAACACCATAGAATCAAGGTAGAATCCTCTTAGAATCAGGCCTTATGCTCTCTTGGTGGATGAAAAGTTCACAGTCATACCATCTGAGAATGTGACAAGCTAATAAGCTTTCTAATATCAAATAACATCAATATGCACAAGTAAAATTTGAGCTGCTTATAAAATCTAAATGGAGACTATTCCCACCAGACCCCAGAGCTAAAGAACAGACCAGCTGTGAGTTTCAGGATAATAGGCCTCCTTGCATCCTTTTGCCCAGTTCCTTAGGAACATCAGCCACAACATGCGTGTGGTTACCATGTCCACACAGCCTGGAGGGAGTTAAGTTCCTCTAGACACACATTAATCAGCTGGATTCTTCAACCTAGATCCTTTAGAGATGTTGACCTGAATTCCAGTCCGTGGAGAGACAGGTTTCTATGCTCTCAGAACATACTACTCTAAGCCCAGGAGTATAGGGTAAATGTTTTACATTTACACAGTAGATTTTTACATTTCTTAAAGATGGTATGAGTTGCAACGACATTTTAGTGCCATTTTAAAATAAAAATGTGTAACATTTTGAGAATAGGGCCTTTCGCACCGCTTTAGTTCCAGAACTAAATGTACAGGACTAAAGTACTGGGACGATTTTGCGCGAACTATTTTCCAGTACAATTTAAAGGGTTGCATTCGCACCGACAGTGTGTACTAAGAAGTGACGTAAGCCGGTCGACAGCGACATCATTTGTGCACGGCGTTCAACAACAGAAACAAAGAAGAACAACATTAACAACAGGAGGATGGAGGATGCTGTGATCGGAGCTGTGTTTTTGTTGTGTCTCACAATAATGGACATGGAAAGTCGACGTATATGTAAAGCGATTGAAAGAAATGGAAAGGAGGACTAAGATTCTCCAACGACAACTGGCAGTGCTACATTTGCTACAAGTGCCTGCACTTCAGCGTCCGTCCATCTATCGCTGTTCTCCATACTTGCGAAATAAGTTGACACAATGTTTACAGTATGTTTACACGGCATTTTAAATCATGGCGGGTGAGGGCGTTTTCATACGCGTTTGGCCAATCAATGTCTATTTGCGTCACGATTAGTACCAGTTGTGCTGGTTAGACCCTGCTCCGGAGTAGGAGCTAATTTGGTTCTCGAAAAAGGCAGTCCGGTACTAAAATCGCACCCAGTTCCGGCGGTGCGAAAACGGCAAAAAGTGGGTAGTTCCACAATTAGTTCTGGTACTATGAAAAGGTTCCCGCGGTGCGAAAGGCCCTATTGTCTTCAGCAGTACTTCTCAAACCTGGACCCACAGGATAGGTCTGAGAAGTACTGGTATACAGCAGGTGAAGGTAGCTCTCCAAGAGCAGGGTTGGCTACCCCTGGTCAAGAGAATCAAGTCATCACATTGCAAGATTAAAGAAGTAATATTAGGAAATCAGAAATTGAAAATTACACACAGCTTTATGGGATTAAAGTCAAAATATATCAAGAATAAAGTTGCAAAAGTAACCTCAAAGGCGGCATTTGTCTAAAATGCTTAACATGGCAGTTATAATGAAAGATTACATTTTCCTTATCAATAATAGACACTCCCTACAATCAAGTATAAATTTTGAGAATAGGGCCTTTCGCACCGCTTTGTATAAATGCAATAAATGCAACATGCAGCAATGTATTTCCTCTCAAGTAACATGTAGAATGTATATGGTTTACAGCTTTTCAACTTTACTCTGAAAACCTTCAGTTAATTCTTGCAGAAGGCTGTTTTGAACATGGCACCAGTCTAAGTCAAGACCTAGACCAGAAGAGGGCTGGGTCAGTCTCAAGACCAAGTCCACATACTCCAACATCCATTGACAAACATGGTCTTGAACTCAGCCTTGAGTCTGGGTCCAAGACCATGGTTTTGGACTTATCAAGCATGTAGACTCAGTCTTGACTCTGATTCGACCCTCTTCTAGTATTAGTCTTGTCTTAGTCTTAGACAGACTATGTTACAGACTTTTCATTAAGACCCTAAAGAATCATATCAACTTGTGGAAAATGGGCATCCTATGACCCCTTTAAAGACTCTCTATTCATTAGTGTTTCCACTGCTTTGCTACAGTCATCAACAACAACAGGTTATGAATAGTGACAGAAGCGTCACTTGCTTCTATTTCCCATGACTGAATAAGATCCATTACAGCAAAACAACAGATCTCTGCTCCTCTCGACTGTGACCTCCAGTGAACTGAGCCCATGTGAGAGTATGCTTCGTTTTTTACTGTGCGTGTCATATCCAAACCAGGTTTGTGTCATTCACACACAAGCAGAGTGACACTGACCTAACCCTAACCTAAGCACTGACAATCACAGTCAAACTGTCAGATGGCATTAGGATAAAAATAATGGCTGTTGAGCCGAGGGAACAAGGATAATCTGCTTTTGAAGGTAGTCAGCTGACAACAGTTAAATGGAGCACTTGTTTAACTCAAGGTCACAGACATTCATTTTCACAGTGTGCCAGTTACAGCAGTGTGTGAGGAAGGAAGCCATTACACACCTCAGAACCCAGTAAACACAAGAACTTCTAGCAGGCTAGCATGGCCCTAAAGTAGCA
This sequence comes from Sinocyclocheilus anophthalmus, assembly GCA_018155175.1. NCBI lineage: Eukaryota > Metazoa > Chordata > Actinopteri > Cypriniformes > Cyprinidae > Sinocyclocheilus > Sinocyclocheilus anophthalmus. Next base: position 857,008 of record JADLZN010008191.1, on the reverse strand, counting down.
TCTGGAGAGTGTCACTGTAGTTTATTGGTGTCATATAAATTACTTTTAGATTCTCAGCTGGCTTTGATAAAGATTCACTTTAAATCACACTATCCCAAAATGTGCTATTAATAAACCCGCTTTTTCAAAGTATGTGAACACTTGTTGGTTCACTGTGTACAGAGGAGATGTTCTGATTTATGCTGCTATATAACAAAGTGTTCCTGGTTTTTATTTCCTGGCTCAGGTTTTTGGTAAATTGTGTTGCTTTCTAATCTGATTTGATCACCTGATTACAAAAATCAGTGATGATCCTGTCAGCAAATTACATCATAAATGAGGGTCCATGCTGAATACCATCCCAGATAACATCTATTTTATACTGCTTTTGAATATTCTGTCTTTTCGGTTCTTGAATTGTATTGGTTGAGTGGCATTCCACGAGTGCTAATATAACAGTCCAACCTTACCGGGACTTTTCACTGTTTGTATCACTCCATTTGCCTGCATTTGAACCTTTTGACAAACTGTAGCTGTGTCTCATTCCAGAGGTTGCATTTGTCAGCCACATACGTCATTGAGGATGTCTCATTTCAGAAAAATAACTATTATAAAATTGACTGTTATTCCTTATGATGCGTAAATTATTGTAATGTCTTTCTTTGTGATGTAATAGTTACTTTTATGAAATGAGGCAGTCTTAATGACGTACTGTATACAGCTGACAAATGCGACCTTCTGAAACACAGCCTTCGAAATGAGACACAGCATGTTGGTCTGTGCCAGGGGTATCCAATCCTGCTCCAGGAGGCAAAAGTCCTGCAGAGTTTAGCGCCAACCTGCCCCAACACGCTTGCTTTGCATTTTCTAGTAATCCTGAAGACCTTGAATAGTCCAGGTGTGTTTAATCAGGATTGAGGCTAAACTCTGCAAGACAGCTGTCCTCCAGGAGCAGAATTGGGAGCGCTTGGTCTGTGCTTTAGTTTTGGGGATTTTTCAGTGAGCATTCACTGAAGATTTTTCATTTTCTGCAGGTTATACCACTGGGGTCGACTTTATGAGTGAGTCTCTGGCTGTGTCCAAAATCTGAAAAAATGCTGTCTCCAGTGAAGGATACGTCACTGAAAAATCCCAGCCACTAATGCACAGACAAAATGTTCCCATTCCTGCTCCTGGAGGACTACTATCCTGCAGGGTTTAGCTTCAATCCTGATTAAACACATCGGGGGTTACCTGGCTAGCCAGGTAAGTTTCAGTTTAGTTTGCACCAATCCTGGGTTTTAGGTACCGGTGCAAAGGGGCTTGGCTTTTAGCGGCATTCATTGCCTTAGTAACTTACACTCCACAGTTAACCTGCTCTGGGGCAGGTTATGTTCTGGTTTAGAGAGCTCAAACCGAAATTTGACCAATCAGCTTCAAGCAAAGTAACACATCTCTGACGCAATAAAGCCACTCCCCCAGTTTCTCTTACTCCAAATTAAAGGACGCTACACAGAAAAACATTTTTAAAGATAAAATTGTCTGAATTTAGAGATGATTATTTTTGATAATTATTTTATATGATTTGTATAATTATTATCCCCTTAATCCATTACACAACTAGCTTAGTTTAATAGTAATTATTAAGCTTTTATTTTAAATTAATATAAACATATAGATAATATGCTATATAAATAAGTTTTAGAATCAATAGCTTTAAACATTACATATGAGCTTAGATTTTTAAGTGTTTTTATACCTATAAATATTATCAACTCTATAAACTAACTTTACAACTTTTACTTGCACTTATAAGGCAAGATGTTTTCTTTAAGTTTTGCTCTTTCATGGATAGATCGTTTCATCTTGTAAATGTGTTTAAATTCTTCATATTGTTCAATATTTTAATCTTTGGTATGAAACGCACTGACTCTCTCTCAAGAAGTGAATCACAGTTTCAAGCCATGTGATTGGCTGTTCATTACTGATGTCACTCTTTCATGTGCACATGCGCCATTAACTCAGGATCAAGCCTGAGTTGACAGAGAAAGCTGATGATCAGCTTCATGGTACCAATAAAGCCGGATTGGACTGGTTTGGTTTTGTCAACTCAAAACGAATCCTGTAACCCAGAGTTTGTTCAGCCACCATCATGGTACAGGCCCCTGAACTAATTAAGGTATTCAGGATTACTAGAAACTTCCAGACAAGTGTGTTGGAGCAGGTTGGAGCTAAACTCAGCTCATTGGCCCTTCAGGAGCAGGATTGGACACCTCGTGCACAGACATACAAGCTGTAACTTAGTTTCTTTGATATCCCACTATCCCATGCATTCAATTCCATGACGGTTGAGATAAAAACCAAAATGGCATTTGAAAGTTGTGGTTGGTGGTTTTCAGTTGTCAGTTTGTGTGTCTAAATGTTTTTGAATAACTTTTTCGACTTTAGATTTCATCTAGTGAGAAATTAGTGACAAAGAATTTTGTGTGTAAATACCCAAATATCCTTGCTCTCCCCTACAGACTTTACATAATATTCTCTCTGTCCTGTGCATAACCTCAGTGAAGTGTTATTGTTCAGTGTTAACAGATATTAAAACTGAAGCACCATGTTGAGTGGCCCTATTGATGCAATATGATCTTTTGTTTGCTCTTGTTGAAGCACTAAGCAATGCCATGAAACACTGAATGTCATGGAAAGAGTATTAAATGAAGGAGAAGATCAGATGCAGGTCAAATCCATGATCACAGAAGAGCATTGTTTTATAATAGTACTTTACACCACAGCTATTAATGTGATATATGTAAGAACACTGCCCTTATCTATCCTTGTCTTTGTGTTCATTTAATAGACAGGATGAGCAAGCTTTCTCCCTCCATGGCTCTTTTCTATTGTGTTGTTAAAAAAGTATTTTTTTTTAAGAAAATGAACTCTGAATTTATTGTGGCACTGTTGTTCTAAATAGACAGATTTTCCAGAAGGCTCTATTTTCCATCCACTATTTCCATCTATCTATTTTACAGTCTCCATCCACTCGTAGGAACATAATGAGGAAAGACTTTACGGTTGGCTATGAACCAGTCTCTCAGTAACCTCAAGAGCTTGGCAGGGCTTGTTAAACAGGTAATTCAGCATTTGGGGCACTTGTTAGCTGTGGAGTTAAGATGACTCACGAATCATTCTCAGGAATCAAAGAACATCCAGACCCACCAAAGCCTTACACATACAGAGAGACTCTCCCTCCCACACCTCACATTTGTATGCCACTCTTGCACTATGAGGAACACTGAATGTGAATATTACAATAATTACCACATTATATGGATAAAAATAATTATTCAGACAGTGAATAATTGGACTGTGAATAACATCTGCCCTAACTCTCATTGGTGTGTCTAAGCGAGAAATAGCAATGGCCAATTTATGAATTAATTATTTTGTTGAGTAAGATTTTTTTTCAGTGTGACAGGTGATTCAGATCACAAAACCAGATCTAAATTATTTGTTCTTATCCAGTTGTATCAACAAAGGAGGAATGATTTATTTTATAATTATTTTGTGGTGCTTTTGAAAACGTATTATCTTCCTTTTTGGAAAACTGAACCCTTCAGTGCTCAGTTATTCTGAACTGCATGGAAAAAGCAACCAGCATATCCATGTAAGTCTTCCAGGTTTGGAACAATGTGAGTGTGAGCAAATTTTGTAAGAATTATTTTGAGGGGAATCATCCCTTTAAGCAAATGAAGTAAAACAAATGTATAAATGATTTAATGGTATAACATATTGAAATGTTTTGTGGCTGCAGGCACTGTTGGTTTAATTATCAGAAAGCGGAAGCAAGAAATTGTTCAGACACTGCTGCGTTTTTTAATGCATCAAAACTCTTCTAGCCAAGAAGCACAAGGTCAACGATAGACCGAGCAGATACCAGCTGAGCAGTTTATCTTTAAAGGAGACATATTACGCCCCTTTTTACAATATGTAATATAAGTCTCTGGTGTCCCCAGAATGTGCCTGTGAAGTTTCAGCTCAAAATACTCCACAGATCATTTATTATATCATTTTGAAAATGCCTAATTTGGGTGGCAGCAGAAACACGCTGTTTTTCGGGCCTGTCTCTTTAAATGCAAATGAGCTGCTGCTCCCCGCCCCCTTTTCCAGAATAGAGCTGCACCTTTACAGCTCGTACCTGCAAAAAACATCTGTTTTGGTTCTGATTATCATGTTTATCACGCTGAAATCATGCGTTTTAAACTATATGAGTTTAAACTTCAGATATACGGTTTTCTGAGAGCACACATCCGAAGCACACGTACAGAAAGCGGCTGTCACAGCATGTGAGTACTAAACTAAGTTCTCATTCACACACAAGTTTACTTAAAAACACGAGTTACAAAAACAGTCGGTTATGTCTGTGAAGGCAAACAGCTGGAAATAAATCGCTTTTTTATTTTAGATCTGTGTGGCAGCTGCAATATACAGTAAATAAATCAATAAATCCACTGCTCTGTTGTCTCCTCTGAGGCTGGGACTCTAAACAGTGTTCTGTGCTCGTCTGTGCAGCCAAAGACAGAACAGTTTAGCATGTTTTGCTCAAACTTTCGCCATGGCATTAGAGCTGGTACACCGCTGTCGCTTGCGAAAACACAATAACGGCGCTGTGGGTGGAAACCTACAGATTAAGGGGCGGTAATATTATAATGAGATCCCTTTGCCACGTCACCAAGGGAGCGAAATCAGAGCTTGCAGAAAAAGGCTTCCCAAAACAAAGTTACTGGGTTAATCTTTTTCACATTTCCTTGGTTGGTAGATGCACCAGGGACCTGATTATAGCACTTAAAACCTGGAAAAGTCAGATTTTCATGATATGTCACCTTTAAACAGTGTGTAAGTGCCATCCAACTAACCGCAATCAAGTGCCTGTATGGAACTCCTGAACAGAACTCTCTGATCGCACACTTTGAGATTTGCCTAAAAGCACAGTAGTGACCTACTTAGAATGTGGGACACTAGTTTGTGGTCTGAGGATTGCACTGTTTATCTGGGACTCAAAAGTAATTGGTTGTGAAATCATGCTGCGAATCCTTTCATCAAGAGTGACTGGGCAGCTTGTTAAAATAGATGTACGGATGGAGCAACATAAAAGATGCTCAGAGAAATTTTTAGAAGAATTCTAATCTCAAGATGTGGAATAGTTGGTAAATCTAGGCTCGTTGTTGAAGGCTTTAGAATTTAGGTGGTCTATAAATGAAGCTTGTATGTGTATTAAGTATAGGCTGCTCTATTACACTTATGTAGTCGCCTGCTAAATGCAGGCTCAAAATATATTTATTAACCTTTGATTAAAATATATTTTATATGAATAATTATTCATGAGAAGACACTATACATTAAATAGATAGTATTAAATTAAATAATTAAATACATTTATGCTGCTATAATTTTTGCGAAACCCTGAAACTTTTTTCAGTATCTTAGATGAATATAATTTACAAACAAAACAGCATTATTTGAATATTAAATTCTTTGTAACATATGAAATGTCTTACTGTTACTTTTGATCACTATGCATCCATGCTGAAGAAAACAATCATTTTAAAAAATCTTACCCCATACCTTATGAATGGTAGTGTATCACAGTTTCCATAAAAATATTAATAATAAAAGAAATTTTATTATAAATTAGAAGAACAAGAAATAATATGAAGAAAATCAGAATATTAGAATGATTTCATGTGACACTGAGGACTGGGGTAATGACTGCTGAAAATTCAGATTTGCATCACAAAAATAAATTACATTTCAAAATATATTAAAATCAGTTCATTTAAATTGTAACAATACGTCACAATATTACTGTTTTCATTCTATTTTGATTCAAATAAATGCAGCCTTGGTGAGAAAAATCTAAAAAATAAATAGATATATATTAAAATATATTTAAGAAATTCAGAATATCTTGCCTTTTTTATTTCAACCTGGTGTTAAGAATCTTAAACATAGTAAAAAAAGAGAAAAATGATAATGCAAAATCTACAACAAAAATAGAATATCTAAGCATGTACATCATTTTTATTGGCCCCTAATCAAGTCAATTTGTCAAATTAACCATGTAAACTCAAATCTCAAATGTGAGAATTACTTATGGGTCTGTATAGTTTAGCGAGCTACTCTATATAAAACCGTGGAATATGACTGAGGTGTGGAGTTCAGGTTATATAATCAGTGAATGTACAAAATGATGTAAGCATCAATATCAAACACACAATAGCACACGACAAGTAAATAATCCAAACCTCGAAGGCAAACATAATCTAAAGACATGGTAATAACCAAGCCCAGTAAAGACAACAAAAGATGAAACATTCAGAGATGCAGTATAGTAGGTGCTAGCAACACTTCATATAAATAAACAGTCAATAGAAACCAGGTGAAAATAATCAGAGTTTCTCCATTGAATTCTAGTGATGGTGTTCTCTGCTGGTGAGGCAGTAGAACTGCAGATATTATAGAGGCAGTTTGACATCAACTGACAAGAATAGCAGCAGACAAGAATAGTCCACTAACACACTTCACCTTGACATAGCATGAGCATATTTAATATGCACTCAGTACTTCAAAGGCCTAAACATTAGTAGATCTACTAAAATGCATGAGATTATGTTCATAATGCAATACTAGCTTTCTATGCTGAATACTGCCTAAGAGCAAATACAAATAATTGTCACACTGTGTGTTTTATTGAGTGAGTGAGCTCCAGTTATAATCTCAAAAGTTGAGGAGAGACAGGAAGTGAGATGGATCGGGAAAGAACAATGAACTCACTGCACCAACAATGCAATACACTTCACTTGACCTTTCATTTTTTTGTGTGAGTACACAGCAAGTACATACTATAGTAATAACAGTAAATTATCCATAATTACATGCAACCAACCCTAATCCTAACCCTGATATTAATAATAAGGGCACTGTAAAATAATGTGTTACCCCTCGATTTTTGACTCAACTTGCCAAAAGTTAAGCCCCTTTTTACACAAAAATTGTTAAAATGTAATTAAAAGCACAAACTATCTTATTATTGTGTTACGACATATATGATGATTTCATGGGACGCAATGCAGCATCACTGTTTGAAACATTTATTGTGTAAAAATGGTTACCGTCTCACTATTTTTAAGTAAGCCGTATACAGTGTATATAGTACTTAGTAACTAGAAAGCCACTATTTCATTCCAAGCATACTGCAGTGTTTGTATCCTGCACATTTCGGTAAATGCATTTGTTTATTCCATTCATACAGTTTGCATTGTGTATATATCAAATAATATTGTAGAAATTCTAAGACTAGTATGGAGCATGCAATTCTGAACATAACCAGTGAATCCTAGTGTGTGTGTGTGGTCAGTATGAATACATGGAGAGGTGATAAACTCATATTCTTTCCACCTCAGCTGCTGTGAAAAAATCACCTCATAGCAAGCACCGCTAACGTTATTCAATATGCTAACTTCACTCAACCGATCACATTTCAGATGAGGTTCACATTTATTATTTCGTACAGTAAGTAGGCATGTAATAAGCAGGATAATGTAGTAAAATAAACCCCATTTTAGCACCTGATCAGGATATATATTGTTTGGCACTATATCTTACATCTTAAAAAACGTTAAAAAAAATATCTTCTGTCTAGTACTTCATCATGATTACTCTGAATTTGTGCTCAATTTGAATCAGAAGAAAGCTCCTGCAGTGCTGATCCATGTTTGGATATTAATATCAATATGAGCTGGCAGATAGAAATGTGTCATGCTCTCAGTCATTCACTATCAGTTACCGGCACGAGTAAATCATCTTGCTTTCCTTAACATGTAAGGGCAGAGGCTATGTTTAGTCCATCAGCATTCTCAAACACATGAGAACAGCTCTTCCACAGATTCAATGAGTGTTAAACGTGTCTAAAACAGAGGCTCTCAGCTTAGACACAGGCTGGGACAGATCACGCACCACACACAAACACACAGCCCCTGTATGTGCTAAATACCGTGTGTGTCTAAATACATGGTTTGTGCAGTATACCACATTCACACACTGAGTTCACTAGTCTGGGCTTTTCCTAGACAAAGACTATTATATCACTACATACAAAGACAAGTGGAAGCGAAGTGAGTTTTACATCTGTGTAGTAGCCTTCTTATAAATGAAGGTTTTGTTCCCTCTAGTGAGGAACTCAGAGCATGACAGCAGCTTCCCTCAGCCAATAAGAACTGCTTGGTCTGAAGATGTCAGCAAAACACAATGAATTCTGGGAAGTAACATTCATCAAGTTTCAATCATCTAATGCAGGGGTGCCCAATCCTTTTCCTGGAGATCTACCTTCCTGCAAAGTTCAGCTCCGATCAGGGTTGGAGCTGAACATTGCAGGAAGGTAGATCTCCAGGAATAGGATTGGGCACCCCTGCTCTAATATGTCGATAATACATTAACATTATCTATCCAATTATAGAACCCATGAGGATGCGAATGTTTATACTGTGTGTTGTTAAAATCTCTAATAAAAGTAAAAGAGACAGCATATACATAACACAGAGGTTAAGAATGGTCAAATATATAGGCAAAAACAGACAAAAATAAAATACAATTTACAGAGCATTTACATAGATTAATAAAAAGGTTCAGAAGTTATATTAAGTTCCAAATAGCTTCAAATTTTAAAGGAATATTTTAGCTAAAAGCTCATCCTCAGGCCAGTCAGATGAATTCGTTTGTTTCTTCATCGGACAGCGTGATGTTAAAGGGGTCCTATTATGCTCTTTACAAAGTCTTGATTTTGTTTTGGGGGTGTACTAGAACATTCTCTCATGCTTGGTCCATGAAACGCATTATTTTTCACATAATTTACATTATTAAAATACATTTCTCCCCAGGCTGGCACAAACGGCTCGATTAGTTCCGGCTTTGATGAAAGTCTGCCTTCCGAAAAACAAAATGTGTTGTGATTGTGTGTCTTTCAACAAAAGCTTTTTGGGCGAATCCGGCAGGAAGGCAATGTACTCCCTCATGTTGGGAAGCTATCCTCACGTAAAATCGCGAGCACACAATCGCAAAGTGGGTAAAATGCTCAGGACAGAGTTCAAAACTAAATGCAACCACTTGTTTCCTGACGCCAATCCGCTTTCAGTAGCCCAACAAAGAACTTTTGGCATGGATGTGAAAAAAACTGGCGTTCAGGCGGTCGCGCCACGCGGACGAGAAGCGCACCGGACGAGAAGCGAGCGTCGCGTCACGACCCACGTCTTTAAATTCCAATCCATTATTTCTGAGTGTAGACACCGGCGGCGGCCGTTCGCGTTGTCCGTCGCGCCATCTAAACGTCGTGTTCATACTTGTAAGAATTGTTCTAGTATGCCCAACAATTTTGAAGCTACAGCATGCAAGCCCTTCTTCCTCTTTCATTTTCTCTGATACATACGTTCTTGTAATGCTATCCCAATGAGTCCTTTTTGTGATATCACAAAGTCCGGAAACAAACGCTGTAGTCCAAACAAGAAATGTTTGTTGTAGTTCTTGAAAAGGGATTTTAAAAAAACGAAATATCTCCCTTGGAGTGGACTTTGAGATTTGTAACTTTCTAGATCTTTTTATGCCCAAACATACACACTACACACTGCCTAAAAATCAAAAAGTGAAAAAGCATAATAGGAACCCTTTAACAGTTAAAACTTCTTAATGATGGATTTGTTTATTATAAACATGCAGCTTTTCACTTTACAAGATATTAATTGATGGACTGTTGTAGATTATTGTGATGGTTTTATCACTGTTGTCTCTCCTTCTGTATTTGGACACTGTTCTAGTTAGTTGATCATGCTAATAGTTAATGTGATGATCACACCTGTAGTAGATACTCTGCCATGACACGTGTGTGACTTGAGGGTGCAAAAAAAGCCAATCTATGATACACACTTTACCATGTGGTATTTGCTTAATATACTATCATAAATCATGAAACACACCATTTTAGAAAAAAAAGTAGCGTGAGGTCTTAGCCCTACAGAACCACATGAAACATTTGAGAATACAACTTGATATAATATTAGCCACCGGTTTTCCCAAATGTAAAACATTATGAATTATATGAGACTGCGTTGTGGGAAAATGGCCAAAATTCAATTCCATCAAGTTGATTTTATTTGTATAGCGCTTTTCACAAAACAAATAATTGCAAAGCAGCTTCACAGAAAATTAAAGTTGATAAATTATATTTATGAGTAACTTATCAGTGGTGACTATGGCAGATATGTACAGAAAAAACACTATTAACAGCAATGATTATATGATGCAATCAAACTTATAGCAAAATTTAATTGAATGAATGAACTGATTGATTTGAAAAATTTGGTAGTTCTGTATGTGGTTTCAGGGTTGGCATTATCTGAGGTCCTCTGAGGGTTGGCATCATCTCTTCTCAGATCTTCTCCAGTTGTTCTTAGGTGTTCGGTCATCTCAGATCTTTGTAAGGGTTGAATCCAGATTGAACCTTGTGCAATTCCTAGTTACCTCTGGATGCCCATCCCGTGGCAGAAACAGAGATGCAAACAGAGAAAATTAGCGTAGCTGCTGTTCAATCCAAGCAAAAAATGATAATGTGTTCAAAACAAGCAAAGAATGATAATGTGCATTTGATCATATATAACTGGAGTACAAGGTTATGAGATACAATATGTAATGCTTGGCATGAACTAGCTTTTATGCATCAGAAACAGGTATCATGTTTCTTAACTTGGCAATGTTTCTAAGAGGGAAGAATGCTGTTTTTGTAACATGGGAAATATGATTTTCAAATGACAAGTTGCTGTCTAATATAACACCTACATTTTTGACTGTAGAGGAACTAACAGTACATCCATCTAGATGCAATTTATAATCTAAGAGCTTCTGTGTACTGTTTTTTGGTCCAGTAAGTAATATCTCCAAATTTAATAGGAGAAGATTGGTCATCCAATCTTTCACATTTTTATTTTCTAATAATATTACCAAGGGGCAACATGTATATTGAAAATAGCAGAGGACCTAGGACAGATCCTTGTGGCACTCCATATTTTACTGGTGAAATTTGAGATGACTCCCATTTTAACTAAACAAGTGATAACGTCAGACCAGATATGATCTAAACCATCTTTAAGCTGCCCTTCTAATACCCCGTATATTGTGTATCGCTCTATGAGTATGTCCTGACTATGTGTTGAACGCAGTCCGAAGATCAAGTAAAAACTAGCAAATGATGAGCATCCCACCCTTGGTCTGACACGAGAATCAATCGCGTTATAATAACAAACGCCTAAACAAATGCAGTTTCTGTGCTATGATGGGGCCTGAAACCTGACTGAAATTCTTCATAGATATCGTTTTTTGCAGGAAGGAGCACAATTGAGCAGACAAAACTAGGATCTAGTAGTGTTATTTTAATAATAGGCTTATTAACCACCAGTTTGAAGGGTTTTGGGACGTGACCTAGAAATAATGAGGAGTTAATAATATTGAGAACCGGTAATATACAGGTAACAACTCTTTCAGTAATTTAGTGGGTACAGGATCTAACAGGCATGTTAATGTTGGTTTAACTAGGCCTGAAAAAAAACTTTTTTAGTTTCATAAAAACCTGACAAACTACCATACAATCGTATGTAAAGCACTTCAATTTACTAAAACATCACAAATTTGGGATATACGAATGAACGAAATCTAAGAACAAACTAAAAGACGCTTAGATCTACGAAAAATTTATTGTATTTCTAACATCATCTATTTTTATACAGGAAACATTCATAAAGTCTTTACTACTAAACTGTGAGGGAATATTTAGTTTGGGTGACGTCTGATTATTTGTTAATCTAGCCACTGTGCTAAATAAAAACCTTGGATTGTTTTGGTTATTTTCTATGGGTTTGTGGATATGCTCGGCCCTGGCAGCTTTTAGAGCCTGTCTATAGCTGGACATACGGTTTTTCCTTGCTATTCTAAAATCTTCCAAGTTTGTTTTTCTCCATTTGCGCTTAAGACTACGAGTTTCTTTTTTGAGAGAATTGGTATTACTGTTGTACCATGGCGCAGAAAGTTTTTCTCTTAACCTTTTTCAATTTGATGGGGGCAGCAGCTTCTAATGTATTAGAGAAGATAGTACCCATATTTCTAGTCATTTCGTCTTGTTCATGTGTATTTATGGGTACATAGAGCAGTTGAGATAAATCGGGCAGGTTATTTGTGAATTTGTCTTTGGTGGCAGGTAGTTCTGCCCGGATGATAACGCGGAGCGATATAGTTAATATCAGTAATAGGAGCATGCACAATACAAGGTAGTGGTCAGTAACATCATCACTTTGAGGTACAATATCTATATCAATAAGATCAATTCCATGCGAAATAATTAAATCTAGAGTACGATTAAAATGATGAGTGTGTCCGGTGATGTTTTTCTTGACCCCAAAAGAGTTTATTAAGTCTGTAAACGCAAGTCCTAACGCATCATTTGTATTATCAACGTGAATGTTAAAATCTCCGACAATTAGCACTTTATAAACAGTAGCCAATGGTTTGAGAGAAAATCTGCCTCGACCTGTCTTTTGGTTTATACACAGTAGCCAGAGCAAGAGATAGGAGATATTTATTTTGCATATCTGACAGTGTAACATTAAGCTGAAGTATTTCAAATGAGTTAAACCTGTATCCTGTTTACTGAGTAACATTGAGAATATCACTATATATCGTTGCAACACCGCCGTCGGGGCTCATGCTATAACAGTAGCTTGGTGGAGTAGACTCATTTAGAACAACATAGTCTTTTGGTTTGAGCCAGGTTTCAGTCAAGCATCAAAACTATTATCTGTGATCATTTCCTTTACAGAACTTTCTTTGGTGCAATTGTTTTTGTTCATTTATTTTAAATTTTTCTGGTTTAATCACGATCTGATTTTTTCTAGATCCTGCATTAAATTGATATTTTGACCTCACTATTTGGGGAACAGACACAGTATTTATAGATTGGACAACACAAGTACTTCTATCATTTAAGAGGGTAGAACAAAAGCCATCATAGCTGTGTGTGTTTGATGCCTTTAGTGGTGTTGTGTGTTAAAACTATGTTTTCTTTGTTTCTGTTTAGTTTTCATGGTGTTCCATATCAATAAATAAAATGTATGGACATCATTACTTTGGGAGCGTGGACTGTTTAATGACCAGCGAGTAGTTACAATAGCAGTTATTTGAGAATTGGAGCGTAGCGTCCTGGAGATGTTGTCCAACAGGAGTTCCGCTCTGACTCTGCTGGGGTGCAGACACCCCCTAAAAAAAGTAATCTCAAATACCTCTGAAAAGTGACATTAGTTCCGAGAAATATTTCAGTGTTCCGATGACACTACATAGTGTGATTGTATGTTTCAAAAAGTATCCAAATATTTTCTGGGGCGACACGACAAGAACTTTTTTGGCACTGTTCTCATTTTGTGGAACGCAACACATGGTAACAAATCTAATGATTTAGAAATTATTTCTACAATTGATGTTACAGAATACATATGTATGCATGTGTCCCAAATACCACAGTGATGTTCTTGAAGAAATATAAGAATGAATAGAACAGAAACAGAGAGAAAGAGAGGAACAAAGGTAGCACAGGGAAACAGAGCGTGCTGAAGCATGGTTGGCCTACATACCATCTGTATTGTGAGGATCAGACAGATCAGATCTCTCTGTCTGAAGCGTCCATCAGTCATAGAGAAGTTCCTCCAATGATTTTCATCTCCTCCTACCGGCTCGTCTCTTAACATCAATGGGGCATCATGGAAATAACTCTCAGATAGGAAAACACCTGTCTTCACGCCCAATCAAACATGACAAACTTATTCTGGATTCTAGCAGCACTACACACCCATGGCCAAACTGAAAATAAATCAATAATTGAAGGTCATGGCATGTATGATTTGTGTTTTCTTGGTTCGGGATGTAAGGGTGTGGACATTTAGGCTGGTCTTTGAACATTGTGATCTGTTTAACTGCATGCAAAATTTAAAATAGTCACTTCATAACATCACTATCTATTCCATTGTTTTAATGTGCAGTGACAGTCTTCATTCCATTTGAAATCTTAAATTGAACATGCACATATTAAAAATCATCACGTCATCATTCACTGCTTCTCTGTTCCATATAATGAGAGTGAATAGGGCGGTCAGATTCCAAAAAGTACATAAAGCACTATAAATGCATCATGAAAGTGTTGTAAAAGTTGCCCGTACAACTTGTGCTCTATATTTGAAGTCTTCAGAAGTCATACGATATTTTTGCATGAAGAACATGGCAAAATGTAAATAATATTTTCTGAAAACCATATATTTATAATATAAACATATATTTAATTTTGGGCAAATTTAGCCTCTCACAAAGCATTTCTATGACTTTAGAATACAATGCGCAACTCATAGACTACTGCTAAGTTGTAAGGGTTTCGCTTATTCTACATATTATGCTTTGTATGCTTTCATTGTATTGAAAAGAGCCTTAACATTATTCTAAGTTTCTCTTTTTGTTTTTCACAGAAAATACAGTTTTGAAAAATTCATAGTCTTTATACATTTTAAAAAAAAAAAAACAGATTGCTTCAAAGCACCTTTACAGAAATTAGCAGGAAAATAAATGCAAAATTCATCAATTACGAAATTACTCCAATTTCAGCTGTAAAGCAGCTCTACAGAAGAAAATAGTGTCATTATTCAGCTCAGTTTCATTTACTGTTAATTCAATTTAGTTCAATACGACTGTCAATATTGAAAAGTTCATCAATTCTTGAATAAATTCAGTACAGCAGCTCTACAGAAGGCTATAGTTGTACAGTGACAGTTTTGATTGAGAGAAAACAACAGAATTGTAACTTTTGGTGAGCTATTTACATTCCCAACTTATTTCCCCTTACGCATGTCATTTGCTATGTGGGGGAGTGTAGTTCCGTTAATAACATATTCTGAGAATCACTCTTGCAGATGTTGTCAGGCAGTTTCTACAGTTTCTTCTGTTGTTCACAGCTGGAAAACATGATCAGCTGGCCCAGTGAGCTCATTGGGCGGATCACAAGTGATGTCATAAAGGATCGTCCTGCCAGGACTTGTTGTAATATCAGGGTTCGATGTCTGTCTGCACCCTCCCTTTCCCAGCACTAAAGACTATTGCCTCCCAGTAACCCATTTCCCATTCAGTCAGTCACGTTCAACGTTACGTCAGTGACTGACGAATTGGGATCTCTCCCGAGAGCCCAATCACCTTTGAGTGTTAACTAAACAAGCTAATGACAGTTGGCGTGCGTGTTTCGCTACGCGCACCCCGCCCCGCAGTGTGGGTATAAAAGGAGAGCGCGTGCAAATGCACATCATCTTTTCGCTTCGGAGCCGAGCCTTCTGCAGGACGAATCTCCGCGAGTGTTCTAGAGAAACAGCTGGTGTTGGTGTGACGGCGTATCAGCGGGGGTTGCCATCCAGGCTGCTGAAACCTCGGCGAGCTGCAGCTTTCATTCTGCGGTCTTGCCGCGACCTCCCCTGGGCGCTTCAGCGCTTTCTCTAAAAGAGTGTTTTTCCTTCTAAAAGAGCAATTTCTAAAAGAGCTTCATGAGCGACGGGCGTCTTTTTAAAGATGTCTTCCCGCTCATGCGTTTCTGGATGTGGTCACTTCCTGGCCTCATCTGACGGTCATGATGGCTATATCTCGTGCCTGGGCTTGCAGCACGCTGAAGCAGAGCTCATGGATGAGTCATGTTCTCAGTACGGGAACATGACCATCGCGACGTTGCAATCTAGATACCTCCTCATTAAACGGGGGGGTATCCCCCTTGCCATGCCCCGCTCTAGCTCCTCTGGTTCTCGGAGGGCTACTTCGGTTCATGGTCAGGGGGACCTGAGGGTTACGGTGAGAGCTTCCCCGTCGAGTACGTCTCCGCGGGCCTCTCATTCCTTAAGCATGGCGCACCACCTGGGGTTTCTGGATGAGTGTGCTGGGTCCTTGGACAGGGCGGGGTCCAGTATCTTGTGCGGGACACAGGCAGAGGACAGGTTGTCGATCGCTGCATCGGAGGGCGAGGTAGGCTCTGGAGATGACGATTCGGCTGTGCTGTCACCGTCAGGTAGAGTGGCGTTGCCCTAGTCAGATCCAGAGCTGACCGCTATGATGCGTGTCCAGTAGGCCGCGAGTAGCGTCGTGCTCACTGGATGGCCTCCGCTCCTTCTCCCGAACTCTCGAGGCTGTATGATTGGTTTCCTGGTTGCGCAGGTCCTTCGTGGCCATCCGCCTCCCCGTTTTCCATTCTGTCCCGGAATGTGCATGAGGATGTTTCACAAAGTCTGGAGCCCTTTTTCTGCCCGGAACAGACTTGGTGCCTCCTCCGTCCTCACCACCCTCGACGGTGGGGCGGCCCAAGGTTATGTGGACATCCCCCCAGTCGAGCGCGTTTTTGCTATGCAGCTCTGCCCGCAAAGTGCCGCCACCTGGAGGGGTAATCCACGCCTTCCATCTACGCCTGTAAATTTTCGTCCGTTCTGACGGCTAAGGCTTACAGTGCCGCTGGACAGGCCGCTTCCGCCCTGCACGCCATGGCCCCCCTGCAAGTCCACCAGGCCAAGGCGTGGAAGCAGTTGCACGAGGGTGGTGCTGAACCAGGTGTGCTGCAGAAACTGCGGACTGCGATGGACCTCGCACTTAGGGTGACGAAAGTCACAGCGCGGGCCCTGGATCAGACGATGTCCACACTGGTGGTCCAGGAGCGCCACCTATGGCTGAACCTGGCGGATAATAGGAGGATGCCGCCAAGCAATGCTTCCTGGACCCCCGATCTCCAGCCTCCTCTTCGGCGAAGCAGTGGATGGCTTTTGCCCAACAGTTCTCCGCCGCGCAGAAGCAGACGGAGGCGTTTTGACACATCCTGCCCCGGCGGTCTGCTGCTGTCCGCACCCCACCGCCGGCTGCAGCCCCTCTGTCTGCTCGTCGCCGAGGGCGCCCTCCTGGCCGCAGGAAACCGGCGCAGCCCGCCTCCGCCCCTGCCAAGCCCGTGAAGCGCCAAAGCCGGCGGCGTCCCTGAGACGGGCGACCCGGAGCTCTTCGATCCTGCTCTTCAGGAGATGGTGACCGCACCACTCCTTCCCCCGAAGGAGGGCAGGGTGGAGAATCTTTTGTTCCCGTTTTTTTCTGTTCCACCACTGGCTACCAAGCCATCCAGTGGTACCCAAACTCATTTATAATAGCAGTTTCCCCCTTGCCTCCGGGTCCCAGAGTGTGAGCCGGCGGTGCCACGAGACCCGTCTCCACACAGCCGGCCCCCTGCTCCCTTCGCTATTGGCAGCAGGGTTCAGTTCAAGGACGCTATGCCTCCTCACTAGCCCCCTGCCCAGCCGTGGAGCCAGGTATGTGGCGTGCCGCGCACTCAGACCCCACCCTGGGATGCGCGGCCTCCCGGGTTGGGTCCCTGTGTTCCACTCCGCTGCCCCACTGCGGGTACGTCGGTGGTTTCCCTGGTCCCGCTTGTTCGGTCGCTGGGGGCCTGGTTAGCCCTCCCCCGGCCGTCTCGCTGGCTCCTGAGAACCATCAGACTCGGCTATGCGATTCAGTTCGCCTGGTGCCCTCCCAAGTTCAGGGGCATTCTGTTCACCTCTGTGCTGGACAGGGATGCTCTTGTCTTGCGTGCAGAGATCGCGGTCCTGCTAGCGAAGGACGCGATACAGCCGGTCCCTCCAGCCGAGATGAGGTCGGGCTTCTACAGCCCATACTCCATCGTACCCAAGAAAGGCGGTGGGTTACACCGGTCCTGGGACCGGCGGTCGAATGCACCGGACCCTTCCCCCAGCTCCCGTTCAAGATGTTGACGCAGAAACGCATCTTCTGGTGCATCCGTCCCCGAGATTGGTTTCAGCGGTCGACCTGAAGGACGCGTACTTTCATGTCTCGATTCTACCTCGACACAGACCTTTTCTCCGCTTTGCGTTCGAAGGGCGAGCTTATCAGTACAAGGTCCTCCCCTTCGGGCTATCCCTGTCGCCTCGTGTCTTCACCAGGGTCGTGGAGGCAGCCCTCGTTCCATTGAGGGGAGTGAGCATTCGCCTTCTCAACTACCTCGGTGACTGGCTCATACTGGCCCAGTCCCGCGCGCAGTTGTGCGAACACAGGGATATGGTGCTCAGTCACCTCAGCCGATTGGGCCTTCGGGTCAACTGGGAAAAGAGCAAACTCTCTCCTGTGCAGAGGATCTCTTTTCTCGGCATTGAGCTGGACTCGGTCAACCTCTCAGCATGTCTCTCAGTAGAGTGTGCGCAGTCGATGCTGAACTGCCTGTGGTCCTTCCAGTGCAAGACGGCGGTTCCACTGAGACAATTTCAGAGGCTCCTGGGGCATATGGCATCCGCAGCCTCTGTCACGCCGCTCGGTTTCTTCATATGAGACCAGCTCGCATTGGCTCACTACTCGTGTCCCGAGATGGTCATGGCAACGCACTACACGGGTTTCTGTTACCCCCCGTAATCTTCTGGCCCGTCAGAACCCTCAGCCCATTGACAGATCTGTCCTTCTTTCGGACGGAGTATCCTTGGGCACGTATCCAGATGTTGTTGTGCAACAGATGCCTCCGCAGGGCTGGGGTGCCATGCAGTGGGAATGCAGAGCTTCGGGCTCGTCGTGCCCCGACAAAGTTGCATATCAACTGCCTCGAGTTGCAAGTAGTATGGCTGGCTCTGCGCCGCTTCACATCGCTGCTACACGACAAGCACGTACAGGTCCGTACAGACAATACTGCGACCGTTGCATACATCAACCAACAAGGTGGTCTACGCTCCCATCGCATGTCGTGACTCACCCGCCACCTCCTCCTTTGGAGTCAGAATCATCTGAGGTCGCTTCGCACCGTTCACATCCCAGGCGAGCTCAATCTTGCAGATCATCCTACGAGCTCTCACTCAGCCTCCTTGTCCGGAGATGGCGACTCCAACCCCCCCCCGAGCAGT
The DNA here is from genome assembly GCA_018155175.1 of Sinocyclocheilus anophthalmus. Taxonomy (NCBI): domain Eukaryota; kingdom Metazoa; phylum Chordata; class Actinopteri; order Cypriniformes; family Cyprinidae; genus Sinocyclocheilus; species Sinocyclocheilus anophthalmus. The sequence continues at coordinate 838,022 of JADLZN010008191.1, read as the reverse complement.
CCCCTGATGTTTGGAGACGCTTTGGGGACGCTCATGTAGACCTGTTTGCCTCCCCGGACACATCCCATTGCCAGTGGTTTTACTCCCTGGCCGAGGGACCCCCCGGCACGACCGCAACTGGCGTTCATCTTGCCTCGGGGCTACGCAAATATGCGTTGCCCCCAGTGAGCCTTCTCGCGCAGACACTGTGGAAGGTCAGGGAGGACGAGGAGCAGGTACTCTTGGTAGTGCCATATTGGCCCAGTCTGACTTGGTTCCCCGAACTGATGCTCCCCGCGACAGCCCCTCCTTGGCAAATTCCTCTGAGGGGGTATCTCCTTTCTCAGAGAGGGGGCACCCTCTGGCATCCGCTTCCAGACTTGTGGAATCTCCACTTGTGTTCCCTGGACGGGACGCGGAGGTTCTAGGTTGGCTACCTCCAGCGGTAGTAAACACCACCACGTCAGCTAGAGCCCCATCTACCAGACACACTTACAGGCTGAAGTGGAACCTGCTCGTCGATTGGTGCTCTTCCCGCCAGGAAGACCCCCGAAGATGCCCGATCGCAGTCGTGCTTTCTTCCTGCAGGATGGCTTGGAGCGAAGGCTGTCTCCCTCAACCCTGAAAGTGTATGTTTCCTGCCTGCCGGCCGCCATTGCGCGCATCATGATGCAGTAGACGGTAAGTCTGTGGGTAAGCACGACTTGGTCATCAGGTTTCTCAGAGGGGCAAGGAGGTTAAATCCTCCGGGCCCTCACCTGTTACCCTCTTGGGATCTCCCCTCGTTCCTCATGGCCCTGAAGGAGGAGCCCTCCGAGCCTCTGCAGTCAGTAGAGCTTAAAATTCTGTCATTAAAGACAGCGCTCCTCAACGCATTGGCCTCGGTCAAGAGGGTAGAGGACCTGCAGGCATTCTCGGTCGACGACTCGTGCCTAGAATTCGGGACGGGTAACCCTCACGTTGTGTCCTGAAACCCCGGCCCGGTTATGTGCCCAAGGTTCCCTCTACTCCCTTCGGGGATCAGGTGGTGAGCCTGCAAGCGTTGCCCCTGGAGGAGGCAGACCCAGCCATTGCTCTGGTCTGTCCCGTTCGCGCTCTGCGCATTACGTGGACCGTACGCGGAGCTTCAGGACCTCAGACCAGCTCTTTGTTTGCTTTGGAGGTCAGCAGAAGGGAAATGCTGTCTCCAAACAAAGACTTGCCCATTGGTTAGTGGAGGCTATAGTCTTGGCTTACCAGGCCCAACGGTTACCTTGCCCCCTCAGTGTGAGAGCTCACTCTACGAGAGGAGTTGCATCTTCTAGGGCATTGGCGCGGGGAGCTTCGATAGCAGACATCTTTAGAGCTGCCGGCTGGGCGACGCCTAACACGTTTGCGAGATTCTATAATCTCCGTGTAGAGCCCGTGTCCTCTCGTGTACTCGGCTCAGGTAGGCAGTAACACCGGACCTGCTCGGTGTCGATCACGCTTGCTGCGCCATTCCCCTCTATGGACCGGATACGTGCGCTTTTTTTGCTCCTCAGTTCAGTTCCCCATGCGAACCCTGGTGGAGTTCCTCCCGCTCCCTCGGCGGTCAGGCGTGGCGGAGCCAGGTCCAGCACTCAGGTGAATGCCCAAGGTCAACCTTTTTGCTGGGCTAGGTGCCCGTGTGTAGTGTTTCCCCCTTCGGGTGATCCCACATGTGTTTTCTTCCACGGTACGGCTCCCCTCACCGTAAGCCCGTGTCTTTCTCTGTCATCTCTGTTGTGTAGTCGTCTCACCCCAGGCGTGTTGAGTCTACCGCAGAGACTTCCATTTGTAGTACTGCCCTGGGCCAGTCCATGTGTGTAATTCCACATGATACCTCCTATTTGCGGGATGTGGCTTCCGTAGCGTCCTAACTGGGTACGCTTTTTCAGTGTTATCCAATGTACCACTGTATTGAACAGCAGTGGCGGACACCTCTGCCTATCCGCTGTCCTATCTTCCGCCCCAGCTGGTGTGGGGGGCCTTGCCGGCTTCCGCAGGGCACTGGAGGGTTTCCAGCAATAGTGGCGTTTTCCGTACGGATCCCAATTCGTCAGTCACTGACGTAACGTTGGACGTGACTGACTGAATGGGAACGTCTTGGTTACTTGTGTAACCCTCGTTCCCTTAAGGAGGGAACGGAGACGTCACGTCGCCACATTTGCTGTACCACCGCTGTACGGCCGGGGGACGTAGTCTCGGCTTCTCAGCGAAAAATTGATGTGCGTTTGCACGCGCTCTTCTTTTATACCCGTGCTGCGGGGCGGGGTGCGTGTGGCGAAGCACGCACGCCAACTGTCCTTGGCTTGTTTAGTTAACACTCGAAGGTGATTGGTCTCTCGGGCGAGATCCCAATCGTCAGTCACTGACGTAACGTCTCCATTCCCTCCTTAAGGGAACGAGGGTTACACAAGTAACCAAAACGTTACCTGTATACACTGACTACCATGTCTCTAAGTACAACAGGATGGGCTTTGTAATTTCAGCTAAGCAAATGGAGAAGTGCTGAATTCTAGATTTAACCTCCACCTCTCTCTGACACTGTTATGGGGGGAAGGCTTTATAGAAATAACTGGGATATATCACCCATTTATGTGAGGAATATATATCGACGTGGAATGTATGGAGACCACGAGCAACCAACATCATACATGGCTGACGAAGATGTAGAGGAGGACCACAATAGTAATGTAAATGTAATAAATCTCAAAAATAGAACTAGACTAAACAGAACAACTTTGTTGGCAACTATAAAGACTAAGAAAAGAGTTCACAAATTACGGCTTGAATGATCGCTAATAAATTCCTTAGGCACAGAAGCTAACCGTGTCGAACGGATAGCAAACAAGACTAGAGGCATCCAAAACACACATCACAATATCAATAAAAATCATTACTACCGGCGGGTAGCAATGAGGTCACTGATTTTCCCTATGGATTCTTGTATAATAAGCGACACTTAACGCCTTTGTTTTTTGTTTTGTTAGAACAGCCCTCACACACACACACACACACCCCACACACACACACACCACACACACACACACAACACACACACACATGAGTTAGAAACACATGTGCGCCACTCCTCAGTCTGGAACTCAACATGAATCTTTGCAAAGTTTTTTGCCTCTTGCCAAATTTATTATGACTTCAGTTCTAATTCTAGATTTATATTCAATTCTAGACACTTTTATGTGTATAGCTTTTTTTTTACACATTGCCCAAAGCAACTTAACAGAAAATCATAATGTTCATTTTTGTACTATCTTAATATCTTCATGCCCTTTAGTTGCATTTAGCGGAATCGAGTTGTGATAATTTTGTGACAGTATAAACAATCACACAGCTGAGATTTTATCTATATCATGGATATCTTTATGTGATTAAACTGTATGGATAAAGCTGGATGTACATATATCCACTGTAAAGTATTTTTGAGTTAAAAGCCCATATATATGTGAATATGTGTTGTGTGTGTGTGTGTGTGAGTGTGTGTTTGTCTGTCTGGTGGGGACCTTAAACCTGATACACCCAGACTCAAGGGGAATCGTGTCCGGTGGGGACCCAAATGAGTCCCCCATGGGTAAACATCCAATAATTCACACGCATTAACTTTTTTTTGAAAATCTAAAAAATGCACAAAGTTTCTGTAAGGGAAGGTTTTAAGGGGTAGGGTTGGTTTAGGGCAATAGAAAATACGGTCTGTACAGTAGAAAAACCATAACGCCTATGGAGAGTCCCCACAAGGATAGCAAAACAGACGTGTGTGTGTGTGTGTGTGTCCATGTTTATGTTCTTTTGTACTTAAGACTGCCCCTTGCACATGATTGGTCAAAGCATTGTGTCCTGCTTGCATATTTTGACGTATGGAGCATTAAGATTTTTAATTTTTTTTTTAAACGAAAGTCTCTATGCTCATCAAGGCTGCATTTATTTGATCAAAAATACATTAAAACAGTAATAGTTGGTGAAATATTATAGCAATTTAAAATAACGGTTTTCTATTTTAATATGCTTTAAATGCATGATTCCTGGGATTAAAGCGAATTGTCATCAGCCATTTCTCCAGTCTTACGGTCCCATGATCCTTCAAAATCATTCTAATATGCTGATTTATTATCAGTATTGGAAACAGTTGTGCTGCTTAATACTTTTGTGGAAACTGTGATACTTTTTTCAAGATTCTTTGAATTAATAAAATCAAATTTAAAAGAGCAGCATTTATTTGAAATAGAAAATGTTTGTAACAAGTTAAGTCAACATACTATCACTTTTAAAAAACATCAATTTAACAAATCCTTGCAGAATAAAAGTATTAATTTCTTACAAAAAAAAACATAGTGACCCCACAACCTTTTGAACAGTAGTGTATACTGTAACAAAATATTTCTATTTTGAATAAATGCTGTTTTTTGTTTGTTTGTTTGTTTATTACTTTTTATTAATCCTGAAAAATCCTGAAAAAAAAGTATCGCAGGTAAAAAAAAAGAAAAGGCAGCTGTCTCCGACATTGATAATAAATCAGAATATTAGAATGATTTCTGAAGGATCGTGTGACACTGAAGAAAATAAAACTTTATTTAAATTTTAAATATTTCATAATTTTGCTGTTTTTTACTGTATTTTTGACCAAATCATTTCAGCGTTGAGAAGCATATGAGAACATTTCTTTAAAAAACATTAAAGATCTTACTGATCCCAAACTGTTGAAAGGTAATGTAGGTAATTTACTCTTTTTTTTTGTCTAAAAGGTAAATTACTCTTTTTTGATTTCATATTTTTTCTTGTTTATTTATCTTAAGAAGATACAAGACATTCTATGTTGGAGTTAAAAGAGTATTGGTCATTTGAGCAGCTTACAACTTTAGCAACGGAACTAATAACCTCAGGATCAGTGTCCTCAATGGCCCAACCTACAAAAACAAGGAAGGTTCAGCATTCCCCCACCTCTCTGATAATGCAGCATCTGTTGTTTGTAATAACGTGAATGAGGTCAATGAATGTTTAACCATCCCCCGATGAATCACTTGGTGTATGAAATAAACACAAGAACTCTATTCCAAAACACAGGCAGCATTTTCACACCGAAAGGTTAGCTTGCTTTCAAAGGCCACATTTCAAATGGCCACAATCAAGGCAATATTGTAGAGAAATTGTATTTATTTTGTGGAGAAAGTGATCTAAGAAATGAATTGTCACAGACTTGGTGATCAAAAATAATAGATGAAGTGAAAGAAATGTTGAGTACAGCTTACATTATTACAGCTTAGCAGCATGCTAATGTCAAATTCGAATGACTTGTTTTATTATTAATGCTGTGTGGCTCAACTGAGGGCCTCAAAAAACCATAGGTGCATGTGACATCTCACCTCTGCTGACTGAACACATGCCCAACACAGTTTACCAGGGGAATGCGCACAAGATCCCTCAAATCTGGCTATCATTTCAGTGCGTGATAAAGATCAGAGGATAAAACGTGCCACGTTGCTATCACCGTTACAGTCTCTGGCCTTTGGACAGTGAATGATTGACACAGAGAGCAGTAGAGGCCAGGAAAAGGCAACATGACACTGAAGCTTGAAACACCTTTAATGAGTCAGACAGAGTGTCCCAGACAGGTACAATGCACAGAGCGATTATGAATTTAAGCGAGAATAATGTTCACCAAAACATCTAGAATAAATTCACAAAATTGTCTGAAAAAGATTTTTAGATTTGCGATTTAACGGTAATATATTTAGTAGACATCAAATCATTGGACAATATTTAAAAATAGTATTATTCACAATTATTTAAGATAATGACAATACATTTGGTAGTAATTTGATATTTTGGCCAAAAATGAATGAATGCATGATTATATTATATTATCTTATATTATATGATTGTGTTGTGTAACTTGTGTTATATTATATTATATTATGGCTGGAATACAGTCTTTAATTATCTGTTAACTTTAAAAGATGTATTATTTAAATTAAAATTAAGCAGACACCGTTATAAAAAATAATATATATATAAAAAAAACAAAAATGACATTACATTTTATTATGGCTTTAATACAGATTTGAATTATCTGTCAACTTTATTAATCAGTTGCATATCTTTAAGAAGCAATCAAATACTCTTTCAATATTTCAATATTCATTTTACACTTTGCATATAGCAGCTACTTACCGGTATTAGAGAGCAACAATACAGTTAGTCCACGGTTTTTTTTAACCACGGCTTTTGGTGTGCGGTTCGGTTTCTGACGGCTCGGCATCTAGTTTTTTTTTTTTTTTTTTATTACAAGCACCTGTACCCTTTTTGTACACTGGAGAAAAACATGGATTATCATATGTCTACTTCAAATCTCTTTATTTTTCCTATTTTTTACCCAAGGTAGGATGGATTGCCCATTATGGAGCGCTATGGATGTTTCATTCGGAGCCGGAGGGCGCCCTCGCGCAGAAACTCTAAATATGTATCATAGAGTATAGAAACACCCAACGTCTCCAGGAATCGACATAGCCTTTATTACAGTTTGAGTATAAAATATATTCTGCGTCATTCGGTGATAAGAAGCCACATCAGATCAACAAAGGAAGTAAACATTCGACTGATGTCGTGGAGTAGCTAAAATCGTATTATAATGTTCTCTTTTGTTGGACAGCAGGTTTAGAAACACTTCTCATTACAAGGGAAGATGTTCGGCGTGTGTGCTTTTGCTCATCTCAGCGTGTAAACTCACGGGCACACACAAACAACTAATTCAGAGAGAAATAAAACGCACAGAAATTATTTAAACGCAAAACCGCAATTCACAAGTTACTACATAATAAAAAATATTAACGTTTATCACACATTTAATTTAAATTATTTATTAAGCAAATTCATTAGTTATGAATGTTTCAATACAAGTTTCTGGCATGGGTTGCCTGTATGCTTTTTTTAATTCACTGCTCAGAATTGGTTTGCAGTTAACAAGAATACTGCCAAGTCTACTCAGAAAATGTCCTACTATGGTCTCAAGTTTGTACAGTTTGACCACTAAGAACAGATTCCCACGCTGCCTCTGTGTCCACATGACTTCTGTTCTCTCTCATGTCTCCAGCTTCTTGACCTCACAAGTCCAAACTGGAGATCTTTAAGATTGTTCTTCTCACAGAAATACAACAGCAATGTCGGTCAGGATAAGGGCCCACCCAGAGTTCCATAAAAAGAGCTGATAAGACCACCAGCCTGTCTGGATGATAAAGTCCCAGGATCCCAGGGACGGGCCAAGTTCATATTGTTCCAGCTCATTTTCAGTACTTCTGGTTCTTTCCTGAAGTCCTATAATTAAACACCCTTTAAATAGAGGAGAGCCATATACAGTTTACATGATGCTGCAAGTTGCCTTTAACACTAACAACTGAAAATGACATAGGACGAACTAGCAAAACCATTATTAATTATGTTTTAAAACCTCTTATTTCAAAGCCTTTATCAAAATCTGAGGTATACTTTTTTGTTAGTGTTAAGTGTTAAGTGTTCTAAGTGTTAGTGTGGACTTATCTCTGAGGAAAGGTTGAGACAAGCCACGTCTGTGATGTCAGAAGCAGCACAGGAACAGGATACAGCTCAGCGCTTTAATTGATAGAAATTCTCAGAATTGTAACAGGAAGAAGCGCTTTGGCTCTTCAAGTCACATGGTGCTAGACCAAAACTGTCACATTCAACTCAGATGTTCAGCAACTGTCAGCAACTTTTTTTCTTTTTTTTTTAAACCAATTAATTAAATATTTTAAATGGGTTTAAGGAAAGAAGGAAACAGTAACAGAACTACAATTTATTGCAAGGCAATCGACCTGAACTTTTTGCAAATAATGTTTTTATTTCAAAAGATTCACACTCTTGATAATATGCCAAAAATGGATCTATTGATGTTTCTTGTCATGCCACATTCAGTTATGAATTACATGATTCACATTGCCTTTCATGAATGATAGCCTACTCTACACTGTAAAAAATGATTGTGATTTTAACAGTAAAAGACTGTAAAAATGCTACAGTAAAAACCTATTAACTGGTTAACAGTAAATACCCCTACTATATACGGTGAAAAACTGTAATAGACATTTAATGTAATTTTAACAGTAAAATGTGTTGAAATACGGTTTTTGGAATTGAAAAAGAAAAAGTGATTGTATAATTTACAGTGAAAAAACATAAATTGACACTCCCAGAATTCCCTGCATGACACTACATATTTGATGTTTTTTTTTGTTGAATTAACATGTTTCTTCTTAGTTTTTTGTTATCAGTTGTGCACATTAGGGTTTAATCTTACATCTAATGTTGTTAAATTAATGTTTACTGCATTATTTCAGTATCATGTGATGTGTGTACCATGATGGGGTTTAGTGTTTGTGTGAATGACACTGTGCACCTTCTATATATAAATATTGCCCTCAGCTCGTAGAAAAGCTGTTTGTGATAAGCTTTGGTTCATCATGTGACTTTCTCATCACCACCAGTTTTTGGTGGTTATCAGTGCATTACAATGGTTCAAAACAGATATTAACACTTCAATATGTTGGTTTATTAACATTACATCAGTTAATGAAATATGGTATTTTATTGTGAATTTAAGTTAAATCTGTAAAACCTAAAATGTTGCTACCATATTTTTACAGTGAAGTTCTGGCAACCACAGCTGCCGTAATTTTACCGTAATGTCACAATATTTTTTTTACAGTGTAGAATTGAAAGGGTGACATTTGTCAAAAAAAAAAAGCTGAGTTATCCTGCATACCGTGGCTATTACTGTATGTCGTATAACATTTTCTATCATAACAGTTGTCAAATATTACGTGTTTAGCTACTTATTTTATTTTGCACTCTTTCACTATTAAAACTGAAGCATCGCGTTGTATTGAGTGCTGCGAGGATGAAGAATTTTTGCAGGCCAAAACTAAAAAATGAGTTTGCATCTATGTTTTTTTTTTTTTTTGGTTAAATGTCTGAAATAAAGTCTATGGTGATCACAAGCATATCTTACTTCTTCCTTGCAAGTTTTTTTTTTAAAGCTTCTACTTGTCTTGAAAAATGCGGTTGCTGACTAGGCTAAATGAGACTACAGAGGTTGTCTGGGAAATTAAACGTTATCACACCAAACGGAAAAACCCGTCTAATCACTGGTCCACTTTCACTACCTTGTTGTGTTTCATGCTCATGCAAACTATTATAAATGTCAGGGGAAAATGTTTTTTAAATAAAGACTGATGGAAACTTAATAGTGGTGACGGTGTAGTCATGCAACCATGGTGTAGTTCATTTCTAAACTGTTTAACTTTTTACTTGTGGCGATTATATTTAGGCTTCAAAATCCATAAAGCTTGTGTTCATTTGTGAAGATTATCTTAATGAACAAAGCATGTAAGAATTATAAACTTTTGCTGGTCACAGAGCTTATTTTAATAATCCCAAAGCCAGTGGAAAAATCCTACTGGGTTTCTGTTGAGGGAATCAGCACTCTATTCATATTTGGCTTTTTAAAACAGTATTGCCCACTTTCTTTGATTTGATTGGCCATCTCAGTCATTGTGACATTGATGAGTGCTGTTAAATCACTGAGGCAGAACAGCCTAAAATGTAAATTTAAAAGTATTTGTCATCCTAATGACAAACAAAGCTGTAGTGTGTAATGGAGTGCAGCAGAGCAGCATCAAGGTTGTCAAATGTTGGGAAGACGATTTGGCTATATCTGATTATTGGAGGGCACTTGTTCCCCTTAATGTCTATGGTGGTTACGGTGCTGTACTAAATGAGAACTGAGAGTCATTACAGCAAGTAAACCTCTGTAATACTGAATCATGGACACAGATCCTCAGATTTGCCAACATTCCAAATTCTGCAATGGTCATATCAGTGTGAACTCAAATATTTCTCTTCAGATTCTTCCAAGACCAAATGATCTGAGCTGCTATCCCCATTTATTGTACATCTCCATACTCTGTATGTCAACAGCTGACTTTATGTCTGTTTTTATTTCTCCTAAGTAATTTTCAGAAGCATACTCTGAGCAATATAACTTTCCAGATTACCAGAACAGAACCAGAATGCTGGGACACAATAGCAATTCCACTTTCTCTTTGTGTTTTATACCGCACACAGAAACTAGCATGTTTTCAGGACCAGTTACTTACAATACTATCAAAGACAACACAACTCAAAGAGAACTTTGATGCAGGTATCTGGAGAATTACTTCAAAGAGAAAACTAATGTTATGATTTTAAGCATGATGAGAAAAGATGAAAAAGAAACTGAATAAAGACATGTGTTATGATGAGGGTGAAAGCATGTGTAGACTATATGTGCAAAAATATATTTATAATATTTTTTTTATTCTAATTTGTTGTCCATTCTGTCTGCAAAATGTATTTGTTTTGTTATAGTATTCTGATATTAATCGCACAACTATATAGAGTATACTGAATGCCTTCATCAACTTCATGTTCTGTCTTGGATTCCAGCTGAAGATCAGTGCGTTAGCTCAGATGAAACTTTAAGCAAATGCAGACATGAAGTAACAGAGACAAAGACCAACGTAAAAAGTCTAGACCAACTGTGAATGAAGAAAATACATCCTTGTTCTGGTTCCCACATCAGATCTGTGAACGGAGGATAAAGGCTAAATCGGAAGAGCACATGCAAAGCACTGACAAATTCAGTCCATCAATGCAAACTATGAGATAATGTTAAGCTGTGTAAATACAGAAACAGACAGACATTCAGTTATCATACATGACAGGACTGTGTGAAATTAAGAAATGAATTGAGAATACCGTTTACAACTCCTTCATTTGAACTGAGGGGGCAAGCAGAATGTAATTAGAAATGAACAAAACAGAAATTAAAAAAAGAAACGCATTTCATTTTTCAGTATCAATAAAATCTATAAAACATAAAATCTGAGGTATATAGAAACAGTTAAAAATTCCACATACTGTAGATTAGGGCTGTCAAAAAAAATTGAATTTCAAATATTCGTCGAATTTCAAATAAAAAAAACACATTCGAATGCAAAAACGTCGAATTTTAGGTGTGCGTTAAGGAGGCAGCCTTATCAGTGGCGCACGAGGTGCGATGACAATGTAAGTGTCGTTGCATTTTAATGTTTTTGTTAACCTATCCAGTTGAAGCCACTAGATGCAGCGCTGCTGCGTTGTTCATTAAATATATTGCGGAAAAAGAGAACATCAATGCAGAGAAGATCTTGTTTACGTCAAAACTGAAACCAAGCCGTTCACACAGAACGTATATTTATCACATTTTCTAGCGGGGCATCCATCAGCGTTGCACTCGCATCTCGCACAAAAGAGCCGCATGTTTAGAAAGCCATGTAAAATTAAAGGGTCAAATGATGCTATTTTAAAGATCATTATTTTGTGTATTTGGTGTAACAGAATATGTTGACATGCTTTAATGTTCCAAAAACACATTTATTTTTAAATACTGTACATTATTGTAGGTCCTCTGTGCCCCGCCTCTCTCAAATGCTTAGTTTTCAACAAAGCCCCCTCCTTTGGCAAGCGCAGTCTGCTCTGATTGGCCAGATGACCCAGTGCACTGTGATTGGCCGAACAACGCAAGCACTAGTCGGAAATGTAACGCCCCTTACCATAATAGCTTTCAAAGTAAATATCAAGACAGTTAATAATGTCATTAGTTTTACCATCAGTTCAAGCTCGAAAGGGCAACAGATTCGAGTGACAGACACATTGATGATGCAGTACACAAGCCGCGGTTGAGACAGCTGACGTGCTATGATTTCTGACAGACAGTTCACTCCCCTGTGATGTGACCCTGTTCCCCTCAAACACACACACTGCGCGTTACTCTGCGCTGTGCAAACGCCGCATTTGTACATTCAATATCAACAAATAAACTTACACTAATAACAACACCTACTTACAGGAGTCGCCTGATCAGAAGCTCCAGCTGTCATAGCAAGTTCAAATTGACCCTTTTTTTTTTTTTAGAAATAGCCTTTGTGCACAGCCAGCCTTGTACTCATCTAGGTTCAAAAAACTGTCGTCCATAAAATGTGTTGCACAAATTCGAATCTGGGTTGTGCTGTTCTGTTGTAAGTAATCTTTAAAGATTCCTAAATGCATCTACTTCTTGAAGGCCAAATAAAGTGCTTTTGCTTCCGCACTGAAACACACAGCGTCTCCCTAACATGGCTGCATCAACACTACTGCTGTTCCTGAAACAACGCTTTCTTTCTTTGCGTGCACATTTTGGCTGCATTATGCTAATATTTCCACATCGTGACGTAGATATGTGGGGTGTGTTAGAACGAGGCGTTTTAGGTAGGCGTGGCTGAATCTTAACTTTTATAAAGAATATCTCTTTGGATTGAGACTTTAGTCTTTTTCAACTTTACAGATCTTCTTTATGCACCAATAGCTTGTAACACTCCAAAGAGAAAGGAAGAAATCGCATCATATGACCCTTTTAATGCAAGTTTAAAAAAAAAACATATCGCGACTTTATGGCGGTTTTTCCCATCCCCACTGCATCTCATGTTTTTAAATGAGAAATGTACTCTGTGTGATTGGCTTTCCGCCCTTTGTATTAAACTATGCATACATGATGCTGTTTTGTTTATAGTTGTTTAAGCAACTTAATTAATTATAATTGGTTTATAAACATTATTTTAAACATTATGCACTTTTTTCACAGATAGTCATGTTATCTTATGCTTTGAAAAAATCTGTATTAGTAATATTTTGCTCGATCATGCGCCCTCTTGTGGCCTCATGAGATAAGCCAAAAGCATTTCTTCACCCTAACTGAAATTATGCATTTTAAAATTCGAATATAATTCGAATTGTGATCATATTTAAGTACAAAATTCGAATGTAGTTTTTCAGCCATTTTGACAGCCCTACTGTAGAGTATGCTGAAATCCACGCCAATGTTCAGATTTATAAAAACGTTTTTGAACATGGAGTGCTTAGGGCTACGTCAGGTTCTGAGAAGGTGTATGCACATTTCCTTGTGGAAGAGTCAGAGTACTGCAGGTATTTGGAAATGCGCACATATGAGAAATGATTTTAGATCACATGTAGGGACAGTTTCTATGCGACATTTTATAAATTAGGCTCTTTGTCTTGGGTTAAACAGTCTTTAACCGTTCATAGTAGAGGACATTTGTTTCTGTATTTCTATTTTGTCATGTCAGCATTTGGTAAATGGAAGAGCTGGAATGCTCTGCTGAGTCAGTTGTACTGGAAACCAACACAGCTGGGTTTAAAAGAGCAGAAATAGGAAACATGTAATCTTGATTGTAACAATGGCACTGCATGATTGTAGTCAGTTTGTTGCTCTGTTGGCAGATACATTTTTGCACACAATGAGCTCTCAACATTCCCAACCTTCATTGATCAGCCCTATATGAAATAAATGTCGTCCCTGACCTAGAAAGTGGTGAGATCATATGGAGAGCAAATGGGGAAGCATGTGTAAGTCACCTGCTTCCCAGATGCTCCTTCTGAAGAACAAGGTCTCACATGAGTCTTTCAGAAAAAAAATCTAAGCTAGGTTTCATCTCTCCACAGGCCTGCCAAGATATCAAAGTCTACAATTCAAAGGAATATAGATCTCAGTCTTAACTCAAACATTTCTTTTCAAATGTTTGGTTCTTCCAAAGACCAAATAATCTGACATCCACATTCATTTTGTGGCTTGGCTGTATATTGTGGGAGATTGCATCAAAGACAAAGTTGATAATGAACTTAACTGAGAAATCTTTTAAGACTCCCAAGCAAGCTGAGCAATAACTTTTTCCACTGGAATGCTGCATTCTTCCAGACTGTCTCACATCTGCTACCAGCACTGGCTTCTCTTTCAGAGCATTGTGTGTATGATTGCAGCTGGTACGCTAAAGACCCACCAGAAATTGACTCTGTCAGCTTGTGTGCTGCAGATGGGTTCACAACATGTTTGGATGTTTAGAAATATGATTTCAGCGAAATGGTATCCAGTTTCTCTTCAGTGGAAGAGATTTGTTTGTGTTTAAGAGGGGATTTTTTTTTTCAAAGTGCAAAGTACGCACAAAACATACTCAAGTATGCAAAGGCAGACACACATGCTTGACCAACGCATTGTGCAAGTGGACAGTCTTTCAACACACACACACACATATAGTATATATATATATATACACACACAAGTTAATTTTAAAACATGAATGATCATATATGATCTCCATATGATCTCACCAATGTAAACAAGTGTTGACCTGGGGGGAATTCCAGAAAATTAGGTTATGCCACATACCTGGGCAAGGTTACGAATAGGTAAGCGGATAACCTCATCTTTCGGTTCCAAAAACGGAGGTAACTTTCAGGGTATGCTATTAGCCATAAGAAACACATGCTCTGAACATAACCTGCTTCAGAGTTTCAGGGTTAGTTTACTTCAGAGATATTCATCCATTTCCGTTTCTATAGTGATTCCTCAGCTGGGTCTCTCAAGATGTGTCCCAATTCAAGGGCTGCATCCTTCTAACTGGGACACTACTAACAGCTTTTCACACTTGAAATAGTTAACCCTGGGTCATTCTAAACCTCGAGTAAATGGTATCCTAGGTTTTCTTGCTTTACGTTTTACACTTCTCATACTGTACGTAGTGGTAGCAATTACTCCTGGGTATTTATACTTTGACGTTTCACCCTCTACATTCCCGAGCCCTGGGTTAACACACTGGGTTAATTTGCACTGTCAGTGTCATTAACTAAACGAACATGTTAGTTAAGAGCATGTGACCTATTTACATGACCGCTCTAGCATTGCATAGCATCCCTACATATATTGCCAAATGATATTTTTGGAATATAATGGAATGGAATATAAAGGTAAGAATAAAACAGTCTCTTCTTAACTCCAACTGACATTTTCCCCATCAAACACTGAAATGTGTTTTTGTGATGCTTTTGTGAAAGCATGTGACTATGAGGCACACAACTGGTTGTCTGTTGCTAAGCATCTAGTCGTAAAATTCTAGCGTGATTTTTTTCACTTTGAGCAATTTTTGGAACCACAATGCGGGGTTAATACCCTAGATGAGGGTGACCTAAATGATGAGATGACTGAACTTACAGATGTGTTTTTGGAACTGATAACCTCAAGTAATAAATATTTGGGTTAAATCAACCCACAGTTTGCTTTCTGGAATACCCCCAAGAAAGAGAAAACTTAACCATCATGCATGTTTGTAAAATCTAACTGCATTTATCATTTTAGGTTTCAGAAGGCCCCAATGTAGCAGCTAAATGCACCCTTCATGCATGTTTCAAGTGGACTATTACCCTGAGTCTATGCACCAAAGTAAGAACTCTGAGAATTTCATGAGCTCTGCAATAGCGCATCTTGAGGCAATTATTCAACAAATACTTGCGTTGCAAAATGAATTGTGCTCTGAAATTTCAGGACACAACAAAATATGTGGGCACATTCATTAGAGAAGCAATCAGAAACAAACAAGATCTTATTTACATCTTACAATACAAAACCTTAAATACAAAACAAAATTGTTTTCACAGTAAAATTATTTTATTAAGAAGTTAATAAATAAAACAATGCAAAAATATAATGTTTTGTCAACTGTTGGGAATTGCCTAAATAGGAATAATTTGTTCTTAAGAGTAAATAAATAAATTTACAAAGTAAACTTACAAGGGGCGAATATCACAGGCATGCTTGAAACCAAACAAGCTAGCACCTTTAAAACAAATGACTTCCAGGATGAAACCGAGAGACATCCCAAAGGTTTAAATGATCATACGTAAACCACTAATCAAGTGGTCTGACAAAAAGAATTGCTCTGTCCTTACAAAATATATGCACTTTATCTCTAATGCGTTACAATGGTTTCTGATACAACTGCGATCGGTGGGTATCGTTTTCAGACTGAAAGAAACATTACAAACAATAAACTGTGGTGTCATTTTCACAAACTGTAAATACTATCTAAACTAACAAGATTTACACAGGAACAAGTGACAAAAGCAATTATAAAATAAAAAAAGCACCATGTTAGATATGCAAAGAATTAGAACTTCCATCCTTTTCTCCTGAAGGCCATGTGAAGAGTGTACAATCAACATGAATGACTGTTTGCTGTAATTACAGGCGTGGAGATGGAAAAAAAATTTGCTTTTGCCTTAGCCATATGACAGAAAGCAGGTGTATTGTGTGTGAAAGAGAAAGAGAGAGAGAGAGAAATCCTAAAATCACTAGCGTACTAAGAGAAAGGTTAGACCAGCTAAACCCACTCCTGCTGCTGCAAACAGTGCTGTCTTCATCGAGGACTCTTGGTTCAGCTGTCTTGCGTTGTGGAAAAACCTGCAGAAACCCTCCTGCAAAAGACAGGACAGATCAGGATAAGATTCACATTTCGCTTCCCACACCCAAATGATACAGTTAGAGCAGTATTTTGAACCTCATTGGACAAAGAAGCTAAAATCTCAACAATGTGCAGATGTTACATAATAGCACAGCCTATATACTCATCCTGAACATATGAGAGAACTTATTGAACTTATTATAAACACGGAGGCAGTTTACACTGTTTATAGTACAGAGATGCCTGACATAGGCCTACTCCGTGCACTGTAGTTACTCCCGACAAATGGAAGAGTAAAGGAACGCTCACTTTGACGTGTCTTATTAAAACTGTTCATTTGTCTCTCTGTACAGCCTTCAGAAGGATCCCAGCATCAGGAACAAGTGGATAATTTATTTTTAAATGGCATCTTGGATCACGTCAAAGGATTTTAGGTTTGTTCAGAGCATTTGACTGCAGATTGTTTAGTAAGAGTTCGCAAAGAAACTTCTGTTGAAAGAAGCAGCAGCTAACTGTATTAGATCTGACAGCAGCTGCATCGCAAACTGTAAGTAAACAATTTCATAATGCTTTGTCTGGAAATAGGTGTTGATCATTTTCCTATGCAAGGACGTTAGCCAATCATTTACTGAGAAGCCTTAAAGAAGCAGCCTCCTTAGAGATAATTTCAGAAACAAAAATCACTATTAACATAAGTGAACCTCAAGAAACATATGTAAAGTAATAAAAATAATCCATGTCATGACCCCTTTAAGTTTTAGTGCTCATGTGAGAGATGCAGGTTCGAATCTAGCCTGCAACACAATTTAGAGTGTTAGAAACCATAGTGTGCCGGTTTCAGAAGCTAACTGATATTTCAAGGGTTAATTGGACATATGACCGTTTCAGAAGCAGAAGGCAAAAGCACAGGCGGCCGCAAATGCTGTTTGTGCCTGAGACCCCCGCACAAACAGCAGAAGGCTTGAAGAGTCGGGCAGAGCAGCTGTCTTCAGACAGACACCTGCTGTACTGGTCAGAGTGAGTCCAGGTGCAGTAGCTCACAATCATATGCTGCACAAACTCTGAGTGAAGCATGGAGATCAACCGTATGGTAAACACAATAGACTAAATGGCTGAGTGGCCTTCTGCTCTGCTTTCAACAGCTGCCAAATAAAAGAGAAAGAGAAAATAGGGAAGAGAGACAGAAAGGGCCAGTCCAGGCCTCTCAAACTCTTCATTCATGCAAATACGAGCTGCCGTTTGCCTTAAGCCAGCAGTTGCCAGATTTACGACTTCACTATGACACCACTAGTGATGTTTAAAAAGAGTAGAGTAAACCAACATGAAATTGGTTTCGAGGCTGGTTCATCCTTTATGTCATTATTTACTCGCCCTCATGACGTTCCAAATCTGTGTGACTTCCCATCGCGGAACACAAAAGAAGAAGTGCAGTGGGTACTCTTTTCCATAGAACAAAAGTGAAAGAGAGTGGACAATGTACTCCAGAAGACTTGGAATATCATGCACACGTCATATGAAGTCATACAAAAGCTTTCTGTGAGGAACAGACTGAAATTTAAGTCATTGTTTACTAACAATCTTCCTCTCATTCACGCACATTCAAATACGGCACATGTAATGCCAAACACTATTAGTTCGGTAACACTTTAGTATAGGGACCAATTCTCACTATTAACTACACTCTTAAAAATAAAGGTGCTTCACGATGCCATAGAAGAACCTTTTTGTCTAAATGGTTCCATAAAGAACCTTTAACATCTGAAGAACCTTTCTGTTTCACGAAAGGTTCTTTGTGGTGAAAGAAGGTTCTTCAGATTATAAAAAGGTAAGAAAGAGATGGTTCTTTAAAGAAACTTTGACTGAATGCTTCTTTGTGGAACCAAAAATGGTTCTAATATGGCATCGCTTGAAGAACCTTTTGAAGCACCTTTATTTTGTGTAGTCGCTTATAAGCATGCCTATTATTAACATATTGGCTGTTTATTAGTAATAAAATATTTATATTCTAACATGCCAGTTCCACATCTCATAATCCTATCCAATACCTAAACTTAACAACTACCTTACTAATTTTTAATAAGCAGCAAATTATGAGTTTATTGAGGCAAAAGTCATAGTTAATGGTTTGTTAATATGCAAGAATTGGACCTTAAAATAAAAGTGTGACCATTAGTTCTTATATATTATTAACTTTATATGGCTACGGTTCGGAAATATGACACGCAAAAGTTGTATAGACTACTTTTATGGTGCCGTTTTAAAGCTTGATAGTTTGGTCCTTATATAATTCTATGGAAAAGATCAGCAGGTTTGTGAAAGTGAGGATTTGCAGCTCAACTACTCTTTTAAAGTTGTCTTGAAATGAAAATTCAGCCTGTCTATTTTCTAAATCCATGTTATTGCTCTGATTTGGAACAATTCATCCCTGCATATGGTTATTTATCGATCTATTTATTATTATTTTTTTTTACCTAATTTGTAATTAAAATGTTGTAGCTCGATCCTCCGGTGAAATGACAGACTTCTGTCTGGTCATGTATGCTAGACTTTAATCATTTAAGGTGCAGTCACATTTACCATTGCATCTTTACTCCACGTAAACCCTGCCCCTTTCTTACAATCAACTGCAAGCTTGCATTCATGCTTCATTCATTCAACAACTGATCGATAGATCCAAGTCCATTTTTTTTTCTTTTTTGGTAATCTGTTTCACAATACGGAAGAAAAGATCTGTCACTACTTTGTTTTCACTATGACTTTAAGAGCATGTTCTTTTTTTAAGCCATTGAAAGTACATTTATTAGACATGATTTTCTTTAAACAGAAGCATTTCTGTGGGAGTTAAGGGTAAATCATTTGCATTTGACAGTGTTGACTAACTTGTTCCTCAGAATCATCTGTGTAATTACAGCATATATCAGTCTGCATAGATAAACAACATCTCCTGGGGTTATTGAAGTTATTTAGAGTTGGAACAAGTATTGCTTTCATAGGTCAGTGCCTGGGAGTCTGAAGTACTGGACGCCCAGTCACCCACACAGAAAAAGTCCTTGGTGAGACATTTGAGAGCCTGTTTAAAAGTGTTTTAAAGAGCAGTTCTGCTTCCCCCAAGCATTTCCAGGATTCTTTGGCCTGTGTCACTCTCTAATTGACAAAAACAGGGCAGCCACATGGCATACGCTGCACTAATCCTAAAACTAGACCGGCATATCACTGCAGTACCTTCCAATTACAGTTTAAAACGTGCACATTGAAGTATACAGGTAGGAAAGACTCAAAGAGGTTGTGGTATCGAACACTGTACAAAACAGGCTGGGTTTCTGAGAGCACACATGAAAGATCAAACACAATGCACTTTGAGCACCCACGCAGTTTCACTTTAAGCAGAACTGATTAAGAAAAAAAACCTCACTAAATGCCGAAGTCGAAACTTGACAATTAAACAGGGTCCAGTGACCTGCACGTCAAGGCTCTACTGCACAAACAAAAATATAATGGTTTAAAAAAAAAAAAAACATAATTTACCAGCATAAAGGTCTCTGTACCAGTCTAACACTGCTAATGCTTACCCAGCCTCCGTTTTCCACCAGCCAGTCCTGTTTTTCCCCTCCAAGGTAGTCAGCAATGGTCTCAGCCAATCTCCGGGAGCAGTCGGAATTCTCTCCCCTGGACAGTAGCCCACTGGCCAGCACTCCAGTGAAAGTAAAGATGGAAACCACCCTCCCCCAGTTCAGTTTCCCATCTCCCACCAGTTCCCTCATGACGCGCTGCAGACACTTGCTGGGATCTGATCCGCAGGTGTCCAGGAACTCCTGGGAGAGGGATCTGAATTTGGTTCTGTGCTGCTGTTCCATCTCTTTGGCCAGGTATCTCATGGCCTCTGCTGACTCGCTGGGAGGCATCTGTTGGATCCCGCTGCAGAAGCTGATGTAGTCTTCTGCCAGCAACAAAGTCTGTTCCCTCAACCAACAGGACATTTTCTAAAAACAAATTTAATTAAATAAAGTCAGGTCGTAATATATTAAGAAGGGGTTTTATATAATATATATATATATATACACCACCGGGGTGTGAAAAAGGTTTTTTGGCCCCCTTTTCTGTTTTTTTTATTTTGGCAATTTGGCCCACTTAAAAGATTCATTTCATCAAACTAATTTTAATATTACACGAAGATAATGTAAGTAAATACAAAATGCAGTTTTTTAATGATTATTTATTTTATTAAGGGAAAAAAGCTTTCCAAACCTGCCTGGCCCTACGTGAATAAGTAATTGCCCCCTAAATCTAATAACTGGTTGTGCCACGCTTTGCAGCAACAACTGCAATCAAGTGTTTGCGATAACTGGCAATGAGTCTTTCACATCGCTGTGGAGGAATTTTGGCCCACTCTTCTTTGCAGAATTGTTTTAATTCAGCCACATTGGAGGGTTTTCGAGCATGAATGGACTGTTTAAGCACCTCAATCGGATTTAAGTCCGGACTTTGATTTGGCCACTCCAAAACCTTAATTTAGTTTTTCTTGAGCCATTCAGAGGTGGACTTGCTGGTGTGTTTGGGATCATTGTCCTGCTACATAACACAAACAAAATAAACAAAAACAGGGAAAAAAAAAAAAAAAAACCTCAAGGGTGTGGGGTGCGCTTGAGCTTGAGGTCACAACTGATGGCCGGACATTCTCCTTCAAGATTTTCTGATAGAGAGCAGAATTCATGGTTCCGTCAATTATGGCAAGTTGTCCAGGTCCTGAAGCTGCAAAGCAGCCACAGACCATCACACTACCACCACCATGTTTGACTGTTGCTATGATGTTCTTTTTATGAAATGCTGTGTTGGTTTTACACCAGATGTAATGGGACACACACCTTCCAAAAAGTTCAACTTTTGTCTCATCAGTCCACAGAATATTTGCCCAAAAGTCTTGGGGATAATCAAGATATCTTTTGGCAAATGAGAGACAAGCCTTTGTGTTCTTTTTGGTCAGCAGTGGCTTTTGCCTTGGAACTCTCCCATGGATGCCGTTTTTGCCCAGTCTCTTTCTTATTGTTGAATCATGAACACTGACCTTAATTGAGGCAAGTGAGGCCTGCAGTTCTTTAGATGTTGTTCTGGGTTCTTTTATGACCTCCTGGATGAGTCATCGTTGTGCTCTTGGAGTAATTTTGGTTGGCTGGCAACTCCTGGGAAGGTTCACCATTGTTCCAAGTTTTCTCAATTTGTGGATAATGGCTCTGACTGTGGTTTGCTGGAGTTCCAAAGCCTTAGAAATGGCTTCATAACCCATAACATGTCAACTATTTTGTTTCTCATCAGTTCTTGAATTTCTTTAGATCACGGCATAATGTGTTGCTATTTAAGCATGCTTCACTTTGTCAGACAGGTTCTATTTAAGTGATTTCTTGATTCAACAGGTCTGGCAGTAATCAGGCCTGGGTGTGGCTAGTGAAATTTAACTCAGCTTTCTAAAATAATGTGGTTAATCACAGTTCTTTCATGATTTAACAGGAAGGGGCAATACATTTTTCACGTAGGGCCACGTAGATTTGGACAGCTTTTTTCCCTTAATAAATGAATCATCATTTAAAAACTGCATTTTTATTTACTTGCATTATCTTTGTGTAATATTGAAATTTGTTTGATGATCTGAATTTTTTTAAGTGTGACAAATATGCAAAAAAACAAAAAAAAAACAGAAAGGGGGCAAAAACCTTTTCACACCAGTTTGGTTTTTTTTTTAACTGTATTATATACACACACACACACACATATATATATAATATATATATATATATATATATGTGTGTGTGTGTGGGTGTGTGTGTGTGTTGTGTGTGTGTAATATGTATATATATATATATTATAATATATATATATACATATATACATATATAATATTATATATATATATATATATACACACACATACACACAAACACACACAAACACACACAAAAACACAAACACACACACACACATACACACACACACTACACACCACACCACACCACTACACACCAACACACACACACACGCATATACACACACATACATACACACATATAATTTTTTGCCATGTTTTGCCATACGTATTGTCACTACATATATCTATGCAGCATTAACAGAACGCAGGTCAGTTCATAAATGGTAAATGAATCATAACGGCTGTGAAGTCAGCGGCTGTTCAGGCCTTATATGAAAAAAAATTACATTCAGATTCAACCATGTCCACCGTAAACATGCTTACGTCACTTTTGTCGCTAGTATTAGCATAGAATCCATCTGAATGAGCTCAATCTGATAAAACTCAGCATTGAGAAATGAAAGACAGCGCACGCAACACTGTGAAACACAAAGCCGGCTGCGCCATTGCGCATGAGAACACAAAGAAGCGAGCCAACAGAACGGGTTTTAAATACACGTTTTTCTCAATGTATCAAAAAAAAAAAACGGAATTCGATAAGCATTTTATTATGTAATGTAGCATTTCTCTCTTTAAAAGTGAAAATAATAAAGCAGCTCACCCTCCCAGCGATGTCAGACTGCGCTCTCCACCGATAGTTGCGCAAACAGCAGTCAAACCTCATAGAGACGCTCCGTCACTTCACCCTACTGCACACGCTTTATCAATGTAGACACGCCCCTTCCTCTGCTCAACCACGCCTCTCGCGTCATAACGCTTTCCGTGCGCGTTGTACTTTCCATTCAATATTTCTGCTCCATTGTTTTTCTGTTGTGAGTATTACTCTGTAATTCCGAGAAGCTCCGTAAAACTTATATTATAGAGGTTTTCCGCTAATATTTTGACGTGCTGAATTCTGCAAATCGTTTTGTTGTTGTTGTTATTAAAAGGTTTGTGCTCATATATTTAAGTATTTAACTCCTTTATCACACAGTTTACACACACACGCGCGCTGGGTTTCCATGTTTTATGGGGACATTCCACAGACGTAATAGTTTTTATACTGTACAAACTGTATGTGCTATTGCCCTACACCAACCCTGCCCCTAATCCTACCCCTTACAGGAAACTTTCTGCATTTTTACTTTCTCAAAAAAACTCATTCTGTATGATTTATAAGCTTGTTTTCTCATGGGGACCTCAAAAATGTCTCCACAAGGTCAAAATTTACTAGTATTACTATCCTTGTGGGAACATTTGGTCCCCATAACGTGATAAATACCAGGTACACACATACACACACACACACACACACACACACAAAAAAACAGGAAATTACCTTTAATTCTCCTGAATACAGTGGCAACACTTTACAACTAGAGACAGCAAACAACAGTAAACATACAGTGTATAATTTCAGGAAACTAGTAACAATACTGATGTGGACAAACAAAGCAATCAGCTAGCTAACTGTGATTATTAACTGCTGATTTGGATCTGTATTACACTTGATATGAAAAAAAATGAAACATTTATCTATATTTATGACATTCTAGTGCAAGCAAAACTCATTCATGAAAGTACATTTCAAATTTCTAGATATATGTGTTTGATCTAGACCAAATTTACAAGTACTAAAATTAACTCTCTTCAAGTCATTACCATAAAATATATCTACAAAAGTATAGATTATATTAAAACATTTAGGTTTTTAATTTAAAAAAATATTTTACAAACTAATACTTGAACAGCAATCCTTTTCAAATAGTGTATTATATATACATATAGATTTATATATATATATATATATATTATTGTATATGTCTATTGTGAAGCCAAGGAAAAGAGACATCTAATTGTGCTAAGATAATAAAAAATTCAGCATCTCTAAATAAGAATCCCAACAGTCCCACTGTGTGTTGTGATATTGAGAAGCCGAAGTACAAATGTCTTGTTACACTGGTGCAGAACAACTCCTCAAGCCCAGATCTACAACAAAGAAATGAGATAAAATCAGGATATACACTATAAAATAGTTCTTTAATACAAAACAAGATGATCACCACATGAACAAAGGAACAAAGAAGTTTCTTTTCTTTACTCCTTCTGAAGGTTTGAAAGAAAAGACCACGGGGAATCTGTGACCTATGTTGCGTAATTCCCCTGCTGCTCTCAAGGGACAGGCATCAAAGGATGGTGTAAAACACCTATAACTGCTGCCAGTCCCCTATCATCTATAGTTAGTCCTTGATGCCAGTAAAGAGCAAAACCTGGTTATATACAGTATATTACGTAATTCACTTTCCCCAGAGGACCTGAAGTAGGCACTCACCCGCAAAGTGTTGTCCCATGATCCCGAGCAGAACGCGGTACCATCAGGTGAAACTCTGACAGTGCTGACCCGATTTTCATGGCCAAAGAGAATTGCCACTCTGGTACCTTTCAGGACATCCCAGACGTTAATGGTGTAGTCATTATGTCCTGCAAACAGCAATCGGCCTGTGGAAAAACATGATAGGAAACAAGGCAAAAAGGTTATTGTGTAGTATAATATTATGTCAAGTCATTTATTTATATACAATACAGATGTTCAAAGCAGCTTCACATTAATTCACATGAATATAACAGATGTTGCAAAATTAATCAATTATAATATGAATTCAATTTCAGCTCTACAGACAATACTGCCTTGATTAGGTTTAATGTTGATTCAATTTAGCTCAATAGCATTGTTGCAAAATTCATCAGTTATGATCAGCTACAGTATAAAGCAGCTCTATAGTCAGTAGAGCTGAGCAAGTCAGATTAGTGTTCATTTAGTTCAGTTCAATAACAGTGCAAAGTTCGTCAATTATGAAATGAGTTCAAGTCAGCTATAAAGCAGCTCTACAGAAGGCAAAAGAGTCATTATTCAGCTCAGTTCAATGTTGATTCAGTTCAGTTCAATAACAGTGTCTCAAAGTTCATCAATTATGAAACAAACTGGATTCAGCTATAAAGAAGCTATATAGGAAAAAGTAGTGTCATTATCCAGCTCAATTCAGTTCAAGTTTTGTTCTCATTCTATAGTGTCAGTGAAAATATTACAGAATATAAATAGTCTTTTTTGTCTTTTAATTGTCTTTTGTGTATTTAATTGCAAGTTTAGTAATATTGTTCACTGTAAATGCACAGACATTTTTAATCTTCTTTTAATTACTCTGAAAGCTACACCTGAGAGGAAGAGAGGAAGAAGAGACAGTACTCCAGGAGGATAGCCCATCGTTTCAGCGACAGCAGAGACACTCGGAGCCTGTGGCAGGGGATACAGACCATTACGGACTACAAGCCCCCACCACGCACTTGTGACAGCACCATCTCTCTGCTGAATGTCTTCTTCGCTCGCTTTGAGGCACAAACAGCACCACTGCACAGAAGACTCCACCTCCTCCCGGCGACCAGGTGATGACGCTGTCCCCGGACAGCGTGAGGAGATCCCTCAGCAGGATCAACGCACGCAAAGCTCCGGGTCCTGACAACATTCCTGGGCGTGTACTGAGAGACTGTGCAGTGGAACTCACCGATGTCTTCACAGACATTTTCAACATCTCGCTAAGTCAGGCTGTTGTCCCCACTTGCTTCAAAGCTACCACCATCATTCCTGTCCCGAAGAAGTTGTCTCCATCCTGCTTTAATGACTACCGTCCAGTTCCTCATGAAGTGCTTTGAATGGCTATTCATGCACCACATCAAGTCTGCCCTCCCCCCCTCCTTGGACCCCTTCCAGTTTGCATATCGGTCCAAACGCTCGACCGATGACGCCATCGCCACTACCCTCCACTCAGCACTCACACACCTGGACAAAAAAGACTCATACGTCAGAATGCTGTTCATAGACTTCAGTTCAGCATTCAACACAATCATCCCTCAACAGCTCATTCACAAACTGGTCCAGCTGGGGCTCAACACTTCGCTGTGCAACTGGCTGTTGTACTTCCTGACTGGAAGACCTCAGGCAGTTCGGGTCGGCAGCAACACATCCAGCACCATCACACTGAACACTGGGCCCCCCAAGGATGTGTGCTGAGCCCCTCCTCTTCACTCTGCTGACCCACGACTGCACGCCGTCACACAACTCCAACCTCCTTATTAAGTTTGCGGATGACACGACTGTAGTGGGTCTCATTAGCAACAGAGATGAGACAAACTACAGGAGCGAGGTGAGCCGCCTGGCCAGGTGATGCAGTGACAACAATCTCTCTCTGAATGTGAAGACGAAGGAGATTGTTGTTGACTTCAGGAGAGTGCGCACTCAGCATGCCCCTCTGACCGTCAATGGTGTGAATGTGGAGAGGGTGAGCAGCACCAAGTTTCTGGGTGTGCACATCACAGAGGATCTCTCCTGTACTGACAACACCGCAGCACTGGCCAAGAAAGCACAGCAGCGTCTCTACTTTCCTCCGCAAACTGAGAAGAGCCAGAGCCCCGGCCCCCATCATGTGCACCTTCTACAGAGGCACCATCGAGAGCATCCTGACCAGCTGCATCACTGTGTGGTATGGCACCTGCAACGCGTCCTGCCGCAAGACAATTCAACGCATAGTGAGAGCAGCTGAGAAAATCATTGGTGCCTCTCTCCCCTCCCTCCAAGACATTCACAACACCCGTCTCACCCGAAAAGCCCTCTGCATTGCAGGTGATCCCACCCACCCCACACACAGCTTCTTCAGTCTTCTGCCATCAGGGAGGAGACTGCGGAGTTTCCAGGCCAGGACCAGCAGACTGAAGGGCAGCTTTATCCATCAGGCTGTCAGGAAGCTTAACTCCCTCCCGACCTTGCCCCCCCTGCCCTTTTTTGCCCCACGCACCACTGAACTCTTACCCTCTAATGGACTCTCCCACTCCCCCCCCCCAAATACACACACACACCTGGTCACTTTAAATCAGTCTGAATAAGCTCTTTTGCACTACAAATAATTTTTTTGCACTACAATCATTATATCTGCACTGTTGTTTACTTTACTGGTTTGCACTCTATCTTCCATTTGCCTTGTGCTTTATATATATATTTTTACATTTTACCTTAGTTGTATATTTGTATAGTTGTATTTTGTATTTTGTATTTAATCTGTTTTTTATGTTATCTGTATGCACCCAAGGGGTCTGAGAGTAACGCAATTTCAATTCTCTGTGTGTATGTACTGTACATGTGGAAGAATTGACAATAAAGCAGACTTGAACTTGAACTTGAAGATTATCAGTAAATTATCAGTAAATGGATTATCAGTGAAATTTGGGTTTCACATGACTTGGCCTCACTCAAAACAAACATATGTTTAGGTTAAACCTAGATTTCGGTTCATAAGACTTGGAAGGTAATGCTGGAGTGTGGATTTTTGTGGTACTTTTATGGAGTTTTTGGTCAATTGTTTTGTAGCCTGCCACTGTCCATCCCCATACATTGTCTGGAAAAAAAAATGAGCTGCTAAAACTTCTCCTTTTGGTTCCACAAAATCATACAGGTTTGGAACAACATGAGGGTGAGTAAATGATGACAGAATTGTTATATTCAAGCCTTCTATTTTCACTCTCTGAATATTTCTTCATGATAAGTGTTTTTGAAGACTACAGTACATCATAATAGTCTTCTACACCAACCTTTTTTTAGTCGCGGCACCCTCTGGAAATTTTAACAAACTTGTGGCACCCTACAAAATAAATTGTCACAATATTTGAATTTCTAACTTCGATATGATCATTTTAAAAGTATAGATATTCGGTACAGCAGTGAAGAACTGCAGAATATAATGTCATACGGATATTTTTTTATATTATTAAAAAATGTTGTCCATCAATGCTGGCAATCAGTAGGCTAATTTATATTGAAGAGACCAATTTATATGACAGATTTTAATGTAGGCTTTTATACATATGTAAACATTATTTAATTACCATTATAACTATCTATCTCACAAATTTTTGCTCACTCAAAAATTTTTTTATTTTACAGTGGGGTAATTATAAAAAATAATAATTTTGGTAATAATTTGTTGGTCAGTAGCACTGTCGACACCATGTTACAACACAGTAGGGCTATTGTAGACAGAAACAATACTGTACTACATTGATGTTTCCTGTCGGCTCAATGTTTGCTTTTCCGATGAGCATGAACGGTGTATGAGTGGAGCACTCACATGGGCCGTGATCGACTGAGCGGATCGCACACGCATAGAGCGGGATAATACACAGAGCGTCACACCACGTGAAGTGAAACCGAGCGGTGACTAATTTTCGCAGCCGCAATTTCAGTGCATTTTTATTCTTGGCGACATCAGAATTGATATTATATAATAATCTTTTTTGAACATTTTTGCAATTTAAAAATATTAAAAAATTATTATTTTTTTTACACGGCACCCCTGCTCTTGACAGATGGCACCCCAGTTGGGAAACACTGTTTTAGAGCAATATAACTGTCATAAGTCTACACTCCCTAATGAGACACATGTTAGACACATGCTATCCTGGCAAGTGTGGGCATCACAGCTGAGATACTTGCTTGTTCTCTAATTTGACTCTGTTGAGCAACATTCCTTGGAAACCTTGGGTTTCATTACAGCAGATATCTCTATGTCACTAATAACCATGTGTCCTGTGTACCAAAATAAGGTTAAGGACACTGTATAGTCAGTGCTTATAAAAAGCCCAAGTAAAAACCTAGAGCAGTGTATGGGAGTCAGTGTATCACATGTAAGTGAGATATCAGAGCAACATGCTGACCGATGACCAGTTCAAAGAAATAATTTACCAAACAATGAAAACTCTGTCATCATTTACTCAACCTCAATTTGTTCCAAACCTGTATGAACTTCTTTCTTATGATAAAGACAAATGTAACTCTTTGGAATGCAATGAAAAGAAACTGGATTTCAAGCTTTAAAAAGTACATGAACAAATCAGTTAGGCTTCATGACACATACATTATATAAGTCTTCCGAACCTAGAGCAACATTATTGCTTTTGTGTGAGAAATAGATCAAAATTAAGGGCCCTATTTTAACGATCTAAGTGCATGGTCTAAAGCGCACGGCGCAGGTGCACTCAGGGCGTGTCCGAATCCATTTAGCTAGTTTAACGACGGTAAAAATGGTCTGCGTGCCCGGAGCATGGTGTAAACGGGTTGTCCCTATTCTCTTAATGAGTAATGGGTGTTTTTTTGGGTGTAATGTGCAATAAATCAATAAGAGTCTCGTCTCCCATCCCCTTTAAAAGCCAGCTGCGCTCGCGCCATGGCGGATTCGCTATTTACATGGCGGAATGTAATTTTTCATTTTAAAAAATGTTTGTGTGCTGCTGCGCGTCCCTGTGTGTGTTATAAGCAAAGTGTATGTGCGCTGTGCACCTGCCTATAGGCACATATTACTAACGCGCTCTTTAAATAACAAAAAAAAATATTGCGCCAGACTTTAGACCAGGTTTGAGTTGGTCTATGTCGCAGTCTATTTTCAGTTCCTCAAAATAACAATGCGCCTGAACACACCGCTTTTTTAGACCAGCACGCACATGGGCGCACAATTGGGCGCAAATGCATTTGCTATTTAAACAACACGGCGCAGGACAGGAAAATAAGAACTGCGCCGCATTCTGCCGGGTGTATGATAGGGCCCTAAATCTGTTTAAAAAAAAAAATCACAATCCGCAAATGTCATTCTTTTGAATGTCATACATTCAATTATGACACCCGCAACGTGTCACATCATGTTTGACATAAACGAAGCACTCAAAAAAGATGGATGTTTGATATCAAATCTGGCATGACAGGTTTTTAACGGGTTTAACCATGTATAACTTCCTGTACGACTTTCTTTTTTTCTGTAGAACGCAAGCATTTTGAACCATTTTTGCCTATACAATGAAAGTCAGTGGGGTCCAAAACAACAAGAGACCCCGTTAACTTTCATGGAATTTTGAGTTCCACAGTAGAAAGAAAGAAATACAGGTTTGGAACAACATGGCGGTGAGTAAATTATGACAACATTTAGATTTTTGGGTGAAATATCCCTTTAATGCATCATATTTAAAAGTAAAAATGCTCAGTTGAGTCGACACTTGAGAATTGCAGCCGATGTAAAGATTTTCAGTGAATAATGAGTAAATTTGGTAACACTTTTTGTTTTGATGGTTCCCTTTACACATCCTGCTGACTATAAGTAACTTTGCAAGTACAAGTCAGCTTATTCTACTCACCCTAACCCTTACCTAAGAGTTTAATACCCCACTAATGCTATAATGCGAGTTTCAAAGGTACATACAGTCAACAGAATGTCTAAAAGGGGACCATCAAAATAAAGTATAAGCTTAAATTTTGGCCTGTTGTCACACAAAGATGTCATATGGGATTGAAAAGAGACATATGGAGCACATTTATGATACTTTTGTGGCTGGTGCTTTAATGGTGCAGTTCCCATTCAGTTTCAAAGTATGGAAATGAACACTTGGGACATTCTCCTTTTGTGTTCAGTGAAAACAAAACAAAACAAAGAAAATTGGAATGGTATGAGGGTGAATTAATGATTTTTGATAAATTATGACTTTTATTCATATACATTTTCATTTTTAGGTGAACACTCTGCTTTAAGGGCCTGTGTCCGCTTTCTTACCACTGAGGGAGAAGTCCACACTAGAGGCTCCAAATATGATACTGTCTTTGGAGTAGATGGCAACCTCACGGTCAGCTCGCAGGTCATACAGACGACACTGAAACAAGACGAAAGTTCACAGTGAGCTCAGTATGAACTTACAGAGTCTGACTCATCGAGTCTCGGCGATCACTGACTGACTGACTAACAGGTGACATGATTTGATTAGAAAACAAGGACACAGGAATATAACAGCAGGCTTACTAAATACACAAACATCTATTCTAATACACCCACATATAATCAGTCAACTGAGTATCTCTACACCCAATTTGATCAACATTATTAAAAGATCATCAAGCCATCAAAAGATCATTGTTTATAATTAACTAAACCAATTATCAAGCCATTCATTTCAGTATGGCTCAGGAGGGTGTGTGTGTGTGTGTATTAATCAGTGGACACAGGGCAACAGGTTTTACATGATTGATTCTGAATCTTTCTGGCAATCCTTTGTAATCTTTGAGAAGCCTAATGATTGTTTTGAAATTTATATGGGGTAAATAATATGAGGTAACTGGTGTGTTGCAATGTAGAAAAACTTACAGTAGCATCATCAGATCCAGTTGCAAAAGCATCTCCGCTAGGGTAATACCTGCATTCATATAGAAGGTTACAATTTCCACAGACAATTAAAATACTTAGTATATAAAACCATGATCTTCACTCACAAAAATAGTCTTCTTTTAGCACTTTATTTTACATTAATCACCAGCAGGAAAAAAACACAAATGTTTCGGCTCAAGCCCTTCTTCAGAGCGTTGAACAATTCAACCCCTCCACCCACTTTGAAAGCTATAAGATGGAAATTAAATACAAATTTGATAAGCGACAACTAGATGATCTTCAGAAAAAAACGGACGAAAAACTTGATAAATTCAGAATGGAATTACTTAATGTCAAGATTCACCAGTTCAAAAGAGACACCATGGACTATAAAGACTTCAAAGTCTACACTTGGATGTCGGATAAACCAAAACCTCAGCAAAAACGAGGGGGAATGAGACTCACAAGTGCTTCTGAATCAGATGATTCCTATACGTCGTCTTCTCAAACTACATCTTGACAAAGAAAACCTTTTTTGGGCCAGCCCCGCCGTTCCAAATGCAATCAACCAACTAGAAGTGGGCGTCAGGGAAAAGGAAAAGGACTTCGGGAGGTTACTTCTCCCAAATGTGCTATTTTAAATCAACAAGATAAAATAGCAAATTATAGTATTGAGCAAAGTGTTATCTTTTGTACCATATAATGTCTAAAATCACTTTATGGTTAAGTTTTTTAGAAATGTGAAATTTTAGGATTGCTGTATTCTAATATATATTGAATAAATAAAGTGACATAAGACGTTTTATAAGAAACTTGTGTTTAACCCACTCCTATAAAAAACAAACTGATGACATTTTACAAATTGATTTAATAGGAAATGGATTAATGGACATGATTTAAATATTTAAAAAAAATGAACATCCTAGAATTCTGGTTTTATATGCTTTACCTGAAATTCATAAATCACTAGAAGATCCTCCAATGCGACCAACTGTCTCAGGAAATGGGTCATTGACAGAAACTATATCTAAATTCCTCGATTCTTTGATTCAACCAATAGTGAAGAAATTACCATCTTATTTAAAAGATACTACCAATTTTTTGGAATAAATCGAATTAAATTTCTTGTATAAGCATGACGGATTGGCTTGTAACACTCAATGTTACTTCTCTTTACACAAACATACCTCATGACGAAGGCTTAGATGTACACAATTTTTACTGTAAAGATGATGACATCAGAGTACCATGTACTCAGAGTACAAGATATAATGGACGTTACAACATTAGTCTTATATTTTTCAATTGAGAAAGATATTTATTTATTAAGTTCAAGGTACAGCGATTGGCACTCCAATAGTACCAAATTATGCCAATTTTTTCATGGGTAAAATTGAACAGGATCATATCTACAGTAACAATCCGTTTTATTCATATATTAAGTTTTGGATGCAATATATTGATGATTGTTTTATGATATGCTCAGGTTCTGAAAGAGAATTAGTCTTATTTTTGTAATTCATTAATTTGAAAATATCATCTATTATTACACTTACGATGGAAAAGAGTCATGATTCGATACATTTTTGGGGTGTGAAAGTAACTGAGATTGAAGAGTCATTGCATACAACAGTATTTCGAAAACCAACGGATAAAAATCCGATATTAGCTATTGATAATTAAGTCAAGTCAAGTCTTGACTTGACTTGACTTGATAATTATCATCCAATTCCTCTAAAACGAAGTTAACAGATTAGTCAATTGTGTAGATTAAAACGTAATTGTAGTACTACATATGACTTGATAACCGTAATATATTTTATATATATATATATAGATATATATAGAATATAAATTTATTTAGACAAATGGTATCCAAATTTGTTTACTAATGCATTAGATAAGGTTAATAAATTGAATAGAAATTACCTTTTGAAATGAGAAAATCCACAAAAAAAAAAAATAATAATAATTCAGTAAATTGTGAAGTGACATACAGGGAGCGCATAATACAATCCAAGCAATTTATTTTAAACTTGGCACATATTCTCTCTGTTGAATCTCTGAACGCTAAATTTCAGTATCGCCCACTGTTACTTTTAAAAGATCCGTAACCGGTCATATATTTTGGTAAATTCAGATTTAATGAGGAGAAAAAAAGTGTTTTTATACAAGGCTGTTTCCCCTGCAGAAATTGTGCCGCGTGCCAGAACTTGATAAAGTGTAAACAGTTTATATGTCTAATAACATGGAAATGCTTTGAAATTACATCTTGTATTACCTGCTCAACTCGTAATTTATAACAACTTGTGATCTATATGTTAAAATGTCCTTGTCAAAAGATATATATACAGTATCTCACAGAAGTGAGTACACCCCTCACATTTTTGTAAATATTTATTATATCTTTTCATGTGACAACACTGAAGAAATGACACTTTGCTACATTTTAAAGTAGTGAGTGTACAGCTTGTATAGCAGAGTCAATTTGCTGTCCCCTCAAAATAACTCAACACACAGCCATTAATGTCTAAACCGCTGGCCACAAAAGTGAGTACACCCCTAAGTGAAAATGTCCAAATTGGGCCCAATTAGCCATTTTCTCTCCCCGGTGTCATGTGACTCATTAGTGTTAAAAGGTCTCAGGTGTGAATGGGGAGCAGGTGTGTTAAATTTGGTGTTATCGCTCTCACTCTCTCATACTGGTCACTGGAATTTCAACATGGCATCTCATGGCAAAGAACTCTCTGAGGATATGAAAAAAAGAATTGTTGCTCTACATAAAGATGGCGTAGGCTATAAGAAGATTGCCAAGACCCTGAAACTGAGCTGCAGCACGGTGGCCAAGACCATACAGTGGTTTAACAGGTGATGGATTGGCCAAGCATGTCTCCAGACCTAAACCCTACTGAGCATCTCAAGGTCTACAAAATCCATCAGTTCCGTGATGTCGTCATGGAGGAGTGGAAGAGGACTCCAGTGGCAACCTGTGAAGCTCTGGTGAACTCCATGCCCAAGAGGGTTAATGCAGTGCTGGAAAATAATGGTGGCCACACAAAATATTGACACTTTGGGCCCAATTTGGACATTTTCACTTAGGGGTGTACTCACTTTTGTGGCCAGCGGTTTAGACATTAATGGCTGTGTGTTGATTTATTTTGAGGGGACAGCAAATTTACACTGTTATACAAGCTGTACACTCACTACTATACATTGTCTCAAAGGGTCATTTCTTCAGTGTTGTCACATGAAAAGATATAATAAAATATTTACAAAAATGTGAGGGGTGTACTCACTTCTGTGAGATACTGTATATAGGAAAATCATTGCGTCAGTTGAAATTATGAATTAATGAACATAAATCAAGTATTAGATGACAAGACATAACTTCTCCAGTAGCTAGACATATCAACGAGCTGGGACATGACATCAAACAACTGGAATGTATAGGTGTAGAGGAAGTTTTCGGATCACGTAGAGGAGGTAATTTAAACAAAGAATTATTAAAACGAGAAGCATTTTGAATTTATAAACTTAAATCACTAGCTCCAGACGGCATGAATAAGGATTTAGATCTTTCACTGTAATTAGTTATAATTCAGGGGGAAGTCGTGGCCTAATGGTTAGAGAGTCGGACTCGTAACCCAAAGGTTGTGGGTTCAAGTCTCGTACCGGCAGGGATTGTAGGTGGGGGAGTGAATGTACAGCGCTCTCTCCACCTTCAATATCACGACTGAGGTGCCCTTGAGCAAGGGCACCGAACCCCCAACTGCTCCCCGGGTGCCGCAGCATAAATGGCTGCCCACTGCTCCGGGTGTGTGTTCACGGTGTGTGTGTGTGTGTGCACTTTGGATGGGTTAAATGCAGAGCACTAATTCCAAGTATGGGTCACCATACTTGGCCACATGTCACTTCACTTTAATTGGTTGAGTCCATTTTAATATTTTGTGGAGTATATCTTGAGCATTTACATTGTGAAGATCAATTGGTTATTTATGACAATGTATTTCTGATGATCATTTTACTTTTGACTGTTATATATTTTGAAATTTAATTCAGGTAGTAGATGATGGTGATTGTTTATTTATAAAAACTATTTCATTGTGAAATTGTTATAAATATGGAACTCTGTAAGTCATGTTATAGCCATGGGTATATTGTGCAATGTATTAGTAGATGTGAAAATTTGTGTTATATACAAATGGAAACTGTCAAGCATTTAATTGGAATATGTGTGTTTGTAGAGAC
Organism: Sinocyclocheilus anophthalmus; assembly: GCA_018155175.1. Lineage (NCBI taxonomy): Eukaryota > Metazoa > Chordata > Actinopteri > Cypriniformes > Cyprinidae > Sinocyclocheilus > Sinocyclocheilus anophthalmus. The sequence goes on along the minus strand of JADLZN010008191.1, from coordinate 802,284 downwards.
TTAACATTGGCTAATGAATGATGACATCAACAGTTGAGTAGTTGAATTGTTCAATGCACAAAAGAAGGCCTTGAGCTGAAAAGTTTGTATTTTGTCCTGCTGGTGATTAATGTAAAATAAAATGCTAAAAGACTAGCGCAGATCATGGTTTTATATACTATGCAACTTAATAGATTGATGCACCAAAATAAAATATTAAGTGACAAAATAGCACGGAGCAAACGGCTTCATAGCAAACTAAAACACATAGACAGTACTATGGCTATGTTCACACGACAAATTCCCAATTGTTACGGAGCCCAGCACATGGCATGCAGGAAAAAATTGTAGTCTAAATTGTGTGCACGATTTACTAATTTGTTCCCGAATTAGTAAATTGTGCGCACGATTTAGCAAATCGAGGGAATGAAATAGTAATCGTGTGCACGTTTTAGTACATGGAGGGAACGAATTAGTAAATCGTGCGCACTATTTATTTATTTTTTCTTGCATGTCATGTGCAGGGCTCCGTAAATTCTAACTCTTTCCTAAAAGTTTTTGGTTTGTGAGGTTGGTCAGCTTTTACCATTTTATTACTGAAGTATATGCTGTGCATGCATGGCCAAAATTATGTGGACACCCTATTCCAATAAACAGGTTTGGCTATTTCAGCTTTGAACATTGGTAAAAAAAAGTACATCAAATCTAGCATACAGGCATACAATCTCCCAATATAAGCAATTTAAGTATAATTGGGACATTTTGTGTTTTAGCATGACACTGACTGCGCCCCTGTGTACAAAGAGAGGCCCATTTAGAAATGCTTCACTGAATCTGATGTGGAAGAACAGGTTGGCATAAAACCCAGACATGAACCCAAATGAACATCGTTGGTGTGAATTGAAATGGTAACTGCAAAACTCATCTTCCAACATCAGTGCCTGACCTTGCTGATGCTCTGCATGGAAGTGAATCCCCACAGGCATGATGCAACATCTAGTGAAAATTATTTACAGATGAGTGGAAGCTGTTATAGCAGCAAAGGCCAACTAGTGCTGATGGTTTTAAATGTAAACATTTAATACACATATGGGTGCATTTTTTGGATGTCCACATACTGTATCTAAAGACACTGTACTAGAGTTATGAGAGTAGCAGTAGAGTTATGCAGCAAACACTGAAAACATTCCAAATCTGAATAGTTAAATAATAACTTTCCTGCACAATCTTACACTTATAAATAAATACATGTGTTTACCGCTTATATGCAGTACTCCAACGATCTTTTCACTCACATTTGTTTTATTATTATTGTTGTTATTGCTTTTGCTGTTGTTTTTTGTTCAATGAACAGCATTTATTTAAAAAAAATTAATATTTTGTAACATTTTTTACATATTTTCTTTACTGTCACTTTTGGTCAATTACATGAATTTGGTCAATTTCAGTTCCGAACAGAAGTATTAATTTCTTCTTCTTTTTAACATTTTACTTACCCTAAATATTTGAATGATAACGTATCACATTTCCCCAAGATATCCAGAGCAGGCACAATCATTTCACCATGTAATAATAAGAAATTCTTTAACACCAAATCAGCATTTTAGAATGATGTGACACTGAAGAGTAATGGCTGCTTAAAAAATTCAGCTTTGCCATTACAGGATTAAATTACAATTTACAATATAATAATAATAAAAAATCTGTTATTTTAAATTGCAATAATATTTTGCAGTATTATTGTATTTTGATCAAATAAATGTAGCCTTGGTGAGCATAGGATACTTCTTTCAAAAACTTCTTTAAAATCTTAAAAATTAAAATCTTAATTATTCCAAACTTTTTTTCTAGTAGTGTATATATACAGTATATACTGTAACTATATATCAATATGTATATAAATGTTATAAAATTACTCCTGTACTATATAACACTTTGACATCAATGGCTGCTTTTGTTGTTCTTCAGCTTTTTCATGCCAAATAAACAATTATGATAAATGTCAGTAGATTGGCATAAAAACATGTCTAACTCAACTGTTTACACTGAAGTCAGATTGTGAAGAAAATCTGATATATATGATTTATTTCCACATAATAAAGTGGCCCAGATCAGAATTCAAAATATCAGATTGAATGTGATTTTCGCTGTTCACAATGTCATGCAGTGAAGGAAAAGAACTGTGGTGTGAACGTAGCTTAAGAGCATTATCAGAAAGTGCCAGGCGGTGGGTCACTCACTTCACACTGTTGATGTCAGACTCATGCGTTTCAAAGGACTGAACATTCTGTCCCGAGCGCATGTCCCACACATTAGCCTTCTTATCACAGCCCTGAAAAACACACACAGCACTTTAGAGACCGGCAGAACAACACTCACACAAAACAGCGTGAATCTCAGGAGAATGATGCCCTAAGAATAGCTACACATTACCCAAACTGACATTGTGACTGAACAACAACCTAATATGTAAAATCAATCCACGACTTACAATGTTAATGATGGCTATTTAGAAATGATCATTTATATCCAGTGCTTTCATTCACCTTTATAAACTGAAATGAGTATTTTGCTGATTCAGCTGTAATGATAGTAATCACATGTGTTGAGTGAGTGGGGGTTGAGTATATGTGCAGATGGAGTTTTGAGGATCTGACCCCTGATACAAAGGTGTTTCCTGTTTCAGAGGGTGCGAGGTCCAATGAAAGAACATCAGCCGAGTGACCATGGAAACTCTGCAGCAGCTGCCCACTCTCAACATCCCATAATGCACATGTCCCATCACCACTTGATGTCAGAATCTGCAACACACACACACACACACACACACACTTCTGTGTCTGTCTTGAACAAATGGATAAGCAAGTATAGATCATTTTAAATTCTCCCTGACATTTTGCAATGACCTGAAATAAATAAAACATCTGTATCACTCTCTAGTGGAGGTATTGATCATTACATAAGGACCACAAACACATGGTCCTTACACAATATTTGTTGTTTCCTACTCTGACCTGAAGAACCAAGATTAAAAATAACCAGCAACAGGTTTAAATCAGTTTGGGAGGGTAAACCCTACAAAAATCATAATCACTGGAAGCCACAGAATTATCACTTTCACATTTTCACTTGCCTTGACGAAAACAAAATATTTCACTTCGTCTTTTTAATATCTTTGTTGTGACTGACAGGAACATAATCACAAAAGTGGAACAATCCGTGATGTGTGACGGTGCAGAGAGAGAAAACCCCAACCACTTTTTTTTTTTAAACACACTCATGACAAACACAAACCCAACAGAAGGCTGTAGTGATCATTTTTAGAATTATTCCAAATGACTGTTACACTCACAGAACAGACCAAATCACAGATCTCATGCCAAAAAAGCATTTCTTACTGATCCATGACAAGGTTATTTAGGTTATTAGCAGAAATCACATCAGGGGAACTTCAGGGGATTGCTGTGATAATTGCAATGAGAAATGTGTGTATGTTCTATAAATTTCAGCTAAATCATTACAGACCCATCACTGCCACAGACTAGAGCTTAATTATTAATCTATGAATTATTAGAATTTGACCAGCTCTGCACATAGCGAACTGCAGCTCAACTGCAGATCCCTGCAGATCAACAACAACAACAAAAAAAGATTTTATGTTTTTTTTTGTTCTTCATTTTTAGGGCTGTGAATGTAATGTGTTGGTGTGATTTAAAATAAATAAATAAATAAAGCCTACACCTCTCTCTCACCTGCATGTCAGAGTTGGTGAAGCTGCAGGAAGACAGATAGTTGGTGTGCATGGCCACAGATTTCTTCTTAGCTGCCAAGTTCTCATTTTTATCCAAAGAAAGAGGATAGACGGAGCATTTATTATCCAAACCACTGAATGAAAGACAAAGTGAAATGTTAATATTTTGCAGAAATGCACAGCAAATAATATATTTTATTTTTTGACTGATATTTGGATTTTTTAATTATGACCGGAAGACATAGTTCTTAAATAATATAACAGCTCATATTCTCTGAAGTTAAGATCAGCATTGACCTATGAAATTACAAAACTTACTAGTACTACTTCTACTAATGCTTATGACCCTCTCATGATACTTACCCACAAGCCACAGCACAGCCAGAAGGGGCATAAGCACATGCCATGACCCAGGTGCAGGGCATAGTGACCGCATGCTCCTGTACAACACACATCACAAAAAAAAATCAATTTACATTTTGATCAAGACAAGGGGTCTGGATGCATTTTGCAGATATTTATTAACAAACCAAAGTAATTCAGCACAGAACAACTTACATCATCAATTTATTTAAACTTAAATTAAGTATTTATTTATTTATTTGTATGTAACCATGTAATAAGCAGCATAATAATGTACATAATATACATGAAAATGAGGAATGGGTGACTGATCAAGATCTGGGTTCTTGTGAACTAAACTAACTGCATTGCAATAGCAAACATGCCTAATTAATGTCTAAAATTACGTTTCTGTTCTTTTTCATTTCAACAAACGACATACACAAACGGAAAAACTGGTTATTTAAACTGCTTTTCTCCATACATGTAATTAAACTCATGCATAAAACATGTAATGAGAATGGAGGCTATTAAAAAAAACACTAAAATATACTATGTACACATATGTCTATGAGTATTTAAATGGTCCAGTATACACATGAAAAAGATTCTGCATGCCTGATGTGTTCATGTGTGTGTTTATATGGCTGCCGGATTAGTTTGGCACTAATACCCCCTGGGTTTCCATTAGAGTGCATTACAACTATAAAACATGCAGATTATTATTTTGAATAGCTCCAAGCACTGCAAAACATCACCCTAGAGTAATGCATGACACAGATAGAAAAATGTACCTTATTGGTTGTATATGCATCCCACACAATGACTTTTCCATCCTAAAGGAGAGATTCAACATTTCAGTAAAGACTTTTTTTAAAGGAAGTAATTTAGCAGATATTTTTATCCAAAGTGACTTACAAAAGACGAGGAACAAAGCAATTTGTCAAGGGGCCAACAATATTCGTAATACACGATGCCAGGTTTATTATACAACTAAATTGAGAAGCAATGTGGAGAAATGAGTGCATTGGAAAGTGCATTGGTTTAAGAATGTGGGTTGTTTAAGAGCTCGTGGAATATGTGTGTTTTCGATTGCACTTTGAAAGATGTGATTGTCTCTGCAGTTTGGGTGGAGATTGGCAGCACATTCCACCAGAGAGAAAAAGAGTGGGTGAAGGTTTTGGAGAATTACTTTTGCCTCGCTGTGAAGGAACAAGAAGGCGTCGCTCATTAAATATAATAAAGATTGTGGATAACTGATATACTGCAGCTTCTAACTCTTTTGGACAACACATCACATTTCCTAAAAAAACATCTGTCTCTATATATGGCAACAGTGGTTAGGTACTGTGACAGTATGTCCTGTTACCTGAGAGGAGCTGACGATTCTTCTCTTGTCACGGCACCAGTCCATGCACAGCACTTTATTCCCATGTCCTTTTAAGGTTCTCCTGGTCTTCATGACAAACTGACCCAGAGCCTCTATCTTCTCCGCCACCTGATGCACTTATGTAAGAAAAACACATTTCCATTAACTACATCACCACCTGAAGTAGCACTTTTCCTAAAAACTCATCTTAGCATCAGGAAGATGCACTTATTATATTTTCGATGGATATATGCCGATTGACTGTAACGAACTGGCAGGTTTTAAAATTTTATAAACGAATTACAAAAACATTACTGTTGACAAACAATATCATCCTCAATTCCAAAAGTAAAATTGTACTATGATGGCACCCAGCATGCATTGCAGCATAAATAAACTACACTGTTGCATTGATTAGTACTTTTTTTTTTAAAAATCAAAAAATAGTATTATCATCATTGTTGCATTTTGTATGCTGAGTACTGTTGTCTTGGTGTCTAGATGACATTCATAAAAGTTGTATAATCTATTTTTACATAAAAAACAATCTGCAAAACAAAACAAATCAGTCCCCAGAAAACACATGCTTTGAATTTGCTCATTTGAAATCACCACTATGATTATTAGTTTTTTACTTACTATAGTTGGGAACTTGCACCTTTATATTGAAGAAGAAAAAATACTAATCAGTGCAAGAGTATTCCAAGTAAACACATATACTAAAACTATAATCAATTTTGAGAAAATTTTCACATTTCAAGTTTTTAATAATCATTTACAACTGAAACAGTTGTAATCAGTAATCATGTCTTTAAAAGATGTGCCATCCGAAAAGCCATTTAAACAACACATACATAAACATAACATATAAAACACAGCAATAGTGACAATCAACTCCAAACATTACAGAACAAGCATAAAACCAGTAGTAAAAAAAGCATGCTGGGTGCCAGCATAGTACTTCAGCACACTATTACAGTGAATGTGTATAAATAGTACAACAAATTTCTTTAATGCAGACTTAGTCAGTGTAATTGCATGGCATCCTAAAAGACATCGTGTATGTTTTTTCATGACGTTGCACTAAATTCTGCCACAAACTTAAGACACGGCAGCAGTTCCAAAAATTCATGCCTTAAAAAAAAACAAAAAAAAACAATTACGAATATTTCAAATTATAAATTTATCACAGGAATAAATCAAAAGTGTGATCTGTTTTAGTGGAGTCCCGGGTCATGCACCCTCATAAGGTTTATTATTTGTTTGCTTGTTTTGTAAAATGGTCTTTTGTGCGATCATCCACACATGCAAAGTTGGTTGGTAACATAACTGCAATAAAGTAATAGCCTAGTTAACAATTACTTGTTTACATAGGATATATAATGTATTTTATATTATTTGGGCACTTATAGGCTACAGTTTGACAGAAAGTTCTAATTCAACATGCCATGGGAAGTCAATCTAACATTTTCTTATATTGATATTGTTTATTTCTTACTCCTTAACAGTTAATCATGCTCTTTAATCGATGCCATCTCTTGGAATATCTGAAGGCCAGGTTTTTCCATCACTCATCATTAGAACCCAATGTCCACATGGCTCTCCATTCTGGCTTGTACTTGCTCTTATGAAAAATGTACCATAGTTCTTAACGGTAACATTTGTTATAATAAGGCTAGCCTATTAATCATCATCATGTCAATAATGACTTATTTTTTATGAATCTATATAGCATTTGTTACGAAAAACAAGAGCCTGCACATTTAGAAACAATAGCTACAAAATACCACCATAATATAAATATATAGGGAAAACAATATATTCCCTCAACAGATTATATATTATAAATTCTACAAGTTAGACAAAATTTACCACAATAAATAAGCCTATAATAAAACGTGATAAATTCTAGTAAAGGTTGTCATGAACGGATTTTAATTTAGGGCTGGTACAAGATTATGTTTTCTCCTCTTTTCATCAGTCTTTTTAGTTTATGTGCCTTTTTAGATAATGTCCCTCCACCAGCCGCCACTGACGACTCGTTATATATTAGAACGTTTTTCAGTCATTCTTGAGAAGTGGGACAAAACAGGGTGCAAAATTGAAATAAAATAAATAAAACCTTTTACTCAGACAAATGAAACTACATTTATGTATCTTGTATGTACTGAGCTATGCTTTGATACAAGCTCCGGATTTTTCTCTTTTTTAACAAAATGTGATTTTTTTTTACCTTGGACTGTGTAATACAAATTTAACTTTATCTTTAACAGAGATCAATGTGTTTTTAACATTTCAAAACACATTCTAGTGTTAGCAGACAGATTACACTTTCACATGTGACCAACAATTCCACAACAAATATGAAATATTATCAAAATATTCAACTGACGGAGGTGACAGAACTGACGGTGGTGACGAATACCTGAATTTGTAGTCATTTTAACTAACAAATACATTGAATCAGTCAATTACTGTGTTAAAGGGGTCATATGATGCTTTTTTAAAGATCGTTATTTTGTGTATTTGGTGTAATGGAAAGTGTTTATGCGGTTTAAGGTTCAAAAAAAACATTATTTTCCACATAATGTACATTATTGTTTCTCCTCTATGCCCGCTTTTCTGAAACGTGTCGATTTTTTCAAAGCTCATCAGTCTGAAAAAGCGAGGAGTGCTTGATTGGCCAGCTATCCAGCGCATTGTGATTGGCTGAATACTTCAAGCGTGACGGAAATGTTACGCCCCTCACATACTGTTTATGCTGTGTCCGGCCGGAGCGACGAGGCAAAAACATTAAAAACCCATTACAAACGAGGCATTGTTGCATACAGTGGGGACATAATTATGCATTATAATGACTTATACTGTCTTTTTACGCGTTGGGTTGCATCGCGCTGCGTAAACATAAAAACTCTGTCTGCATTTGTGATCAGAGAAACTGACAAACAACAAGTGCTCCTCTACTGCCCAAAACTAGTGTTTGAATCATCAGTGGCAACGAAAACACACAGCCGCCTAGCGTGAGGGGAAGCCCCGGCTTAGCGTGCGTGAAGGTCGGGATAGAGTGAGTTGAGGAGGGCTGGACTCCGCTTGTCCACGGTGAAAGTTGATGTATTCCCTCAGCAACCAGCACAAATCAGCTCTAGGCATGACGAAGCGGATATTGTCCTTTTTTGGAAGACCAAACAAAGTAGTTCGCTTTCACAACGAAACACAGCGTCTTCAGGACATGGCGGCAGCGGCAACAGTACTACAGCGATAATAAAAGTTACGCTTTCTTTTTTTGCGTGAACATTTGGGTGGTGTTATGCAAATCTTCCCACACTGTGATGTAGACATGTGGAGGCGTGTTTGAACGAACCGTTTTAGGTAGGCGTGGTTAACTCAACTTTTATAAAGAATATCTCTCTGGATTTCAGACTTTAGTCTTTGCAGCTTTACATATCTTCTTTATGCACCAAAAGCTTGTAACACCAAAGAGAAAGGGACCCAACCCCACCTGCGAATCGCACCCATATGACCCCATTAAAACAAACACAACAGTGAGTATGTTATTGTTTATAAAGCTTTTAATCAAGAGTCACATTTAAGTATTTTGATATATCATTGGAACACAAGATCTTATGGTGGTGGCATCTGATGGTGTTGACAAATTTGGCATTTCTTTCACAAAACCAATGGAGTTCATCTAGTAGCCATTTGATTTTTTTCTGTTGATGCTAGATGCTAATGGAACCTACTTCAGGAGAATGAAATGATCTAAATATTTAAAATATTTTCCTCAGAAATTTGAAGATGGTGTTGACATATCATGGCTGTGACAAAGGAAATATTAACATTAGGATTTAAAATATTCTAAAACTATAAAACTTAGCAGAGCCTGTCTGACACTGATGTACTCTGCAGAGGTGAACTGTGGCAAGGGGGTCCTTTAGAGCAGTGGTTCTCAAACTGGGGTACGCGTACCCTTACGCGAACAAAATTCAGAGTTTTGGCATTCATTTAATTCTACCCCAACTTAAAGTAACATTAAAAACCGACATGTATTTCTGACAAGCAAAATGCAACTTCTAATGTAAAAACAGGAAAATGGGGTGCCGTAACCGGTCAACTAGCGACACAATATCCAATCAGCTTACCTCATCTTTTACTGACTGCATCCACACAAGCAGCATGCGTATGATAGGATGCCTGTTGAATATGCTGCTTTAGCAAATCGCGCTGATGTTCAATGTATCTTTAAAGTAGATCTTCACTTAATAGCATGAAGAGCAAATATTGACACGGACTGAGATCGATTTAAACTCTCTTCGATACAGACACACTGTGCGTGTTATTGTTTTCATGTTTAAGATGCGAGCAAGAATGCAAATTTCCCTGAATATCCAAACGATGGCAAATGTGCCATTAATTTTTTACAACAGTTCAACAAAAAAAGGTAATATTAAGTGAACATTTTACATTTTAAATGTAGCCTACATTTTAAACAGAATATTGTCATGTTTGTTCTATTTTGCAACGAAATAATAGTTCCAACGAAATATCATCTGGTGTGCGTCTCCAGGCAACATACAGCGGTGTTTCATTAGTGAATGAATCTGATGCTTTGAATGATTTTGAGTGGCAGTGATTAATAATAACCCATTCATAACTACAGCATTTTGCTTCGTCACTGAATGAATGACGCGATGCCTGGCTCATTAAGACAGCGACTTGCCACCACCTACTGGCGGTTTTATTTTTAAATCTACAAGTATCACTTCGATTTGCCATCATTTATTGCTTTATTTATTATATTAATAATACACTTAATGGAATGTTAAGAATATGACATAAAACATGACATACAATTAATAAGGATAGAAAATATTTGCCTCTATAAAGGTAAAAAATGCACCTGTAAATCAATTTAAGGGGGCAAATATTGTCCTTTAATAGAAAAGGTGAGACTGTGGTCTAAGTGGAAGAGAGGGGGTACGCAGAAGAATGTTAAATGCCCCAGGGGGTACGCCGCTATAAAAAGTTTGAGAACCACTGTTTTAGAGTGACCCCTGATATTCCCTGGTTTTATTACATTTTATTGAATGTCTGACGGTTTTGACAAAAAGTGGGGACGCAACTTTAAAATCTTACTAAGCATGCATGTGTCATTAAAAAACAACCATGCTTTGATAGGAGATATTAAGTGTTGCTTTTTGATAAAACAAGCTCTTTTTCATAATAAAAAAAAAAAACATTTTTATCCATTTTACTGCATATGAATGATTGAACCCTTCTCTGTGGACACACTGTTTTAGATGTAGTGCGAGGACATTAAGAAACACAGATTTGGTATAATAATGAGACAATTCAATTGAAGGTGATAACTGTGTTAAATACATTCTATTATTAATCCCTCATGACATTTAAAATTGAAAATATTTTCATTTTTAAGCCTAATAGCAGTTACCCTTGCTGGACCTGTTTTGTCCCATGTCTCAAGAATGACTGCTTAATCATATGGACACTGACGAAATGCATTAATGTCTTACATTTAGCTGGTGTTTGGCAGATATTTCTGTATTTCAAATCGAGCTACGGAATGTTCGGGCATCCCGCGCATTAGCTGTGCTGTCCATGAATGCAGTCTAGCTAGGCAGCTCGCCGTGTTTGGACACACAGCCGCTGAGTGTTTTACTCACGCTCGACGTCGTGTAGTTTGGCTCTCTCCTCCTCTAGTTTGGCTTTCAAAGACTCGGACTCCACTTTAAGCGTGTGGATGGTTTCGCCCTTCGCCAGTCCCTGACAGGCCATCTTTAAGAAAGCACAGCTGGATGACGGATGCTCTTTATTATGAGCCGAGACTGATGGCCTACTGCACACAGTCTGATGATGCTCTGGCGTTAGCGCCAGCGTCACGTGACACATCACCACCATCAGCATCACATTAGTGATGGGAAGTTCGGATCATTTTACCGACTCGGACCTTTGAGTCTCGTTCAGCAAAATGAACGAATCTTTTTTCGAGTCATTTCGTTCATTTTAACAAAATATAATTAAAATGTTACGTGTTACTTCCCTAATATGTCTACTACTTACGCAAATGTGGATTACACTACAAACAATACAAAACTGCTATAAGAAACAGAAAAGATGAATTCATTGTTTACCCTGGTCTTCAGTCTATGATTAGCTCACCTCACCTCTTATCTGACAAGTTTGGGCCTATGGGGCTGTCACGTGATGAACGAACGACTCGAACCAGGTGAACTACTTCACTAGTTCCAGTACAGAACCTATAGGATGTTGCGCATGCGCGACTGAACGAATCACTCCCTGAGACGACTCGTTCTCCCCGAGTCACATTAAAGATTCGTTCAAAACGAACGAATCGTTCAAGAACGACCCAACACTACATCACATTTATTTCTGGAGCTCACCGACTAAAGCCCAAAAACACATTTATATCTGATTTATGTATTATATCATTTTATTCAGTCTTTCAAATCATTGTTTCGAAATGGTTTTGCTTGATTTTTCTTCCATCATATTTTTACATTTAAACAGTTCCAAATTCGATGAAACTTCTGATTAATTTATTGCGTTCGTATATGCTGTTTGTATAATTGATTGGTACTTCATTGGTTACTTTTGTGACTACAACACAATTACATGTTGGTACTGGTCTAACTAAATAACAAGAGCCTAAATGTGTTTTCAGAAAGCTCTTAGATAAAGCACTTTACAGATGTGTTCTGTGTAAGTGATGACATAAGGATGTGTTTTGCAGTATCTGATAGCTCTGAGACAAAAAAACTGTCCTAGCGTTAGTCAGTGTAACAGTTTTTAAAATGTCCACGTCCCTGTTGAAAAAACCCAGCATATGCTGGTTAGGTATGTTTTGACGCTGGGATGCTGGTCCTTTGCTGGTTTATGCTGGTCATGTGCTGGCAAAGGTCCAGCATAAACCAGCAAATGACCAGTTTAAACCAGCAAAGGACCAGCGTAAACCAGCAAAGGACCGCTTAAACCAGCAAAGGACCAGCAAAAGACCAGCAAAAACCAGCAAAAGGACCAGCATAAACAGCAAAAGGACCAGCTTAAACCAGCATAAACCAGCAAAGGACCAGCTTAAACAAGCAAAGGACCAGCATAAACCAGCAAAGGACCAGCTTAAACCAGCAAAGGACCAGCATAAACCAACAAAGACCAGCTTAAACCAGCAAAGGACCAGCTTAAACCAGCAAAGGACCAGCATAAACCAGCAAAGGACCATCATAAACAAGCAAAGGACCAGCATAAACAAGCAAAAGAACCAGCATAAACCAGCAAAAAACCAGCATAAACCAGCAAAAGGACCAGCATAAACCAGCAAAAGGACCAGCTTAAAACAGCATAAACCAGCAAAGACCAGCATAAACCAGCAAAGGACCAGCTAAACCAGCAAAGGACCAGCATAAACAAGCATAAACCAGCAAAGGACCAGCATAAACCAGCAAAGGACCAGCTTAAACCAGCAAAGGACCAGTTTAAACCAGCAAAGGACCAGCTTAAACCAGACAAAGGACCAGCATAAACCAGCAAAGGCCCAGCTTAAACCAGCATAAACCAGCAAAGGACCAGCTAAAAACAGCAAAAGGACCAGCATAAACCAACAAAAGGACCAGTTTAAACCAGCAAAGGACCAGCTTAAACCAGCAAAGGACAACCTTAAACCAGCAAAGGACAGCTTAAACCAGCAAAAGGACCAGTTTAAACAAGCAAAGGACCAGCATAAACAAGCAAAAGAACCAACATAAACCAGATCCACGTTCAAAACATACCTAACCAGCATATGCTGGTTTTTTCAACAGGGGTGACAGTTGAACGCTATAAAATTATAAGATCAAAGAAAATTCCCGAAACAATGAAACAACATTTGCTTCAAGATGTGTTAAAACGAAAAAACAACGTCTTGTCTATAAATTTTTGAATAAATTACCGTAATATCCACAAAACCCTCACTAACAAAAAAAAATCCAACATAAAATAAATCAAGAGCAGTATTATCCAATGAAAAGACGATGAGAGAGATGAGAGAGAGAGAAATGTAACCTCAAAACTGTACAGGAGCATAAATCTCACAAAATATAATGTTCAGATAAAATAAGTCAAGATTAATAAGAGCATACATTCAATAAATGTGGTGAAAAATGAACATCTTCAACAGAAGTAATGCATATTAATGCAGCTTTACTTTATTAAAACAAACAATTACTTTTAAAACAATTCAAAAAGCAATGCCGGATTAGAGTGGATCATGATTTTATAATGCAAATCGGCCTAACTTGGGGAAAATTATTCTGTGTTTCAGACCCATATTCTTATTTTCATTTACATTGTTGTTGTTGAGTTTAGTTACTTACTGTCTTGTGATGTCAGGATGTGTTTGGTCCTGTACTTAAAATGATCATTGATCGTTTCTTTTGCTGTGTTTCATGTACAAATTGTTGAGGCATAAAGTGGCATAAAGTGATATTGTGGCATAAACTTTTTTTTTTCCTCATTAGAATTCATGTCATGTTATCAGTTTGAACACAACTATCATCTTACAGTTTTTTTTTAAGTCTGTAATTGTTACAGTGATGGCTGATTGTACTTCATGGCAACTTTATATATTTATAATGATATTTTATTTATTATTATAACTTCAGTCAAGTTCTACGAACAGATTTCCCTTTTTTTTAACAGTGAAAGTGGCAGACAGAAATCATGTTCTGAGAGATTCAAGTCTTAAAATACACATCGTGTTGTTGAACTCATCCTGAAGCAGAAGTGTGTGATAACATACCAGCTCCACACACAGAGAGCAGTAGTTGATGGGCTCATTCTTCAGATATATATTCATCAGAGGTTTGTTTTGACTGCAGTTATCACACGGGCCAAACGTGATGGCCAAAAACGTTTGGTCGCACATCTTCGCATCTGGTTGAGGCTAGACCTGAACACGAGGAGGAAAAAAATGTATTCACAACAACCAAAATCCACACACACAAATCATGGGTGTTATTCATTATAACATAACAAATTTATTATAATTTTATTATAACATAATAAATAACATGCTATTTATTTATTTATGCTATTTTTAAAAAGACACACTGTCCGATATGTCCTGACCAAACTTCCCATTTCAGCAGTAAATGCATCAACACCAGGAAGAAAACTTTCACCATTTCATGGGTTTTTAAATGTAAATTTTTGCCATGGTGTGTGCGCTAAATATACAGATAAGAAGTAGAAATGAGCGTACAAATGTTTAGTGTTGCAAATGGAAATAAGCATATTATAAAATATATTTTTAAGATTTTTTTTGGCATTTTTATTTTGATAGGACAGTATAGCAGTGACAGGAAGCGAAGTAGGGAGAGAGAGAGGGGGGCGGGATCAGGAAAGGTCCATGAGCTGGGACTCGAACTCGGGACGCCCGGAGCGCAACAGCACTATATGTCGGCGCACTGCCCACTAGGCTATTACTAATATTATATTATAAATAAATTAAAAGTACATATTAATATTAACACTCATCAATTAATCTTTCAATTACAATTGTAACCATTAACTAAAATTTTCATGTTACCAGAGTTACAGTAATGTTCAATATTTGACTGCATTCAAACTCACTAATGCAATCAGAGCAGTAAACTGTGCTGGGATTAAAAGAAGGACTTGCTTTTGTTGCATAGACACCATCAGAAACCTGTAAATAACATTTTCCAGATTCAATTGACACATTAAGCAAAATAAACATATTTAAACTTACCTTTGAAAAGATGTATCAGGTGTGTGCTTACAGGCTGCACTCTTAAGAGGGAGGAGAAAGGGATTGAGCCTGGGAAAGAGGCAAGCGATAAGCTCCTTACAGTAACATTAGGGTTTTAACCCTGGAGAAGTTTTACCAGCAGAAATAGTAGCCAGTCAGAGGCAGACATGGGGCAGAGACTCACACATAGTACTGCTTATTTATGTGGTCTTCATAAATTGCCATTTAGATCTTAAGTTTGGCCTTTTATCAAATCAAGTGACAGAGGAATCAACACAGGCTGTACACTGTCATTGAAGCAAACTGTGAAAAGTGCCAAATTAAAAGTCTGAACCACACATAGTCATGAAAAATGTTTTGAGCCAAATCATGCAGGTTGATCTCCACACTATATTACCTGCTACGTTTTGCAGAGATTAAAAGAGAAATGTCATGGGTTGACATTTCCTTTTTAAGTCACTAGAGGGAGCTGTTAAGTGGCTTCCCTCTACAGTTTTCTGTTTTCATTATACCAACATATGCTGTTGTTACTTCTATTAGGCACAAGTATCCTCAATATGTTTCTGTCCCTCCATTGACAGTCCAGGTAACCAAAACTTAGATGATTCAATGAATCCATATGAATTGAATATATAATAAAATATGCGGTATTAAGAACTGTATTCATCCAAAATTAAGGACGAATATCATATAAACACGATGGCTGTGTAGTGTTTCAATTTTTTTCTGAATTTAAGTTAATCTGGAAGTATGAATCCATGTATGAGGTAAAAGCCTAGTTAACAAAAATATGTTCTAAGAACCTTTTTATAACGTTCCCATTCAGTTATATTTCTAAATGTTCTCTGTATGAACAATCCAACCCCCACTCTTAAGAAAATGGTTATGGTTAAATGATTGGGCTTGTAAAAATAGCAGAAAAGCTGAAACTTTTTTTAAGGTTCCATAAAGAGCCATGCTTTGAAAATGCTATATAGAACCTTAATATAAAGCTTTGAAGAACCTTTTAAATAATACGTTATTTTCATTAAACAAACCACTTCCAGAAAAGTTGGGACTTTTGCAAAATGGTATCTGTGATTTGTTAATCCTCTTTAACTTTTTGTAAATATAAACAAATTTTGATTTTGATGGCTGCAACACACTCCAAAAAAGTTGAGAAAGAGGCAAAACAAAAGTGAAAAGGTTATAGAATATCCAAATTAATATTTGAAATGCAGTATTTGAAACAGTTCACAGTGAACAGGTGAATTGGTAAGAGGTGAATGTGTCATGTTTGGGGTATAAAGGAGCATCTCAGTCTTGCAAGCAAAGTCATGGCTCATGTGATATTTATATGATAATGCCACAGAATTTTCTGGAGGTCCACCAAGTTTGGACAATACTTATTGAAAATGTGTGTTGTCTTTTCTTCTGTGTTGAGAAGTATATCCGAGTGAACTAACAAGACTAACAAGAAGAAAATATATGGCAGGACTTGATTTTGTCCATTTGTGATGGTTGTCCTTTTGCAAGTCTTTCCTGTCTGCACATATGATCTCAATAATGGAGCTCAACAGTGACCATCGGGTGTTTGGTAACCTCTCTGCAACGGCATCCTCCCGATTTGTTGGGCAAAGCAGCCAGATCTAGAAAGAGTCTGGCTTGGTTCCAAACCTTTCATTAAGAATTATGATGGCCCACAGGTCTCTCAGGAATCTTCAATGCAGCAAAATGTTTGGTAGCCTTCCCCAGATCTGTGCCTCGACACAATCCTGTCTCTGCATGCTCAGATATGCATTTCCAGATGTTAGACCTTAGATAGGTGTGACTTTCCAAAGCATGTCTAATCAATAGAAATTGGTGGACTGCAGTCAAAGTGTAGAAACACCCATCTGATCCACAATCCACCCATCTGAGTAAATTATATTTTTAAATATGAAACTAACACCGCCAGTAGGTGGTGGCAAATCACTGTCTTAATGAAAGAGTCATGGAATCATTCGGTTCGTTCAAAACGACTGATTCATTCAGGAATGAAGCAGTGATTTTACGAATTAATCATTTGTCCAAATGCGGCTTCATTCAGGAACCAAACGCGCAACTCTTCTGATGTGAATTTATTTTGAAGGCAGTGGTTATTTGCATTAAGTGCAAATAGCGAAAGATGCTATTTACAGTAAGTGCAAATAGCCATAGATTCTATTCACACTATGTAAAAAAGCAATAAGGGATAGTAATTAGATGCTATTAATACTTAGTGCAAACAGCGGCAGATATCTGATGGGAAAAGAGAGAAGAACGGGAGTTCGAACTCGGGTCGATCACGTCGTAACTTACCATCATGTCTTACTCCCACTGCTTTTGAACAGGGGTCTTTTCTAACGATGTCAATCCCAACCGGATTTGCTCTTAGACTAGTGTAAGTAACAATATTGTTTGATTTGCTCTTAGACTAGAGCAAATCAGACAATATTGTTCTTTTAAGTAAGTAAAATAAAATCAGCATCACATTTGCAGTGCTAATATTGGCTGCACACATTTGTTTTTTTTTAAGAGTCAGATTCAGAGAATCACCAGTTGCCTCATTGGTTAAAAAATTCAAACATGTTACATTACTATTAAATAAAATAAATGGAATTAAAATGAAAAGTAATCACTTTGGTAATCTAAAATAGATTTCGGATGTAGCTGTAATTTGATTTCCACCCATTTAAAATGTAACTAAAACGAAATACAGTTACTCATAGTTTATATTTTAAATACGTAATGAAGTTATGTGTATTTTACTCCACGGCCGTGTGTGTCAAATTTATTTGTACAGCGCTTTTCATGATACAAATCATTGCAAAGCAACTTTACAGCAAATTAAGTTTCTACAATATTTAGTGGTAGCTTATCAGTGGTGACTATCAGTTAATGTACATATGGCAGAAATGTACGGAAAAATCTATTTAAGACATAATAAAACAGATGATGAAAACTATTAACAGCAATTATTATATGATGCAATCAAACTTATAGCAAAATGTGGTAGTTCTGTATGTTGTTTCAGGGTTGGCATCATCTGAGGTCCTCTGAGGGGTTGGCATCATCTCTTCTCAGGTGTTCTGGATCCAGACTGAAGCTTGTGTAAATCCTAGTTACCACGTCGTGTAACGAATCAGCTCATGGGAAATATGAATAATTAATCATAACTAGTTATAATTAATTATGAATATTTAGATCCGCTGTAAGAATTTACTTAACCTCTCAGGGTCAACTGTCTGTCAATTCTAAGAATGTTAATTTCCTGGTTAAGGGAAATAACTTCCTTACTGTACAATTCTACAAAAGCTTGTAGCATAAATCTGCATGATTAAGTGACTCCAGTTATGAGCAAACAATGAACCACGTCAAGTGTGATACAAGTAAGGTTTTATTAACTACATAAACACTTAAACTAGTCTAACATACTACATAAACACATAAACTGGTCTAACATCCTACATAAACACATAAACTGGTCTAACATACACATACACACACACACGCATACAGTTGGTATAGGAAAAATGTTAAAGCTTAAGCAGTAAAGAGAAAAGAAATAAAGCATGAAGCTATGGGACCATTTGATATTCAGCAGATCTACACCTGAGGGAAAGTCAGATTCTTAGTTCAAATACACCTTTGTAAAAGGTGCAAATGATGCTTAATGTATCAATTAATAAGACTAAGTTTGATACTTGCAAGTCTCGTCTGTCTGAAAGAGATTCCTGATGCAATCTTAAGGCCCAAGATCTTGCTGAAGTTGGTTGATGAGAAAGAACCAGTTTGAGTCAGAGAATCTTGGTGAAATGGAAAGGTCGAGGCCGAAGCCTGGCACGAGCTTAGGGTTTCCGGGTGCGTTTTTCTCACATTCTCTCAGAATTAAAACAAACCACCGACTCAGAGAGGGTCCCTGGTGTGGGCCTTTAAGGTCGGAGAAGAGTCACGCCTCTCAAGGTGGGCTTGTCCAATGAGAGATACAGAAATTCCAAGCGGGAGGTTGCAATTGCTGGAGGGTTTACGACCCTTTGTTCGCTAAGCATGGTAATTTGCCACATTGTAATTGCTTGGGGTGCGGCTGCACAAACCATAAGACTCTTAGAACACTAATATGTTGCGTAGGTGTAAACATACAATATACACTCTCAATTAGATCATCCGAATACGAATTCATAGATACTAAACATGGTAGGGTTATATATATGTAAGCTGACAGGAGTGAGTATTTAGATCATAAGCCTGCATAAAACAGTATACACTCTCAAAGACAAAATACACGATGACAATAATATAAACATGGCTTGAAGAAAATGTGTGTTCATTCAAAGAAAAAGTTTTCCTATGAATTAATTAGTAGAAAAGTCAATTTCTACTGTGCATTGTGCCTCTTGCTCTGGAAAATGCAGTGAGAGTCTCTGCTCACATTCCTTTAGATCGTAAATGTATCTGGTGTCAGTGTTGCTATGGAACCAGGGGCCTGTTCGGCTTCCTGGGGTGTTACAGAGTATTTGTTAAATCTAGCTAACAAAATATATATTGTGTGTTTGAGTGGTCCAGACGCTACAACGGGATGTCAATCCCGTGGCAAAAACAGAGAAACAAATAGAGACATAATTAGCATAGCTGCTGTTCCAACCAAGCAAAATTGATTTGTTTAACCCAAACTAACGAAGAATAATGTGCATTTGATCAGATATAACTGCAGTACAAGATTATGCGATGCATTATTTGAATGCTTGGCCAAAAGATGTGTCTTTAATCTAGATTTAAACAGAGAGAATATGTCTGAACCCCGAACATTATCAGGAAGGCTATTCCAGAGTTTGGGAGCCAAATGCGAAAAAGCTCTACCTCCTTTAGTGGACTTTGCTATCCTAGGGTTTTGCGACCTTAGGGAGCGTGATGGATTGTAGCGTGGTAGAAGACTAGATAGGTACGCAGGAGCTAAACCATTAAAGGCCTTATAGGCAAGTAATAATATTTTGTAATTGATACGGAACTTAATAGGTAGCCAGTGCAGAGACTGTAAAATTGGGGGTAATATGATCATATTTTCTTGAACTGGTAAGGACTCTAGCCACTGCATTTTTGACTACCTGCAGCTTGTTTTTTGAAGATGCAGGACAACCACCTAGCAGTGCATTAAAATAGTCCAGTCTAGAGGTCATGAATGCATGAACTAGCTTTTCTGCATCAGAAACAGGTAACATATTTCGTAACTTGACAATGTTTCTAAGATGGAAGAATGCTGTTTTTGTAACATGGGAAATATTATTTTCAAAAGACAAGTTGCTATCTAATATAAAACCCAGATTTTTGACTGTAAAGGAAGTAACAGTACATCCATCTAGTCTAGTTTCAAATTGTAATCCAAGAGATTCAGTGTACTGCTTTTTGGTCAAATAAGTAATATCTCTGTCTTATCCGAATTTAATAGGAGAAAATTATTGGTAATCCAATCTTTTAAATTTTTAACACACTCCGTTAGCTTAGATAATTTAGACGTTTCATCTGGTCTTGTTGAGATATATAGCTGAGTATTCATCGGCATACAGTGGAAACTAATCCCGTATTTTTTTATAATATTACCAAGGGGCAACATGTTTATTGAAAATAGCAGAGGACCTAGGACAGATCCTTGTGGCACTCCATATTTTACTGGTGATAATTGAGATGACTCCCCATTTAAATGAACAAGGTGGTAGTGATCGAACAGGTAGGATCTAAACCATCTTAAAGACTGCCCTTGGATACCTGTATAGTTTTGTAATCGATCTTTGAGTATGTCATGATCTATAGTATCGATTGCAGCACTAAGATCAAGTAAAACTATAGCAATGAGACACAGCCTTGGTCTGACGCAACAAGCAAGTAATTTGTAATTTTAAGAAGTGCAGTTTCTGTGCTATGATGGGTCCTGAAACCTGACTGAAAATCTTCATAGAGATAATTTTTTTGCAGGAAGGAGCGCAATTGAGCAGACACAACTTTTTCAAAATTTTAGACATAAACAAAAGATTTTAAATGGGTCTGTAATTTGACAGTTCACTAGGATCTAGTTGTGGTTCTTAATAAGAGGCTTAATAACCTCCAGCTTGAATGGTTTTGGGACGTGAACTAAAGACAACGACGAGTTAATAATATTGAGAAGCGGTTCTTCTGCTACAGGTAACAACTCTTTCAGTAATTTAGTGGTTACAGGATCTAACAGGCATGTTGTTCGTTTAGATGCAGTGATAAGTTATTTAGCTCTTCCTGTCCTATAATTGTAAAGCACCGCAGTTTATCTTTTTTTTATTATTGTATTTCTGATGTTATCTATTTTATCAGTGAAGAGATTCATAAAGTCATTACTATTAAACTGTGAGGGAATATTTAGATAGGGTGGCGTCTGGTTATTTGTTAATCTAGCCACTGTGCTAATAAAAACCTAGGATTGTTTTGGTTAATTTCTATGAGTTTGTGGATATGCTCTGCCCTGGCAGCTTTTAGAGCCTGTCTATAGCTGGACATACTGTTTTCCATGCAATTCTAAAAACTTCCAAATTAGTTTCTCCATTTGCGCTCAAGACTACGAATTTTTTTCTTGAAAGAATGGGTATTACTGTTGTACCATGGCGCAGTACGTTTTTCTCTAACCTTTTTCAATTTGATGGGGGCAACAGCTTCTAATGTATTAGAGAAGATAGTGCCCATGTTGCTAGTCATTTCGTTTAGTTCATGTGTACTTATTGGGTGTGTGTGGTGTTTGTGTACATGAATTATGCTGAAGTATTGATCTTGCCTTTCATTTACATCTCAACTCTTTCTACCTGTTCCGCTTTTCTTCTCTCTCTCATTACACCCCTTTCTCTACCCCCTCCACAACCCTTTTTTCTTTCTTGCTATTTTGTATATTTTCTCCTTTATAGTTAAAGCAATTGTGATAAATGTGTAAACTATTAGAAGAACTGTTTGCTGTGTTGTGTGTAATTAAGCAAGCAGTTACTAGTTTGGGGCCTATTGAAAATATACCTTGTGCATCTGATCATATGACAGATTACAGAGTTTTGTTTATTGTGTTTGGACAAGTGGTACATAAATGTTTGTGATTTGTGTAAAACCACTAAAAGGAGCTACAATTGCTTTTTCAGATATTTTTAAGTATTGGTTGGCTGTATTAACTATTATGATATGATTGTATCTGACAATAGAAGTACACTGTAAAAAATGACAGTGAATTTAACGGTAAGACTGTAAAAATGCTACAGTAAAAACCTGTTAAATGGTAAATTCCCCTATTATATACGGTGAAAAACGGAATTGGACATTACATGTAATTGACATTAAATTTACGGTAGGTATACGTTTTGGAAGGGAAAAGACGAAGGGAATAAACGTAAATTGACATTCCTAGAATTCCCTGCATTACATTTCAAATTGATGTTTTTTTGTTGAAATAACTAAGTTTCTTAGTTTTTTCTTATCAGTTTTGTATATTAGGGTTGTGTGTTACACCTAATGTTGTTAAATTAATGTTTTTTGCATTATTTCAGTTTCATGTGTGTTACCATGATGGTGTTTAGTGTTTATGTGAATGCCACTGTGCACCTTCTTAATACGTTATGTCTTGGAACTTATTAGGTGTGTTGACTGGTATATGAACATTACATGTCCTTACCTGTTATTCTCCAGAAGTATCCAGGTTTGCTATTTTAAAATAGAAATACGTAACATGGTTTTGTAATATAATTAAAAAGAAAACGTTCACATAGTGCTGAATTCATTTATTTGACTTTTGAACAGCTTTTGACATTAGTGTATCACTCTAATGAAATTGCACTGATGAACACATGAAATAATTACAGCTACAGGAACTACAAACTCTCTGAACAACCAGTCTGACCAAGCTGAAGGAGAAGCAAACACATGAGATGTTCAACTGATCTGCATTACTACAGCATCTATCAATGTCTGCATAAGCTGTCTTTATACAAGCATGAGAGCAGGCTGATTTTGATACAGTGAGCATCAGACTGTGGACTAGCTGATGTAATGTGGATGTCATTTTTTTACAAACCACTTCAGAATGTAGAGCTGAGGAAAGTCTAAAACAGGGCTGTTGGATCGGTGCGACAAGTCTGAGATTTTTAAAAATGTGCAAATAATTTTTTTAAAGAGCCATTTGGAAAATTATACCCATTTTTTCAATAGGAATGTTATAGGTTTATGCTTCACAAATGTAAATAAAGCAAATTAATAGAATATGAAACACCACAGAGAAACAAACGTGTTACATTGACATGTCGTCCATTCAGAGGTAAGGCCTTATCTAAAATATGACAATGTAAATAAAACCATGTACAAACACGTCAACATTCAATAATTTTTTTTTTTTTACATTTCCTTTGTGTTCCAGTACAACTTATTATTTTCCATTGAAGTAATATATTTTTTTTTATATCAAATTGGCATTTGTAAATCTTCCAAAATTTTTTTTGATTCCATAAGAACGAACTAACACACAATAAAAAAAAAAAAAAAAAAAGCAAAGGTCACATTCAAACAATGGTCCCATGATCATAAACTCCTGAATGATTCTGTACACTGATTAGAATTGAGATGTTGAATGCTGTATTATATTAATATCAATACACTGTCTGCAAAAAATAACCACTGATCACAATTTTGATCTCGTTTTCCAGTAAAAATATCTAAATGACAAAAAAAATCTAAAATTATGTAAAGGAAATAAATTTAACTGAGAAGCAAAATAAGACATTTTCAGAGAATATGTTAACTTTATCCCCTTACCCCATTAGGTATTTGCAACTAAATTTTTGCAAATGCTTAAAATATGGAACAATTTGCCAATGAGGTATGAAAAAATAAATGTAATTCAAGATATGCAAAAAAAATGTAACTGGAAAACAATACAAAATTGATTACAACTATGGTTTGCACTGTCATGTATGCACACAAACACATTTTTTTTCTTGTGACAGTGCATCACAAACATTGATCTCCATCAGAAAGCAGTTGAGACTGATAGAATGATACAGAAGCACTGTGTGATACAAGAAGGACTGTAACTACAGTAAGGCATGATAAAATCCCAGTGCACTATAGTGAAATGGCATAAGATTCTCTATTTAGATCCAAAGCTGTGTTAATGGCCAATAACACACTGAACTAGTGTGGAAGATTTTAAAGCTAAAACCCATGCAGTAGACAGCAGAAACAAAGTATCAACATGCACCATTTGACCCTAAAATGTTAATAATATAATATTATTATATTAATAGGGTGTTGCGGATGTCTATGTGTGTGATGGAAAGCATGGCTGCACTAAGGTGACTGCTTTAATTTCAGGAGTTACAGATCAAAACAAACAGCTTTCCAATAAAAGCTGCCTGACACATTCAAGATAATACTGATATCCGGCCAGGCGTGAACACAAAAGACAAACAAGCAAAACAAAACAAGTGACAAAAAGAAATTTGTCCATACAGTATATATGAACTCATCCAACAGCACATGCCATAAAAACAATAGCCGTTTCTAACCGTTAAAAACTGAATATAATACTGAAATAAATAACAGCAGGCTTTTGTGAAACATCTTCATGTTTTGATAGAGTCAGTAGTTTGGGGTTTCTTGTAGTTCTGTATGGGATATCCAGTGTGCTTTTGTGCATACAAGACGCTTCTTTAAATCTCACAAAAGCCATTTTCTTGTTCGTCTTTTCATCATCATCAAAAAAAAAGAAAAAAAAGCTTATTACTGTATACTGACCAATATGATGTTTTTTTTTGTTTGCCCATTTGCAAAATGAAGGCCATTTCTCCATCAATTCTCATTACTGTAATACAAAAAATTGATAAATTATGATATTTAAATTGTAAAGTACACATGGTAATATATATCACTGCATTACAATAGTGAGAATTTGGGATTAAAATATGCTTATTTGTGATTAAAATAATGCAACAATGCAATCATAATCTTGGTAAAATAGGCTTAATGTTCTTAGTGCAAAAACCGTTTTTGTTATTCATTTCATTTGATATTTCCCTGGGACATTTCTTCATGAGATTCACTAACCAATAAAATGGTGGAGGCTTCATTAAACCTCATTCAGGAGTCTAGATCCCACCTGAACCAGCTCTAGCTCTGCTGAAAGCTGTGGAACACGGATCTCGTGTTCTCGATATGTTCGATGCTGACAGAGCTGGTCGGTATTATGCAAAACCCAAACAATCCCATCATGCACTGGGTCTGGACTGTACCATCTCTTTAGAAATGATTCCTGAAGATCAGAGATGTAAACTTGAGGAAGCTCTTGAGGAAGGGATAAGCTCAGTGCATGGATGCTAAGTTTTCTTTCGGCCAGAGTTACACAGACATGATTACTTATTAGCTAATCAACATCACCACACGCAACTAACAAATAAACACCTAAGTTAATGAAGTCAGCTGAGCTCCAAGGTCTTTTTTTTTTTTTACTGAGTCTAAGTTATTATTTTGATATGGATGAGTGCAGAGGACTAGAGTATGTTCCGCAACTGGATATCCATGTTAGCTAGCATCTAAGAGAAAAAAAAATCTGACAGGGTAAAGCAATAAATAAAATATCCTAGCATCATACATATTTATAAATATTTATATATGTGTACGATTATACAGCCCCGTGAACTTATTCTGGTTGTGATCTGAAAAGGCATTAGAGTTATTTTGACCTTTATTGTTCCTTTCGTAACATTCAATAAGTGAAACATCTCTGAAATATTCCAGTTTAAGAGGTGAATCTCACAAAAATATCCAGGTCCCGCAATCAAAAGAAAATATAAGAATATATTTTCCATTAGGTAAATAAAGAACAGATCTTTTCAGTTTTTTTTTGGCATTGCTGTGGATATGTTTTGAGAATTTCTGTCATTGACATTATTCTCAGCGTTGATTCTCATTAATGATTTTTATTCATAATAAATCATGGTATTAATTCTTAATTAATTACTGCATTCAAGTGAATTTTAATTACTATTTTAATCAGCATATGTTAGCAAATACTATACTATGTAAATAATATATTTGTTTTCACATTACAATAATAATGCATTTCAGTAATAAGAATTTTTGGGGGGAAAGTGCTTAATTGCCATTAAAATAACAATGTCAAAATATTAATGGTCCTAAAGATGAGCTTCATTTTCTTTAAACAAAATATAACTTCTTATGTGTTTCTTTTGTTTTTGGGGTCAATTGTGATCTGAAAATGTGCTTGACAGGTTTTGTGAGATTCACTCTTTTATTGAATAAATAAAAGTGATGAAGTGCAAAAAGAAGGATTGATGACATGATCTAAATTGCATTATCTTTAAGTGTGTGGCTTATTTACCTATAATCATCTTTTTTTATTTTTTTATATATTTTGGCTCTCTGTTCCTGCCGTGTGATTGGTTGAGGTGAGGTGATTGACGGGTCTACACACGAGTGAGGAAGCCCACATTGAGGCTGCTGGGTATCTGAATTGTTTCCAGGGCCAGGGAGGAGGGGTTAAAGGGGAAGGTCACGGGGTAGATGACTTTGGTGTCCATCAGCAGCTGAGGCGACTCCTTTCGATCCCGTAAACGTGTCTGGCAGAGCAAAGACTCAGATTAAAGCATTCACACATGGACAAACATACAGTATAACGACTTAAAAAGCACAAGAACTATTATAAGGTTGAGTTTTTGAAACATACCTGTATTGTTCTTATGAACTGTACTGACACACGCTCTTCAAACGCGTTGACAGGCGTATACAAGTTCAGCACCTTCACAATCTGGACAGAAAATAAGAAATGATGAGGGAGTGTGTGTGTGTGTGTTGTGTGTGTCAAGGGTATTACTTAGTCAAACTACTCCCTGTCACTACGAAACGGGTTGGTTAGGTCGTTCGTCCACACGCAAACCCAGCACCAGTTCACTGAAACCGAACATTTTTGAAAACGCCTGCCAGGGTGAAGATTTTCAAAAAGTAGTTTTTGGCTTGTGATGTCGGAGCATGTGCTGTTATCGCCGCCTACTGGAAACTTTTTCAGGCTTCTGATTGGCCAACATGGCTTTACGGTTGAGAGTATATCTGCAACCTGTGGTTGGCATGCTTGACAGCGCTTCCGAGCATGCGTTTGCGTTTCATGTGGATGGAGATTTTGGTTTAACCGGAGCAAAGACGAAGGAAAAAAACTGTTAGACGTTATAAAAAATACCTGTGTACGGTGGGACATGGCTTTCTAAATGAAACTAAAACTTAAAGGGGTCATATGATGCGATTTCAAGTTTTCCTTTCTCTTTGGAGTGTTACAAGCTGATCGTGCATAGATAAGATCCCTAAAGTTGCAAAGACTAAAGTCTCAAAAACCAAAGAGATATCTTTATCAAAGTTAAGACTCTGCCAAACCCCCTAAAACGGCTCGTTCTAACAAACCCCCACATATCTACCTCACTATGTAAAAATATTAGCATAATTCTGCCCAAATGTTCATGCAAAGAAAGAAAGCGTGGTTTCAGTAACCACAGTTAGTGTTGAAGCAGCCATGTCAGGGAGAACCTGTGTGTTTCTAGGTGAAAGCAAAAGCACTTTATTTGGCCTTCCGAAAGTAGATGCATTTAGGAATCATTAAGATTACTTACAACAGAACAGCAATGCATTTTATGGACGAGCGTTTAGTGAACCTAGGAGAGGAGGTAATTCTAACTTTACTATGACAATCTGGTGCTTCTGAATCAGCTACTGCTTTGTTTAAGTATTTGCTATTGACTGTTAAATGTGGAGTTTGGCATCGTGTTTGTGTGTGTGTGTGCGTGGGTGTGTGAGAGAGAGAGAGAGAAGGGGGGGGGCGTCACATCAAAGTGGAGACAGCTGTCTTAACTGTGGCTTGTGTAATGCAAACACATACCAGCTTCATCACTGTGTCTGTCACGCGACTCTGTTCCCCTTTCGGGCTCTGTCTTTACATTTATTTTGAAAGATGAAGCTCGTGATTATGGTAAGGGGCGTTACATTTCCGACGAGTGCTTGCGGTGTTCGGCCAATCACAATGCACTGAGTCAGCTGGCCAATCAGAGCAGCCTGCGCTTGTCGGAAGGAGGGACTTTGTAGAAAATGAAGCGTTTAAGAGAGGCGGGGCATATATGACCTACAATAATGTACAGATTTGAAAAATAATGTGTTTTTTGAAAATAAAGCATGTCAACATATTCTGTTACACCAAAATACACAAAATAATTATCTTTAAAAAAAAGCATCATATGACCACGTTTAAACCTATTTAAAAAACATCATTTTACTTCAAATAAAATACCCATTGATGTAAAAAAAAATAAAAAATATATATATACAAAAATATAAAAACCTAGTAAAAACAACAAAACCATAACTATAATAATATTATAAAAACATTCAGTGTACTTTGTTATTCTGACAAAATGCCTTATCTGGTGTTTTTTCCTTTATTTTGGAAACATTACCACAGTAAAACATGAAGAAAAAAAATGTATTGAATTAAATTTTGGTTGACAATATAAACATGATTAAAAGAGTACTTTTGTTCATAATGGTTTTAATTTAAAAAGTCATGAACACTGCACTGAAACAGCTAAATATGTAAATAAAACACGGTTTTATCTATTTTTACTACAAAAATATTGCCTCATGGGATATTACAAAATGTTGTATATTGTGAACTGCACTATAAAGAACTGTTTTAAAATGTGATTCTTGAATTGATTGTAATGTGTATTCTTTTTTAAAAAAAGTAGTGAACGACAACAGTAAGCAGGTAATTATGTTTGGTCACGGGTGAGTGATATTAGTAGGCCTGAAATGTTATAAATTGTATTTTTCAAATAATTAATACTGGATGATATGAAATCAAATTGAAATGAAATGATAAACATCTATAAAATAATCAGAAAAATTAATCAAGTGCTCTATAACAGATACAAATAGATCATGGTCATTTGAAGTGCAGTCCGGGATGTGTGTTACCTGTGCTGTAGAGAGGCCGTTACACATGGAGCAGATGGCCTCAGCATCCTCATCGGTTTTCTTCTGACTGCTAGTTGTGGCGGCCTGAAATCACATGCTCCAGCGTCTCTTTCGCACCACATGTCATGAGGTTTTTATCTCTCAGCAACTCCTCCAGCTGACTCACATTATACCTGAACACACACACATATAAACCCTTATACTGGAGATAAGATAACTGGAAATAAACTATGACCGACAACTGAATCCTGAGCTAACTGTACATACAATGTTATCTACCTAAAGATTGGGGTCGGTAAATTTTTTTTAATGTTTTGAAAGAAGTCTCTTAAGGCTGCATTTATTTGATCAAAATACAGTAAAAAAGCAATATTGTGAAATATTATTATAATTTAAAATAACTTTTTACATTTTGATACAGTTTAAAATTTAACTTTTTCTGTGATGGCAAGTGAATTTCAGCATCATTAATCCAGTTTCAGGATCATTATGATCCTTCCAGAAATCATTCAATATGCTGATTTGTACGCAGAAACTGATTCTTATCTCACCTATTGAGACACAGATAAATAGAAGTTTCAAAAATAAAGCTTATGAAAACAAAAAAAGTTATATAGATATATATATAATATATTTTTTTTTTGATTTTTTTTTGTTTAGTGTCAATTTACAAAATACTAGGTTTTAGTGATTCTGCCAAAGTTAATAGGGCAGGAATTAGTATTTTATATTTAGCTATGACTTTTCTGTAAGATTTATTTAAGAAAGAATTCAACATACAGTGGAGATGAAAATTAGAGAACAACCTACAATTTCACTGGTCACTGTTTGATCCTATTTGAAGTTATCCTAACAGCAGTAGAAGGGCAGTTTTTAAGCATATTAATTGTATTCTGAAGCACAGTATAAAAAACTTAAATGAGATATTTGAAAAAAAAAACAAAACTCTTCAGATACCTCCAAGTATTAGTGTAAATCTGCACCTAGGTGATGCTTTCCTTGATTATATGACAAACCCTATTTAACTGGAAGCATACCTCCAATTTTCACTGCGATTGCAAGATGGCGGAGGTTGTCCAGATGAAGGCTAAAGGGATGACCCTTTCAGCCACTGCAAGATAAGTTGATTGTTCTAAATTTGTGATTTCTCGAATATTGCAGCTTTACAATGGCACTAATTCATGTACCCCAAAAAGGCTGGTCGTCCACATAGGACAAATGCACGAGAGGGCAGGATAATGCGGAGACTCTCAATGGGGAATTGGTTCAACACTGCAGATGGAATTGCTTGCCAGTTCAGCGCTGAACAGGGTAAGGATCTGTCTTGGTACGTTTAAGAGAAGTCAGACTAAAAGCACACTCTGCAGTGATGAAGCCTCTCATTAACAGAAAGAATCAAAAGGCTAGGCTCACCTTTGCTGAGGAGCATGTTGTAAGGAGAGAGGAGAACTGGTTCAAAGTTTACTTTAGTGATGAGCAAGTTTAATTTATTTGAATCTGATGGGAAACATTGTTCCGCGTCAAACTGAGGAAAGACTGATGCGGTTAAAGAAAAACCAAGGTTGCAGGAAAAGGTGGAGGAGGACGTATTGGGGGAATGTTTTCTGCAGCAGGAGTTGGGGTCTTTGGAGGGTTTATCAGAACCTCCTTCAGCAACATGCAGTTCCTTCACTGCAAGCATCTCCCAATCAGCCTGCAATTTTCTTGCAAGACAATGCCCAGGTCACACTGCAAAACAGGAAAAGCAGTTCCTTGAAGCTAAGAACACTGAAATAATGAAATGGCCGGCCCAGAGTCTTGAACTAAACCTGATTGAAAATCTTTGGAAAAACCTTGGCAACAAAGTTATGACTAAGAAACCCACTACGGTTACCGAACTATGGAAGAGACTGGAAGAAGAGAGGACCAAGATCACAACGGCGCAGTGTGAGAAACTAGTGATGTCCTGTGGCCACAGATGAGCTGAAGACATTCAAAGCAAGGGCCTCTACACTTCCTACTAATTTCTGACAGCTGTAACCCTCCAACATTTTAGTTGTAATTTTTCTTTGGTGTTACAGTGGTTACTGTTCTCTAATTTTGATCACTGTTTTCTACAAAATAAAGTTTTTTGTTGAAATGCCTTGGCTATTTTGTCAAACATGTTAGTATAACAGTGGCATACCTACATCTAATATTCCTTCAAATTTTGAGTGATGAAGATTATTTATTTTAATTAATTAAGCACATTTATACAACCAAGGTTGCCCAAAGTGCTGTACATCAAAAGAAAATAAAACAATGAGAATGGGCATAGACATAGAACAAACATAACGTAAAACAAGAATACATGATACAAATACACCCTTAAGGATTAACAGCCCGAGGAATTAAAAGCCATAGTTAATAAATCAGCTTTTAACAAAGATTTAAATCTAGAAATGGTCTGAGCAATGAGTTCCAAAGTTTGGGGACAGCAACTGAAAAGGCAGTTTTAATCTTGAACTGGGAACCACTAAAAGAAGCTGGTCAGATGATCTCAGGGGCCTAAAAAAGGAATGCCGGTTCACTAATGTCTCCAGGTATTTTGGTGCCTAACCATTCAGAGATTTAAAAACGAACAATAACATTTTATATTCAATCCGGGAACGGACTGGAACCATTTGAGAGAAGACAGGATAGGAGTAATATGATCACGCTTTCGAGTGCTTGTCAGCAATCGCGCAGCCGCATTTTGAACTGTCTGTAGACATGCCAGGTCTTTCTGGCTTAATCTTTGTTAAAAGTCTCAAATTTAAAAAGCAAGATTTGACCACAGAATTTATTTGCTTGTCAAATTTAAATTCTGAGTCAAATAGTACACATACATTTTTCACCATTGCTTTATTATGCTCAGCCCAGAAGCCAAGAAAAGATTTTATAGTGGTTTGGTTTCCAACTGGATCAAAAAACAATCTGTTTTATATTTAACAGAATTTTAAAAAGTTAAACGGCATCCAGTCCTTGATGTCAGTTAAGTGGCAGATACATCTGAGTATCGTTGGCATAACAATGAAAAGAAACACCATGTTTCCTAAATATAGTTACCAAAGTGAGTAAATACATTGAAAATAAAAGGGGGGTGAGAATAGACCTTTGAGGGACTCCACACTTTAGTGGAGCTAGCATTGACATATATTCGCCCAGTTTAACCGCAAAATACTTTTATTTTTGGTACTTGCCGATACTGAGTACCGATATTTTTATTGCATTTGTAAAGTTTTTAAATATTGGGTACAGAAACCAAAAGAGTATGTATAATGTTAGTTGGTTAACTTAATTTATTCATTTATCAAATAGATACAGTCAAACCAAAATTTATTCAGACACCTTCAACATTTCTCACATTACATCACAGTTTATTCGCTATAGTTTAGAAAATGGTAATAAAATATGACGAACTCAGAGTTAAACTGTGTAAGAACAAATGCAGGCTGATAATGTTAGGAAACTGATAGAAAGGTATGTAGGGATACAATAAACCAAAAATGATTCGACAGCTGTTTAGTATGAACAGTATTACATAACTATCAATACTCGCGGGCAACATAGCCTGTAGTCTTCTGGGCATGCTGTCATCCAGCTTCATGCAAACCTGAACTTCAATGTTTTTTCCCAGACTCGGTCTGAATAATTTTTGGTCCCAAATTTGTATCAGTTTTACTGGTAGTCCACTGTATGACGAATTTTTGGGTATAATTTGTCCCAGTTTACTTTATTTTGCTATCCTCACTGACATAAATGAAATATAGTGTCCTACACCCACTAGTAAAAAAAAAAATAAAAAATTATATCTGGACAATTTTTGGTTTGACTATAAATCCTTCTGTTATTTTCACACTTAATAATGCCAATTAAAATGTATTTTACAAGTTTTAGTTACTTTCACTGTTAATTTTTTGCTCTATAGTACATCATCTTTAATGTAAAAGCATTAGAGCTGCTCCATTGCAGCGGCTTAGTACTGTAATCACGCGCTTTGCTGTAATAATGCAGGGAACCAATCGTTATATAATCTCCTAACTGTGACTAATTCAGAATAGAAGTATGGTGTTGGGATATCGGGGCATTTTAACGAGTAGAGTACGAGTACAGGAGCTCAGTATCGGGTCCGATACCGATACCAGTATCGATATCGGCGCATCCATAATAATATTCTTATGGACTGTTTATATTTAATTAGTAAATTCTTAAATAAAAACATTGCAGCTTTGCAAACATGTAAAAACGTATTCCACACACCTGATCTGCAGCACTTGCTACAGAGCACAGTCTTTACGCGCAGCACGGTGTTAAGGGTGACGGCGCCAATGAGTAGAACTGTGCTTGACCACCTGTTTGAGAGCTCTGGGTCGGTTACGTGCTTGACACAGATGGAAGTGGAAGGAGTGACGCTTGCGGATGATGGAGTCCAATGTGTTATGTTCCCCGCATCACAATACGGGACGTTCCTATTAAGAGACATGTTGGGCTTCACCCCGACACGCCATGGAGGTTTCTGTTCCAGCAGGCCAGCGTGCCGAGAGCAACAGACGGAGGGATAAATACACAGGGAGAGAGAAACAGTGATACAGCTCGATAGAAAGACACCCAGAGGTCACATGCTCACCGATCATGGGCTGCAGGATGTTCTCCATACACCTGATGAGTGTTGGTAGATCTGAATGGCCAGATCCTCAGAACCTGCCGGTTACTCGGCCAGGTCCAACGTTGGAGAGACAGTGATCGTTTGTTTAGAAGTGTTCTGCTTCAGCGAAGTTCTGGAGCGAGAAGAAGAAGAAGTGTTGATTCGTTTGGAGGAAACACGGAGAAGAGAGAACCTGTGGCAACATATATGTCACAATGCCCGAGTAAGTAAAATAGGTCATCACGGGTAATGTAAAGGATTCCCACACCTTTTGAACAATGGATTTTAATGACTTTTCCCAGACATTTCCAGCTGTTTGTGATTAAACACAACACTCTTTCTAGATAAGAAATTATATTTTCTTAAAATTATGGTCATTTGTTTTTAGAACCATAAAATTTTTTTGGTGACATTCTTTGTGAATATAAAATTATTTTATTTACAGCTTTAAATTATTTCACCAGCTACAAATTGCTCTTTGTGAATATAATCGCTATAAAATAATAAAAATCTCCATCCATTAAAGCGGAGCTTAACAAAAAACCCAAAACAAAGCATCTCGGTGAGTCTGTTCATAGTACTATATTCTACTGTTTAATTAAAAAAAAGTCAAAGTGAGTGAAGTAACATGTGGCCAAGTATGGTAACCCATACCCGGAATTTGTGCTCTGCATTTAACCCAAGTGCACACACACAGTAGCGAACACACATCAATGAAGCATTTCTCAAAAATTTCCAAACTCATTATATAATCCTGGAGTTAACATCTGTTAACCTTTTAATATGAATATTAAGGTTTGAACATGCAATACAGCGATAGATACAACAGTGTGTTTGTGCCAAAAGAAATAAATAAAAAAAAAAAAATAAATAAAAAAAAACTGTTTTCAATAAAAAGCAAGAGGTATGATACGGAGAGGCATCTCTTTACAACAACTTGCATTCAACATCTCATTTTCAAGCTCATATATATTTGTATAAATCAAATATAGATTAATCCTTATTAAAGCTATAAAAGTTATTCAGTCAATAGCAGTAGAGGATTCTCTCCTTTTCTTTGGTTGTTTAATTAAATAAAGACACAAACAGCAGATGGTTTATTAGGCTGGGTACGTTAAGACCTAATACAAGGATATAATATCTTATACACATGATGTTCTCTATGAAACGTTTAATTCATTATGACATAACTGACGGGGTTTGCCTGAGATGCTGCCAAAACAGACATTTTGTGGGAAGTCGTGGCCTAATGGTTAGAGAGTCGGACTCGTAACCCAAGGTACAGAACCCCAACTGCTCCCCGGGCGCCGCAGCAAAAATGGCTGCCCACTGCTCCGGGTGTGTGTTCACGGTGTGTGTGTGTGCACTGCTGTGTGTGTGTATTTTGGATGGGTTAAATGCAGAGCACTAATTCCACATGTCACGTCACTTTCACTTTTTCTTTTTTCTCAGTTTTGTGTGTATTTGTCCATTCAAGCGTGATAAGACGGAAAGTGAATCAATGTTTGTTGACAAAAACTTATGAGGAAAATTATACATCAACGAAATTAATACTGTCTGTGTGAGCTGTGCTCTAAATATTTCTATGCTTTTGACAAGAGAAAACTTACTTTTTTTGCCTAAAATATCACTAATACAGTATGACTACACCTTTATGGTTCACTGTCAACCTTCTAGAGTCCAACTTCTAGAACCTTTTAAACTTTGCAGGGTACATGGCTAGAACTAGAAAGACAGGACATGCATGTCTAAGGTAGGGGTGTAACGATCCATTGATATGGATCGATACATCGATTAAATGTCTAATGATACGATGTATCGATGCCACACGTAAAATATCGATATCTGTAGTATAAATAGGCAACTTATTTTGACACCGTCCACATTTTCACCAGTGTCTGTCTATGCATTACCGCCAACGCGTGCATTCTCGTTCAAACTCAAGTGTCGGGACGATAAGACTGCCTGAAGGGCGAGTGTAAAAGTTGATGGAATTGTCGAGCGCTTGTGATAAGTTTTCAGCGTGCAGTGACACGCACACACATCCAAAGCGTACACATACAGACAGCTGCATCGACAGCGCGCTAATACCTAATTGAGCTTTCTTCCACTTTTTTGTGCATGGATGAACAAATACAGACCAAATTACATCAACATGTGTGCCTTGGTGAATATCCTAGTAAACACAGTCGGTTAGGTCTATGTCTAACGTAAACAGTTGAGAATCGAAAAACGCATGTGTATCAGTAGCCTATATTGGATCCGTGCTTTCCTTCTTAAAGTGAAAGCAGACTGGAGAAAACTTCTGTCAAAGAAAAAAATCTTTCACTGATTTTGACTGAACAACTTTTAAGGATTAATCTATATTTAATCTATACAGTGAAGACTATGCAGTGTTATTTTACATTTGATTATTACATTTCTGTACCTGAAAATTTATTTTAGATCTACCTGAAAAACCTGAAAAGCATGGTTTATTTAATTTGTGTCCGTATTATATTGTATTTATTTTCTGCTATTGCATGTAATTTGGTTATCTGTAGAAAAGGTTTTAGCACTGAGCCCATAGTAGCAGCCAAAAAAAAGTCTCAAAGTTTTAACGGCTTTATTTTTTTTTCTACATGAATGTATTTTTTCCTACAACTGGAGTACCTCATTTGTGTTGTTTCCTAATGAGGATTTACATTATTTTACACATTGCATATTTTAGCACAGAAGCCTGAAAGACTGTCTCGACTGTTGTCATATCTTAAGATTACTGATCTGTCTTTTTTCAATTATGATTGTCTATTATTAAAAAAAACAAACAAAACTGTTAGGCCTATTTGTAAATTGAGGAACAGGAGTGAAAAGTTAGATAAACGGGTGTAACACTTACAATAAGGTAATTAGTTAAACATAGTTAACACTTTAGTTAACATGAAATAGCATGTACAACACTTCTACCAGATTTTAATCATAGCTAATTGTTAATTTTACACCGTCTACTGCATATTAAAATCAAAAGGGTGCTGTAACCTTGTTATGCACGTGACTTAACATGAATAATAATGAAGACTTATTTATTAACTAACATTAACAACGATAATAAATACTGTAATGAATGTATTATTCATTTTTGCTTCATTAGTAAACCTAACCTAGCATTAACTAATGGAACCTTATTGTAAAGTGTTACCGATAAATTTTGCAAGTTGTAAGTTTTGGTTGCATTTGTGAGTTAATAAAAATGTAGATGGTTGTTTAAAATAGGTATATAATATAATAGTATTGATATATCGATTGATATTCTACTGTATAGAATTGTATCGCAGAATTTTTGGAAGTATCTGCAAATATTGTATCGCTGGGTATGAGAATCGATATCGTATCGTATCGTCCCGAACCATCCGATTTCCACCCCTAGTCTAAGGTGTGATATCTCACCTCGTCGCCACTGTACTGTTTCAGGCAGTGCAGGAAACGACATGTGTTGGACAACCAGAAGGAAACAGTCTCAAAGTCATCACCTCTTTTCTGTAGAAAAAGCAAAACAGTAATGAGAAAGGAAGATATTTTGCCTTTTTAAGACTGTTCTAAAAAGACAGTTGTGTTATGAATGGTCTGCGAGAGAGTATTAAGACCTTGAGGATCTTCTTGATGCTGTTGATGACGGAGGTGAGTAGAGATCGGACTTTCTGGTCATCATTAATGTAGTCGGCATGACGCAGACACATGAAGAGGATGTATGACGGCAGACCTGGTATTAAATTCACTGCCACACCACGAGGCTTTAGCTCTGACAAAAATCACACATGCACAAGCCAGTCAGTTGTTTTTTTGTTACGTTATTATTATTAAGGTATTTTGCCACTTTAATTAAAAAGATAGTGGCATGGAATGGAATCAGGAATTGGGCAAGTTGGAATCTAACCAATTAAAGTCATTTAATAGATGTATTATTTTTAGTTAATGGTCTATGTGTCTTACCAAGTATGAGGTTTTTGACCAGTTTGAGTTCATCCTCTTTCTTGTATTCCAGCATTCCCTGGAAATCTTTTTCCCTGCGTGGAATGTTCACTGGATGAACAGGCTCGTCGGCTGTCTGTCCTGGAGACACGTCCATCTGGCCACCTACAATACACAGACAAACATCAACACAAAAACATTAAGGTTCATAAATGTCAATTTAAGAAGTTTAACAATTTTGACAAGTGTTTCTGAACAGTCTCTAAAGACAGCATGTAACACGTACCTTCCAGGTCATTGATTTTCTTTGCGAAGACTTTGAGCTGTTTCTTCAGTTTGCGGACGGTCTTGTCCTGTTTCTCCAGTTGCTCCATAAGATCCTGTCACCACAGAGACAGACATCATCATCAGACAATCACAGCAACAGTATGACAAATGAGTCTCTTTAGCAGGAGGGTGAAAAATATTTAAATAAAGGGTTTATTTGAGAGATTTGGGACAAAGCAGGTCAACCGAGCATCTTTAAGTTCTGCAACAATCTGAAGATATCAGCTCTGTCTTTCATTTGTCCATGCAACTCATTAAACAGAGAGGAAAAAATTGAGAAATAGCAACAAAGATGGGTGAGGCTCACAAAGAAAAGTCACATTCCACCTCATCAAAAAATAAAAAAATGCTTAATGAAAATTTTGAACGTGTATTTTTTATGTTGGGGTGACAGTTTTTGTGAGATTCACCCAGTAATCGAGAGAGAAACATATTAAAAAGTGTGTTGATTCACATTGCTGTGGGTTAAATACACAGTTAGAGTTCAACGCAGCTCAGATTCTGTGCAGCACACACTAGTGTCAGTTAGTGTTCTGATACATGCGCAAACACATTCGTACACACAATCCTACATACAACCATCCTGCGTAACATGCTGATTCTGTAGGCTTTATACTCCTTTGGATCAGCAGAGTGAAGCTCCTGTGAATGAAACATCTCCACATCAGATGAGCCCTCAAACACCTGGTGCAGGTGCACAGTACGGCACTCAGACCAAAATCACACTCCACGGTTTCATGAGTGAGTAAATCTGAAATCCTTTATTTGGAATCACATGAAACAAAAGGTTAAAGGTGGGGTAAGCGATTTCTGGTAGCCAATGTTGACATTTGACATTACCAAAAACAAACACGCCCCTACCCCAAAAGGGTCTCGCCCCTATTTTGATAGCTCCACCCCACACATATGTACGCAACCCAGGTAACGACTAGTTCTGTGAAACAAAGCCAAACCAATGTTACACCGTGTCTACACCGGACGCGAGTGGTGCGGAGCGACAAAATACTATGGAACTCATTATAATCAGTGATGCTGTCTACACTATAGATATATATACATATCTATGGTCTACACTGGATGCGGTGCGGCACGACACGACAAATCCCCGACATTAAACTGATGCCTTGTTCTGTTTATGACGTACTGACACAAAGTTAAATTGATTTGCAACGGTCGCTTTGTCGCGTTCAGTGAAGACAGTCTTTAGCTGTTGCGGCGCAGACACGGGGTACTCACTATCAAGAAGAAACAAAACAACCTCGGCGTCCGATTGCAAGCCTACCGCTCCTTGAGTTCTCTCCAGCGCTGGAAAACTGATCTGATATTTACATGGGTCCTCTCGTGCCTAGCCTTCTTTTGTTCCGCAGACGTTTTCCTCTTTTGTTTTTTATCCGCCATCTCTATCTTTCTGTCGCTCGGCTCGCTAATGTCCGTCATGTGTAAACGCTCTCTCCTCCACATCATGAGTAGACACGCCCCTTACTGCTGATTGGCTACAAGTTTGCTAGTCGGCCCGAATCAGTTTTATAAAGCGTTTTTGAAAAATCACTTACCCCACCTTTAAGCAGCAGGCTTTCTGAACTGTTTTTCCAATGCAAATACCACTTTTGATTGATGTTTTTCCTATTAAAACAGGATATTGGAGTGGGATTTATATAAGAAGTTCTAGCCCTTTATTTTAAAAACACAGCCATCTATGATTTATTTATTGCTACTGCTATTTGGTGGAACGTGATATTATGGGGAGGGACATTCTTATTCTAGAATAAAAAAGAAAAAAGAAAAATCAGGATTCTGTGTATGCAAACTTAAATATTATGCATTATTAACAAATAAATATGCATTATTTGCAGCAGCTTACATTTTTGCCTCATTTCTGCTTTTTTCCCTACAAACAAGAGGGGGAAAAAACAATACCACCTAAAAATCTATAAATCTGAGCCCAGACAAAATAATCACTGTGTGTAATTGTTCTGCTGCTGTACTGCAGTGTATTCCATCATAAAATGAGCAGGGATGGCATCAACCATGATTGGACAAAAAAGTATAGGTTATTATATTCTTAAAGCCTGTTCACACAAAGAATCATAACTATAATGATAACTATACTAGCGTACACACCAAAATAAATTCTGTTTATTATAAGCGCAAGCTGCAGTTGTCATCTGCCACTTTAAATGCTTAAGCTCTTTAAAGCTGGAAGGATTCTGATCAGTGATTTTATCGTTTATAAGCTGGAAAAGTTTTGAAAGTGATTACCACGATATCATTCCTCTATGCCGTTATCATTATAGTGTGGACTTTTTTATTCTTATTGAATTAGTATGATTATGGACTAAAGGCCACAATACTACATTTATCATACGATAGGGTCTTGAAATGTCATCAGAGATTAAGAAAATAAATGTTTTAGACTGAAGAGCTTTCTGCTGAGGGCCAACATTCATAAACTCATTTTGTACAGGGAAGTGGTTCTTAACCTTCTTCTATATTTGCCCATATTAAGGCCCAAGAGCAAGGCTGCATATCATTTCATTTTGAAAATTTGAAAACAAAACCACCTGGGATTATTAGGCTACTATACTCCAGTTTAATATTATTGTGAAAATGTTGGTTCACTTAAAGGTGGGGTAAGCGATTTCTGGTAGCCAATGTTGACATTTGAAATCACCAAAACAAACACACCCCTACCCCAAAAGGGTCTCACCCCTATTTTGATAGCTCCCCTGTGAAACAAAGCAAACTAATTTTGTCGTCCAGTCTACACCGGACGCGAGTGGCGCGGCGAGACAAAATACTATAGAACTCATTATAATCAGTGATGCTGTCTACATCATATACTATATATATATACATATCTATGGTCTACACTGGATGCGGCGCGGCGCGGCACGACATGACAAATCCCAGACAGAAATCTGCTGCTGCGTTCTATTCATGACGTATTGACACAAATTTCAAATGATTTTTCAGCGGTTGCTTTGTCGCGTCGTAGACAGACTTTAGCTGTTGCGGCGCAGACACAGTGTTACTCACCTATCG
This sequence comes from Sinocyclocheilus anophthalmus, assembly GCA_018155175.1. Taxonomy (NCBI): domain Eukaryota; kingdom Metazoa; phylum Chordata; class Actinopteri; order Cypriniformes; family Cyprinidae; genus Sinocyclocheilus; species Sinocyclocheilus anophthalmus. The sequence continues at coordinate 761,084 of JADLZN010008191.1, read as the reverse complement.
AGAAGAAACAAAGCAACCTCGGCATCAGATCGCAGCTCCTTCAGTTCTCTCCAGCGCTGGAAAGCTGACCCGATATTTACACGGGTCCTACTTCTTGCCTTAAGCCTTCTTTTGTTCTGCAGACATTTTCCTCTTTTGTTTTTTATCCTCCATCTCTATCTTTCTGTCGCTCAGCTCAGCTAATATCCGTCCTGTGCACTAAACGTTCTCTCCTCTACATCATGAGTAGACACGCCCCGTATTGCTGATTGGCTACAAGTTTGTTTTGCTATTGAGCCCGAATCAGTTTTCTAAAGCGTTTTTGAAAAATCGCTTACTCCACCTTTAAATGACAGTATACTACTCTACTAATCAACACACATTTATAGGGCACCTAATGCTGTCGAGAGATAAAGAAAAGGATGGAGTTGCCAGCTGTGGGTTGACAACCACTGGGAAGTGTTAGAAAAGTGTTTGGACTGACCAGGTTCTCGTTGGTGAGGCGCGTGATCTCGTGCTGTAGACTGGCCTCGATTCGAGCCTCTGGAGGAAGCTGCAGGTTCTGAGCTAACAGCTGCTGCTGACGGTTATTCTCCTCTTTGACACTCTGCAAATCTCCACGCAAAGCCTCCACCTCGTTCTCATGAGACCGACGCTGAGCCTGCAACTGAGACTCCAACAACCTGCACAGACAGAGAGAGCAAATAACTAGAAAAACAGTTCGTCATTAGAAGAGCATTTGATTCCGTTTGGAGTTTTTCTGTTTCGAAGCGTTAAAGGAACAGCTCATCCAAAGATAAAAAAAACTAGTCATTATTTACTAACACTCATAATTTTTAACCTAAATGATGTAAGGAGAATTTCTAACGAGTTTTATACAGCTTTTATGCAGCATTTCCACACAATGATATTTCACCATAAAAATAGAACATGCAATCTGTGTGCTACATTCCAAAAATTGTGTTGTTATTCACTGTTAATCTTCATGTTTGATTTCTAAAATATTGTGCTGGCCAGTTGAATTTTAGTATCTTTAAAATACTACTATAGCTTTTATTATAACTTTTTTCATATTTTGAATTCATTTGTATTTTCTTAAAATTTTATTATACATTTATATATTAATTTTAAAGTTTTAGTAATTTTGTTGTGTTGTCCTTTTGTAACGGGCTATTAAAAACCCAGTTTTTAAATTTATTTTTATTTCAGTTTTAGTTGTTTTAGTACATCAAGTTAAACTAAATTAAAATTAGTAATGTTAAGCAATCCGAAAAAAAGTTTTTATATTTAATTTTATTTCAGTGAATAACTATTTCCATCTGGTTCTCACACAAAGCTGCTATATGACTTCAGGTGATTTGGAATATCACACAGTTGCACAGACTAGTTTCATGGTACTTTGGTGGTGATTGATTTTGTCATAATGGTGTGGACAAATGTGATGTTCTTGACATTCAGACATAAATAATGGCCAACTTTTTATTTTTGAGTGAACCATTCCCAACTAAGGCAGAGAAATCTGCCCATTGCTTCTTGCAGTGCAGCAGTACTGACATTTACTCCTAGCCTCTTTATGGCAGTCGTAACTACATGCTGTTTTAAAATAAGACTTTTCCAATCTAATTTTCATTAGTCCAGTATTAACACTACAAAGAGTTCTTTCTTGCAGGTTTTGATACTATGAAGCACTAGCCATATGTTATGGAGATCATTCTGCAGGCACTAGTGTTTAGGTAAGTATAAACAGCACAATGCTAGATGATTACGTCTTTAGAAAGCTCAAGGACCAAAATCAGTCTAAAAACGGAGGATGGAGAGATGAGAAAGCTGAAAGCTCAGACTCTCACACATTTCTACATGCTCTCATCTCTCTGTTCTTGAACCTGTTAGTTTCCTTTAACCCTTCATAAACCAGCCACAGTTCTCCATCCTCATTCAGCTTATGGTAGTCAGGGAATGGGGATCTGATGGGGTGGAACAAAGAAAGAAATGGTAAGAATGAAAACAAAAAGTGGCAAACTTTGATGCTAGTAGCATGTAGTGGATACATTTTACAGGTTTGTTAAAAGGACTGTTAATCCAATATGGAATACGTGTGACAATATGTGAACACAATATAAGAAATGCAACTGAGATTTGAGAGCTACTGTATGGAGAAGGGACATATTTACAATGGATAATTAACTGTTTAAATCTGTTAATTACATAGAACTATTTTAAGGCTACAATAAACTTAGTTTATACCTTTAAACAGAGTCACTTTAACCAGATTCCATTATTATTTGTACAGAATAAAACACTTACATGTAAAGTTTGGATATAAGCTGAAATGTACAAAAAGGATGCACTGACAGCATCTAAAACAAAGTGTTTTTGTTTAGTCTTTACAATATCTTTCATTTTAAATAAAATATATTTATATTAAATATATGATGTATTATGTATATAAATATATTATGCTTCACTATTATATATTTTTGATATACCACAGTTTGAGAACTATTGCTTTAAAACAACTAATTTGTGTTCCAGTGGGCTAAAGAAAGTCTTCTATGATTGGAATGGCATTAAGGTGAGTAAATGGTGACAGAATTGTCATTTTTTTGGGTGAACTGTTCCTTTAAGGGTGTCTGATTTGGGTGATTATTAATATGAATAATTCTGATTAAACGACATAATTAAAAAAAACAAAAAAAAAAAAAAAGTAATCGGCTAATTAAAAGTAAAACAGAACAAAGATGAAATGCTAACAGAATAAATGATGAAGATAAATTGATGACAAAGACGACTGCAAATGTAGCAAACATTAAAAAAATTTAAAAAACAACAATTAGTTTGTCATCTGTTCATTTGCTTTAATTAGCTATTTGTCCACTGATTATGATAGTAACAAATGGCATCTAAAGCAGTCAGCCAGAAGCCACGTGTAGGTTCATTCATCCATCACACTGAGTCACATGACCAAGCATGGTATCACAGCCTGTTAAAAACGGCAAAGTAATCTAGTATGCTGAATTTGTTTGCATATATTTGGCAGGATCAATAAAGCCAAACTCTCATTACTCTCGCTCAAATTTTTGTGAAGGCGGCTTGGCGTAATCTCAGCCTCAGACACTTTCCCACAGACCACCAGAGTACTGACAATCTGATGCATAATGGAAAAACTGTAAAACTGCAGCAGAACTCTGAAGAACTTTAATCTATTTCACATAAGCCCTCCTCTAAAACGTTTTCCTGACTAAGAGGGTGGTGCCTCGCAATAATATGCTGCAAAGCAGATGAGACTTTATGCTGTTAGAAAATGAGACAATCTATGTGAGACAATCTTTTTCTTAAGTCAAGGGTCATGCCTGTTAATGGACTGTCAAAGCTTTTTCATCTATGTATGGGCTCTGGAATGAGGCTGATTCACTGTGCTCTGAGCTGCACACGCATGCAGTGAGAGCGGCCCATCATGCCCGTCCATCTGTTACCTCAACCTGTTCACAAGCTCGTTCACTTCAGTAGGTCTGCGTGTAAACCTGGGTGATCTGTGCAGGACAGAGATGAGCCATCAACAGACAGAACGACACAGACAGACAGAGGGCTGATCCAAACAGGTAGGTAGGGTAGGGTAAACACACAGGCTTGTGAATGAGATTGTGGGAATGATAAATCATCATTTCCTTGGTTGGAGATTGATGTGACACTACTGGGTCTGTGTGAGAAACTGCAAACAAGTTAACCAGCAGCAAATAACAAAAACAAAGATCCATTGCAGAACAGAGGTTCTCAAACTGAGAGGCATGGATGGAACTGGGTGGTGGTATGACGGTACAATATCATGCGACTGGTAGAGACTCAGCTTTATTTGTGCCACGATTTAAAAAATATGACACCAAGCTTAAAAATGGCATGCACCCAGTCATATTTATAATCTATTACTGTTTTGAATTTCCTGATCTTTAAATCTTATCTAAAATCACTTTTTGTTTCACATCCAGTTAACTTCTGTTAATACTTTAGATTAGGGAACACTATTTACTATTAACTAGTTGCTTATTAGCGTGCATATTACTAGCATACTGGCTGTTTTTAGTACGTATAAAGCACATATTAATGCCTTATTCTGCATGAAATATTCTAGACCCCTTAACCCTACCCATTACCTAAACATAACTACCACAAGTAACTTACTTTCAATAAAGCAGTAATTAGGAGTTTATTGAGGGAAAACTCTTAGTTAATAGTGAATGTGTTCCCTATGTGTTCCCAAATTTCTTAATTTTTTAAGTAATAGACCACTAGATTATTACAGTTATGTAATATTCTCTAACATTCACAAGTTGGGTCAGTAAAGTTCTCTCTTCTCTCTCTCTCTCTCTCTCTATATATATATATAAAAATAATAATCTCTATAATAATAATACTTTAAGCAGCACAACTGTTTTCAACAAGGATCAATAATGATTTTCTTGAGCAGCAAATCAGCATATTGATATGATTTCTCAAGGATCACGTGACACTGAAGACTGGAGAAAATGCTGCTGAATTTTTTTCCCATTCACATGATGAAATTATAATTTTAAATATTTTACATTGTTCCAATCTTTCACAGTATTAGGGTTTTACTGTGTTTGGATTTTTTTAACAAGCAACCTCTGTGAGATAAAGACTCTTAAAAAAAATCTTATCAAATCTAACAAACTAATATATGTGACATATGAAAAGTATTATCCCTCTGGGGCAGGGTTAGGCAAAGGTGGGTTCATAGAGAGCCGCAAGTCCTGGCAGAGTTTCAGGCTCCAAACCTGAAAACAAAGCACCGGACTAAGCCTTAGTAATATGTGGAAGACATTGATTAGTTTGTTCAGGTGTGTCTGATTAGGGTTTGGAGCTAAAATCTGCAGGACTGGGTCTCTCTAGGACCGAACTTGCCTACCCCTGCTCTGGGGGATGCAAGTTTAAGAACCTCTGTTGTAAAACATGAAGACAGGGGACAGAGGACATCACAGCATATATATGAGTGGATCCCAGATGATGGACACATTCAGTAAATTCTGCAATGGATTTCATGTTTTGTGATTCAGCATGTGATTGACTGACAGTGAAAAAAAAGTAAATATTAGTAATGTACCTGTTGGTCTCTTTAAGGCCCATGTAGGCCTGGGAGATTTCCTTGGCATCAGTCAGCTTCTGCACATCCTCAATGTACGGCAACGGTTCAGTCATGGTCTCCTAAACACATACAGCAGGTTCACATTCACATGGAAGTTAAAATTCACAGCATCCATCAACTAACTTTGACTTTTATCAGACATTTAAGCATCAGACACATCACAAGAACAGGTTCTAGTGCAGCACTTCACTTCATTCTCAATTAAAAAAGTGACATTTCAACTTTGTTCAAAAAGGGGTCCTGCATTAAAACGGTAAAGTTACCATTAGCACAGTGTTTGTGCTTTCCAGAAGAATTAACTAACAAACGCTTTAAACTACTTTAAATTAAGAGCATCTTGGCAAGTTCCTTTCAAAGTAACTTCCTCAACACAGAACAATCTTAAGATATACGATTTTAGAGGCCAGAACAGAGGTGAAGTGAAATGATTGTTCTGCTGTCTGACCAACATACCTTCTCATCCTGAAATGAGTGCACCATAGGACAAAAGGAGAAATTAAGTTAGAGAGGTTAACAAGACTTATGAAGAGAAAACTGTTAGTGACAGATATTAACTGAGGTGTCTACATGTTTAGAAACATCTGGAAATCCGAATGTATTTTATGTAAGAATTAAAGGTTTTGTTTCTGACCTTATGTTGCATGGCCTCTTTCTGACTGACGAGTTGAGAGCGCAGGATGAGCACCTCCTCCTTCCGCACCTCCAGCTCCTCGTTGGAGGCGTTCAGCTGATCCAGCAGGACCGTGTACGCAGGAGAACCCGGAGCGGCAGAACCGGCCTCAGCGCTGCCTCTCAGAGACTGACGCATCTTATTCAAATCATGTTTGAGCTTCTTATTCTCTGACTCCAACTCCTGTCGCTAAATACACAAGAGAGAGAGATTTATATACTGCTTTATTTTCCTCATCATATATCTGGCTTTATGGTATAGCAAGCAAACTTCTAGGTGCTTCAACACCTGTGTGCTTGGAGAGATTACAATGAGATTCGGGAGGAATTTTGCAACCACTGCTTTTCAAATAACCCACTCAATTCTAAAGACTGCAAACTGAAGAGGTTTGCCATAGTGAAAAAAAAACTGAAGGAGAAGACTGTGTGCGTGTCTTTACCTTGAGAGATTCATAAGACTGTGTGCGTGTCTTTACCTTGAGAGATTCATATTCCAGCTCAGCACCACGTGCTTTCTTATGTTCCTCATCGTCCTGTCAATAAGAACACATTGACACATTATCACTTTATCAATATCAATTACAGTAACACATTATCAATTACAGTAACAATATATATATATAAATTATATATCGAAGATATATATTTACCTACTGTACCCGTAGATGAGTTTATGAAATATGTTTTTTTATTAAACTATAAATTTACGTTCCATCTGGACCACGTCCAACTATCCTTTCCTATTGTATGGTTCTATTTCGGGCAATCACAGTTGCTGTTTTGATTATTGAGTTTTTTTTAGCAGAAAATTCCACAATAAAAAAATATTAAAATCGTGTACTTAAGAGCACAACGGCTCTATAAAGATTGAATTAAAATAGGACAAATCCTTTTTTAGGGTGGTCCGGGTCAATGAAAAAAAAAAGAAAAAACACCTTAAACAACTAACATAATCATCTTTAAGCTTTTAGGTCTTGGGTTAGAAGAGTCATTTACTTTAAAGAAGGAACAGATAGTACATCCTCATTTAAAAAGTATGTACTGTAAAGTAAATGTGTGTATGTCTGTACCCTAGCTCTAGCCCGCTGAAACTGCTCTCGCTCTCTCTCCGTGGACTGCCTTCTCTCCCTCCCTCTTCTCTCCGATCGAGTTCGTTCTGCAGTGACTGTTTTTCTTGCTCTAGTTCGGATACTCTCTTCTGCAGCTTTAGGAACAGGGACATGTCTAGTATTGCCTTGGAAACGTCCTGGAGAGAGAATGAAACACATCCCATAATTACACACGCAATATATGCCAATTTATGATACTTTTATGCATATGACCTTTAAAAAACTCAAAGAAGTGTAATGTCAGAATTGGCCTAAAGTGGAATTTAAATGATATCATAAGCAACCTAATGATATTCCACATTCTGATCTCACCTCCCCTCCGCGGGTCCCTTCCTCTGACTCTGCAAACTCTGAATTGTAGGTGCATTCTGATTCGTTGCTGCTGTGCGTGGAGTCTGTGCGCCTGTGACCAGGCTTTGGAACATTCTAGAAAAAAAGAACTCATCAGAAGACTGGAGGGCTTGTAATGAAAGGAGTGTGCAGGATCTGACCCTAAACCAGTTTAGTTATACAGGGCTTTCTTAAGACCCATTAGTTGAGTAGTCATTCAGGCAACCCACCAATTAGTTGAAAGCACTGAAGTTTTGCAATCCTTGAATGAGTGTGTACTCACTACAGCGAGTGTGATCTCCTCTTTCAAATCGTCGTATTTCTCCTCTAGTCGGAGGTGTTCGGTAAGAAGATTCTGGTAGCGAGACCGTTCCTCGTTTAAATCATATTCTAACTGCTGGGTTTCCTCCTTCAGAGCCCTCTGCATTTTCTCTATAAAACACACAATACATGTAACACGTACACCATTGACACACATTCCCACAGAACAGTCAACCAATATTGAATTACACAAAATGTCAGATTTAACAATCATTCAAAAGTATGTTTTTATTACATCACTTATGTGCAATACTGCATACATTATATTCACTTAATAATAGTAGAAACTGTACATATACAGTGGGGGAAATATTTATTTGATCCCCTGCTGATTTTGTAAGTTTTCCCACTTACAAAGAAATTAAGGGTCTGTAATTTTTATGGTAGGTTTATTTTAACGTATAGAGACAGAATACCAACCAAAAAATCCAGAAAAAAACACATTATATAAAGGTTAGAAATTGATTTTCATTTCAGTGAGTGAAATAAGTATTTGATACCCTATCAACCAGCAAGAATTCTGGCTTCCACAGATTGGTTATGCGCCCATGTGGAACACAGATTAGTCCTGCCACTTTAAGAAGTTACTCCTAATGTCAACTCGCTAGGTGTATAAAAGACACCTGTCCACACAATCTGTATCTTCCATTCCAACCTCTCCCACCACCATGGGCAAGACCAAAGAGCTGTCAAAGGATGTCAGAGACAAGATTGTAGATCTGCACAAGGCTGGAATGGGCTACAAGACAATCAGCAAGAAGCTTGGTGAGAAGGAGACAACTGTTGGTGCGATTATTCGGAAATGGAAGAAACACAAAACAACCATCAATCGGCCTCGGTCTGGAGCGCCGTGCAAGATCTTGCCTCATGGGGTAAGGATGATCATGAGAAAGGTGAGGGATCAGCCCCGAACTACACGGGAGGAGCTTGTTAATGATCTCAAGGCAGTTGGGACCACAGTCACCAAAAAAAACATTGGTAACACACTACACCGCAATAGACTGAAATCCTGCAGCGCCCACAAGATCCCCCTGCTCAAGAAGGCACATGTACAGGCCCGTTTAAAGTTTGCCAATGAACATCTAAATGATTCAGAGAAGGCTTGGGAGAAAGTGCTGTGGTCAGATGAGACCAAAATTGAGCTCTTTGGCATTAACTCGACTCGCCGTGTTTGGAGGGAAAGAAATGCTGACTATGACCCCAAGAACACCATCCCTACAGTCAAGCACGGAGATGGAAACATTATGCTTTGGGGCTGTTTTTCTGCTAAAGGTACAGGACGACTTCACCGCATTGAGGGGCAAATGGACGGGACCATGTACTGTAAAATCTTGGATGAGAACCTCCTTCCCTCAGCCAGAAAACTGAAGATGTGTCATGGACGTGTCTTCCAGCATGACAATGACCCGAAAAATACCACCAACGCAACAAAGGAGTGGCTCAAGAAGAAGCACATTAAGGCCATGGAGTAGTGGTTCGGAGTCTCCCAATCCTATGATTGTAAGTCTCGGTTACGTATTAAACATCGTTCCTTGAAGGAGGGAACGGAGACGTCATGTCAGAGGACCGACGAATTGGGATCTCGCTTAGTGGGACCAATCTACTTCGAGTGTAAACAAAACAAGCCAATGCACATTGGCATGCGATTATTGCATCCAGCTGCTGCTGATCACAGCGCGAATATAAGTAGGCAGCAGATGCAGTGCATATTCAGGTTTTCGCTGAGGAGCCGAGCCGGTGAGCCGGCCGCTCAGCGGTGGTACAGGAGCTGTGGCGACGGGGACGGGGAGTGAAGTCTCCGTCCCTCCTTCAGGGAACGGGGTTACATACGTAACCGAGACGTCCCTCTCAGTCGGTCACTCTCGACGTCACGCCGGATGACCGACGAAATTGGGATCCTAACAAAAGGCCACAGCTACCGCCCCTTCAAGTGTCCTGTGGAAGCCACCTGCGCCCTATTTTTTGGCGTAGGCCAGGGCTTCTTCACAAGAGGACAAGCTACTGCTGCAATGGCACTACCCAAATGAGTAAGACTGGATAACACTGGGAAAACGTAACCGTTCTACTTGGAACAGGGACGTTACAGAAGCTCGAGCCTTCCCGATGGAGGTTTCGGAGCAATACACATATGGACATCCATTAGGTGCATATGGAAGAATGGAGGTGATTGACCCCTCTTGGAATGGCAGAAGTCTTCCGGGGAAACACGGGCTCAAGGCTATAACGTGGACTTTACACATATGAGATCCAATTAGGTCTTACATATGGAACCCATCCTTCTACCAGTTCTCGAGGATTCAACGAGTGAAGGCATGGCGCCGGACGCTCCGCCACGTCTGACTGCCGAGGGGACGGAGGATCTCAACAGGGTCTACTATATGGACTCTCTGGAGTGGTTTTGCAAGCCGACCCGAAGCCGGGGCCTCTCAGTGCTTCTCCCCGTTTGAGGTGAGAACACAGGAGGAAACCAATTCAAAACGCAGGCTATAGAACCTAGCGAATGTGTTAGGGGTCGCCCAGACCGCAGCCCTACAGATATCTGTCAGCGAGGCGCCACGAGCCAGCCCCCAGGAGGATGCAACACCTCTAGTTAAGTTAGCTCGCAACCTGAACGGGCAGGGCAAACCCTGTGCCTGATAAGCCAGGGTGATGCATCCACTATCCAGTGGGCCATACTCTGCTTTGAGACGGCATTCCCATTCTGCCGGCCTCCGTGACAGACAAAAAGCTGGTCTGAAGTCCTGAAGCTTTGCGTCCGGTCAACATACCCCCTTAAGGCTCGGACGGGACAGAGAAAAACTAGGGCTGGGTCTGCCTCCTCAGAGGGCAGCGCTTGGAGGTTCAACACCTGATCCCTGAAGGGAGTAGTGGGAACTTTGGGCACATAGCCGGGCCGGGGTCTTAGGATTACCTGGGAGTCAGCCGGCCCGTACTCTAGGCACGAATCGTTGACCGAATATGCGTGCAGGTCCCCTACCCTCTTGCTAGAGGCCAATGCCAGCAGGAGCAAAATCTTCATCAAAAGAAATTTCAGCTCGACCGCCTGCAAAGGCTCAAATTGGCCCTGCTGTAGTGCCGTGAGCACCAGACTCAGGTCACAAGAGGGTATAGAGGGGGGCCGTGGAGGATGTAACCTTCTCGCCCCCCTAAGGAATCTAACGACCAAGTCATGCTTCCCCAACGAACTCCCTTCTACGGGGTCGTGGTTAGCAACGATTGCAGAGACATAGACTTTGAGGGTGGAGGGAGACAACCTTCGCTCCAGCCCTTGCTGCAAAAAGGAAAGCACAACTCCGATCGGGCATCTCCGGGTGTCTTCTCGGCGAGAAGAACACCACTCAACGAACAGGTTCCACTTCAAAGCGTGGGCGCGTCTCGTAGACGGCGCTCTCGCTGAAGTGATGGTGTCAACTACCCCTTGGGGGAGGCCACCTAGAACCTCCACGTCCCGTCAGGGACCAGACATGAAGTTTCCAGAAGTCTGGACACGGGTGCCAAAGGGTGCACCGTCTCTAAATCAGTAAATCCTTCCTCAGAGGAATCAGCCAAGAAGGGGCTGTCGCGAGGAGCATTAGTTCCCGGGAACCAGGTCCGGGTAGGCCAAAAGGGTGCCACCAGCAGGACCTGCTCCTAGTCCTCCCTGACTTTGCACAGCAGAACTGGCCAAGAAGGTCACGGGGGAGGAAAAGAATCTTGCGAAAGGCCCCGCCCCCCCCCCCCCCCCCCCACGGCCAGCTGGGTGCCAGAGCGGTCCGTGCCGAGTGCTTCCGTTGGTCAGGGCGAAGAACAACTGGCAGTGGGAGGTTTCTGGAGAGGCAAACAGGTCTACCTGAGCAGTTCTGAAACGTCCCCAAACCAGCTGGACAGTCTGGGGATAAAGTCGCTATTCTCCCGTGAGCACAGCTCGGGACAGCTCATCGGCTGCCCTGTTGAGCAGCCCAGGAATGTGAACAACACGAAGCGACCACAGATGCTTCTGGCTCCAGAGGAGGAGATGGCGGGCGAGATGCGATGTCAAGCGACGCCGGTGGGGAGCGCGAGACCACATGTCGTGTGATTGTACGCAACTTAGCGCTGTTTGTCGTGCGGCAACAGAGTAAATGCTGCCTTCGGTAAGCGCCCTTGGAGACGGATCAGGGCAAGGTTGCACTGTCAGCAACCGGGGCGGGCAGTAGTGATGTGCCAGGCAGTCGGGGGCCCCAGTCCAAAACCCCGACATGCAAGCCCGTTGGTACGGGCCCCAGCCGTGTGGTGGAGCGCATGCTTGCAAACCACAGAATGCCTGGAGACCTTCTCCAGGGGCACTCCTGCCCGGAGGAAAGCAAAGTCTGTGAAGGTGAAGGTTTGGCGGCAGGCCGGTGAAACTTGGACCCGGAAGTTGCCGCGTTGCCACGCCCACCTCGGAACTCAGCCATGGAGCCAGTGCTGCAGAGGTCTCATATGGAGCAGCCCCAGCGGAGTGACTGCCGCCGTAGCTGCCATATGACCCAGGAGCCTCTGAAACTGTTTCAGTGGGACCAACATCCTGCTCTTGAACGTATTCAAGCAGTTCAACACCGACTGAGCACGTTCATGCGTGAGGCGTGCTGTCTGTTCGACAGAATCCAACTCCATACAGAGAAAAGATATCCTCTCCAAGGAGAGTTTGCTCTTTTCCCAGCTGACCTGAAGGCCCAACAGGCTGAGGTGTGAAATCACCAAGTCCCTGTGCTCGCACAACTGTTCCTGAGACTGGGCGAGTATGAGCCAATCGTCGTGGTAGTTGAGGATGCGAATGCCCTGCTCTGTCGTGGGAACAAGGGCTGCCTCCGTACCTTTCGTAAAGACACGGGGCGACAGGGACAGCCCGAAGGGCAGGACCTTGTACTGGTATGCCTGCCCCTTGAACGCAAACCGCAGGAATGGACTGTGGCGCGGAAGGATCGAACATGATAGTACGCGTCCTTCAGGTCGATCGCTGCGAACCAGTCTTGGGGATGGATACACCTGAAAGTGCATTTCTGCGTGGGCATCTTGAACGGGAGCCGGTGAAGGGCACGGTTCACGACGCGCAGGTCCAAGATAAGTCTCAACCCACCGCCTTTCTTGGGTAAAATAAAGTAGGGGCTGTAAAACCCTGTCTTCAAATCAGCTGGAGGGACCGGCTCTATCGCATCATTCGCCAGTAGGACTGCGATCTCTGCCCGCAAGACAGGGGCATCTGCTGCTTTTACTAACGTAAAGTGGATGCCCCTGAACTTGTGAGGGCGCCGGGCGAACTGAATCGCATAGCCGAGACTGACGGTTCGACGGAGCCATCGAGACGTGCTGGGTAGCTCTAGCCAGGCTCCAAAACGCCGCGCAAGTGGCATCAACGGAAAAACAGACGTACCCGCAGCGGGGCAGCGTGAAAAAATGCAGGGACCCGGCCCGGGCATCTCTTTGCCGGTCCAAGGCGGGGTCTGAGTGTGTGCAACACCGACCTGCATTTGAGCAGAGGGTGCGTGAGTAGTCCGTTGGTTCATCCTCCCGATCCACCCACTGCTGCTCACAGGCAAGAGAGGAGGGTGAGTGCGATACGCACTAGATCGTCCACAACCCCCCGTCCCCTCAGGGGGCCCAGAGAAGGGAGAAATTGCTCTTTCGTCGAGAATTTGGGTACCACTGACCGCGAGGCCAGTGGCAGAAAAAAGGGAAACAAAAGATTCTCCACCCGGCCCTCTCCGGGGGAGGGAGTAGATGAGTCCCGCAGGGTTCCACAACCTCACCTCCAAGAAGAGCAGACCTTGCTCCTTGCGGTCTGCTGTTGCGGCGAGCCGGCCAGGCGGACTCGGGTATGCTCGAGGGCATCTTGCACCTTCGAGCGTACAGCACCAGAGTTTGGCGAGGAGCTGGACGGGCGGGGCGCCGGCCTTGCGGCCGGAATCCATCGACGCGGGGTCATTGTGAGGGCTGCTGCAGGCGATGCGCCGGGAGGGGGGGACGGCGGCAAAGGGGGGACGAACTCGGCGACGCAGCGCGCAGGAGGCACGCTGCGTCCGCGGCGGGAGTAGGGGCTCAGGGCAGCGCCCTGCACGCCGGGGCGCAAGGATGTATTGGTGGCCTCCAGTCTGCTTTTGGGACGGCGGGAGAAAATGCGTGGGCAAAGTTTTCTCCACCGCCGCGCCGAAGATGGGCCGTACGGACGTCTGGGGACGACGCGGGGGCGTTCAGGGTGGAACTTGTCTGGTCCCGCATCGCGCATGATCGGCCAGACACAGCCGCAAGATGGCGCTCCTGTGAACAGCCATAGGGACATGGCACGAACCCGAGACCGCGCTTGTAACCTTCGTCGCTCGTTAGCGGAGGTCCGTCGCTGTTGCGAGTTCTTGAGAAACTTCCAGGATCTGTGGACCAACCCTCAGTGCAGAGACCACACTCAGTGCCTTGGCACTGGTTGGCACTGGCAATAACCGCCGAAGGCGTGTCAAGGCGGCACTCAGCTTCTCCACAGGCCGTATAGCAGACGAATCAAGGCCGCATGAGTGCCTAAGCAGGACCGGGGGGGAGAGCATTACGGTTTTGCCCCGCAAAGTAGGTAGCGGGCATTTGGGACACAATTGCATCGCCAATCGGACCGCTACACATGGGGACTCCGGTTATACCACCGCGGGGGGACCACATCAGAGGGTGGTGCGGGAGGATGAGGCCACTGGGACGGTTTATGGCAGTATCTCAAAGGTTGAGTCCATGACCCAGCTATCTCATCATGCACCTCCGGGAAGAATGGGGTGGGGCCCTGAGAACCAGCGCGGGCCACCCCGAGAAACCATTCGTCCAACCTTGAGGGTTCGGGACGTGGTGGAATGTTCCACTCGAGCCCGACACTCTCGGCGGCACGGCAATGGTGAAAGCCTAGCCATCAGATTTAATATCCGGTCCTGTCTCCGCACCGCTGGACCGCCAGAGGGCGAGGCTGAGGAGCGGCAGCGTACGCTGACTCGAGGGACTTCTCTTCATCCCTGGAAAAGTCTGGCTCACCCTCCGATGCTGCAGTCGACATCTGTTCGTCGGGGGGAGCCTCGGAAGAAACTGGTGGTACCCCCCGGGAGGGTCCAGCATGCTCTACTGAAAGCTCCGCTGGTTTCACAGTGCCAGCGGGTTCGGGCATCCCCGGAGGGGAATACCTCACCGTGACCGTAAGACCAGTCCAACCACTGCCAGAAAAAGGGCGCCCCTGGCTGCCGCCAGATGGAACCCCAGATCTAGGCAGTGGCACGCGCACTCCGCCCCCTTGCAGGTAACGGAATCCGGTCCGCAACTCCGAGATGGTCACACCCCCGCAATGGGAGCATGAGGCATCACGAAAGCCACTCAAGCGGGCTTCCCCAGTGCCCAGAGAACGATGAGTTAGGCGGGCAGCGATCATGACTATCACCCGGCGCTAGGTAACGACCGCACCCAGAAACGCACGGATGGTAAGACATCTTTAAAAAGACACGTCTTCAAAAATACGTTCCACCCGTGAAGCTCTTTTAGTATGGAACTTGCTCTTTTAGTGTGCCGAAGCGCACAGGGGAGATGGCCGTCTGCAACACACACAGGGGTAGTGCAGCCTGCCGTGTGAAGCCCACTCGACACGGGAAACCACCGCCGCTGAAGCACCGTACCACCAGCACGAGAGAAGAATAGAGCCACAGCGAAGAGCGTCAAGGAGTGCTGACTGTAGTTTAGAGTCACTACGCAGAGGTCAGGTAGGCAGAAACAGAAGAGGAAGCCGAGCACTTGGCCTATCGGGCTCCGAAGCGAAAAGCTGAATATGTGCTGCATCTGCTGCCTACTTATGCTCACGCTGTGATCTGTGGCAGCTGGATGCAATAATCGCATGCATTGTGCATTGGCTCGTTTAGTTACACTCGAAGTAGATTGGTCCCTCTAGGCGAGATCCAGAACGAGAATTCGTCACGGCTGCCTCGAAGGCAGACGTACCGAGAGAGTGAACGCGACCTGAAGAGGGAGTTCCCGCTATGATAACGACATGCTAAACGACAGACTAGAAACCTTAAGGATTAGATGGGAGGATCGGAAAGGGAGTGGCTCAAAAACCACTATTGAGATGTTGGCAAAACTGAGCTGACCAAAATACAAAAACGTCTTACCTCTGTGCCTTGCAAACAAGGTGTTTCTGCAATAAGTACTACACGCATGTTTTGACTGGCCCGCAGGTCGCTCAAATACTTAATTTCACTCATCCCGAAATGCAAACACATTTCTAACCTTTATATAATGTGTTTTTTTCTGGATTTTTGGGTGGTAGTCTGTTCTCGAAGAACGTTAAATAAACCTAACCAGAGAAATTACGACCCGGCCATGTTTTGTAAGTGGGTAAACTTCAAAAATCAGCAGGGGATCAAATAAATATTTCCCGCACTGCAGTAGTAGTAGTAATGCGATGTGATGATAATGATAATTAATTTGACTTTGACTTAAACCTCAATTTGGCACAATAATGATTCATTTCCACAGAGATTTAATTGTTAGTTTGAACAATTAATTTGCAACATGAATCAAAAATGTTCAGTGTTTTCTCAAGTCTCATTTTAAATGCTTGAAACCATTTTAGTATACATTTTCATATTTAATTAGCTGTTTATTATTATACATTGCAATATTGGTGCATTTAAATGATAAATAATTAAATATTCTTCCAAAAAACAAATGACAGTCGTAACTAATTTTACATTAAAAGGTAAAAGGCAAAAAATATAAAACCCGTGGCCTACATTGCCTTACCCTAATAGAGTGACAGATTATAGTTGCACAGTTTTGCTTTACCTGTCCACTGCTGGCTCTGTTCCTGGATCAGTCGGTTCAGGTCGTTTTTCTCGTTCTTCAGCAGGTGGTTTTGCTCCTTTAGTTCTGAGATCATCTGTTACAAACATTACACAAACCCAATCAGCTTGACATCTTAGTCTTTAAAGGTTAGCCTTCATTAAAAAGAAACATTTATGTCACGGATGCTTGTACTGAACCGGGAGCACTGTTTTAACTGCTGAGAAATATTCATTTACTCAACACACACCCAGTACTGTGTTTATTGTGGCTTTGCAAATCGTTCTTCTACAACCCTAAAACTACAACTACTACTTCTAACATTCGTGCTGAGCTCTAGTCTCTATCCCTCTCACCTGTATGTATGAATGAACAGATATCTCTTATTTTTTCCTGTTTTAAAGCGTTGGTGCCAGGGTTCTCTAAACCTTGTAATATGGAGTACAGAGTATATTACTTTTTGGTGCTTAGAGGGCCTTCTACGATTAGGAGGACTTGACTAAAGCAGGGGAGGGAAGCCACCTTATAGGTTATATAACTTAAAGGAACACTCCACTATTTTTGAAAATAGGCTCATTTTCCAACTCCCCTAGAGTTAAACAGTTGAGTTTTACCATTTCCGAATCCATTCATCCGATCTCCGGGTCTAGCGGTAGCACATTTAGCTTAGCTTAGCATAGATCATTAAATCTGATTAAACCGTTAGCATCTCGCTCAAAAATGACCAAAGAGTTTCTATATTTTTCCTATTTAAAACTTGGCTCTTCTGTAGTTACATCATGTACTAAAACCGACGGAAAATGAAAAGTTGCGATTTTCTAGGCTGATATGGCTAGGAATTATACTTTTACGCGAGCGCTTGAAAACAGGCTCTAATTCCGTCAACATAAACCAAACGTTTCCACCTGCTTGCACAGGGAGCGTATTTGCAGGCGCTGCGTAAAATCATGCGCCCTGCTGCAACCATGGTGACGGGGGGGGGGGACCCCCAGCAACGTTCCTTAATTACGATGGTGGAATGGAGAGTATAGTTCTAGCATATCGGCCTAGAAAATCGCAACTTTTCATTATCCGTCAGTCTTAGTACACGATGTAACTACAGAAGAGTCAAGTTTTTTAAATAGGAAAAATAAAGAAACTCTTTGGACATTTTTGAGCGAGATGATAACGGTCTAATCAGATTCAATGATCAATGCTAAGCTAAACTAAAAGTGCTACCACCAGACCCGGAAATCGGCTGAATGGATTAAAAAAATGGTAAAACTCAACTGTTTAACCCTAGGGGAGTTGGAAAATGAGCCTATTTTCAAAAATAGTGGAGTGTTCCTTTAACTTTTTGGGGGGATCTGCTGTGGAGCTGGAATTTGCTAACGTAATGTAACACCATCAATGAGGTTTTGTATGAACACTCGACACACATTTCAGCACACACCTAGTGTATATAAATGATTCATTTATATATGAGTCATGCACTAATAATTTGGAAATTAAGACATTTTTAACTGATTCTTAGTAATTATTCTGTTTTGTAAAAACGAATGTGGGGACAGAGCAGAAAGTGTCTGAGACATTGGCCAACCAAAATAGGATGTACGGGTGGAACATTTAATTAATCCCTATTTTGATTCAGTTGACATAAGCCATCAAAATGTACTGATCAAAAGCCGACGCTTGACATGAAATGATGAATTTAACGAATCATTTTATGAATCAGTTACACGGAAATGGACCCAATTCATAATGAAACCCTCTGGAATTTAAATTAGGACCACTCGAGAACTGGGCGAAGCGTGGAACATGAGTTTTGTGAATCAGTTCGCTGTCCAAATGAATTGCCTTCTTAGGAACATAACTGGGTGATGACTTAATGCATAAATGAATCAGTTCATTTTTAGAGTTTTTTTCAAATGACACAAACAAACCGATTAGCGAATCGCCCTCAGATTTTTGTAAAGTGCTTTGTGAAGTCTGCACCAGTGCAGGCACATCACAGACAGCAGCACACAACTACATATCTGAACTAACAGCACCTTTTCCATCTCGTCCTGGTAGGTTTGTGCCCAGTCCTCGATGGCTTTCTTCTCCTTCTGTGTGTTCTGTAGGTCTTTGCGGAGTCGCTCCAGCTCCTCCAGAAGAGATGTAACTTTGTTGGCATTGTTTTTGGCATCCTCTTCTGCCCCTCGCAGACGCGTCAATTCCACACGCAGACGCTCGGACTCCGCTGCATGGCTGATCTCTAGACTGTTCAAACGCTCACTGAGAGAACGGTTCTCCTTGTTCTAGAGTGAAACCAAAACAGAACATCAATTAATTGTACTTAACACTATAAAGCCTAAGGTATCATATTTGATACATGAATTTATAAGGCCTATAAATTATCAACATGATCAAAACTTTATTGAAAAACATACTCTCTGCACTCTGATTGAAAGTTCATTCATTTTTTAGTATGTAGAAGTTCTTTTAGTATATTCCACCTTCAGGTCATGGTACATGTCTTTTTGCTGCGCAATTTTTAATGATTTTTATGAAGTAAACATAATAATAACTTTCATATTTTTAGTAATATTTCAAGATGAACATTTTCTAAACTGGAGCAACTAAGGTTTACTTAATTATCCAATAAGAACTGCTGATTACAATGTACTCAAATTCATGAGTATAGTAACAGGCTTCGGTAAAATGACCCATTTAGTTGTACATCTATCAAGATCTCATCACTGTAGTGGCGTATTAGACTTATATGTTTGCCTCCCACAACCGAAAACTACAGAGCTTTGTTTCCAATAAAACTATTAGCAGAATATTAATATAATAATACTACTAAGTGAGAATTAGTCATTCTTACTGAGCATTTATGGAAAAATACATACTTCACAAAGGTATTAAGTTACATGCATTGAATATACTAGTCGGCTATACGGTTATAAAAAATCCCATGATTAAAATTACAAAGTAGGTCAGCATTGCCATACTGTTTGGCTAGCATAAAAAATTCGGAACCAAATCTGCGCATTTGATCCTGAATAAAATTGTACTTTTTTTCTTTTTGATTTGTGAAACTAATTCTTATAATCATTACACATGCAATTACCACTGTCGATACATATACAGTGGTGTGAAAAAGTGTTGGCCAACTTCCTGATTTCTTATTTTTTGCATGTTTGTCACACTTTAAATGTTTCAGATCATCAAACAAATTTAAATATACACAAGATAATGCAAGTAAATACAAAATGCAGTTTTTAAATGATGATTTCATTTATTAAGGGAAAACAAATCTGTCCAAACCTACCTGGCCCTACATGAAAAAATTAATTGCTCCCTCCTGTTAAATCATGAAATGACTGTGATTAACCACATTATTTTAGAAAACTGAGTTAAATTTCACTAACCACACCCAGACCTGATTACTGCCAGACCTGATGAATCAAGAAATCACTTAAATAGAACCCTGTCTGACAAAGTGAAGCATGCTTAAATAGCAACACATTATGCCTCGATCTAAAGAAATTCAAGAACAGATGTGAATCAAAACAGTTAACATGTATCAGTCTGGAAAGGATTATAAAGCCATTTCTAAGGCTTTGGGACTCCAGCGAACCACGGTCAGAGCCATTACCCACAAATTGAGAAAACTTGGAACAAACCTTCCCAGGAGTTGCCGGCCAACAAAAATTACTCCAATAGCACAACGACGACTCATCCAAGAGATCATAAAAGAACCCAGAACAACATCTAAAAAAATCCTTGCCTCACTTGCCTCAATTAAGGTCAGAGTTCATGATTCAACAATAAGAAAGAGAATAGGCAAAAACGGCATCCATGGGAGAGTGTGTCCCATTACATCTGGCGTAAAACCAACACAGCATTTCATAAAAAGAACATCATACCAACAGTCAAACATGGTGGTGGTAGGGTGATGGTCTGGGGCTGCTTTGCAGCTTCAGGAACTGGACAACTTGCCATAATTGACGGAACCATGAATTCTGCACTCTATCAAAAAATCCTGAAGGAGAATGTCCGGCCATCAGTTGTGACCTCAAGCTCAAGCGCACTTAGGTTATGCAGCAGGACAATGATCCCAAAAACACCAGCAAGTCCACCTTTGAATGGCTCAAGAAAAACTAAATGAAGGTTTTGGGAGTGGCCAAATCAAAGTCCGGACTTAAATACGATTGAGATGCTTAAACGGGGGCAGTCCAGTTCATGCTCGAAACCTCCAATGTGGCTGAATTACAACAAATCTGCACAGATGAGTGGACCAAAATTCCTCCACAGCAATGTGAAATACTCATTGCCAGTT
The DNA here is from genome assembly GCA_018155175.1 of Sinocyclocheilus anophthalmus. NCBI lineage: Eukaryota > Metazoa > Chordata > Actinopteri > Cypriniformes > Cyprinidae > Sinocyclocheilus > Sinocyclocheilus anophthalmus. The sequence continues at coordinate 740,422 of JADLZN010008191.1, read as the reverse complement.
ATCGCAAACACTTGATTGTAGTTGTTGCTGCAAAGCGCGGCACAACCAGTTATTAGATTTAGGGAGCAATTACTTTTTCACGTAGGGACAGGCAGGTTTGGAGATAAGGAGCTGACAGCTTTTTTCCCTTAATTAAATAAATAATCATTTAAAAACTGCATTTGGTATTTACTTGCATTATCTTTGTGTAAAATTAAAATTAGTTTGATTATCTGAATCTTAAGTGTGACAAATATGCAAAAAAAAAAAAAACAGGAAGGGGGCCAACACTATTTCACACCACTGTATATACAAACTTAAACAAAGATTTTTCTTACACAGGGAAGCCCAGATCAGATGATGTGATCATACCCAGCTACCAGACTCTGACTTATTTAAAGAAAATAATACATGGTAACAATGAAATCTCAAACAAGATAAGGGTGCTTTGCACAACCGTTCTCTTCCATAACCTGATGTCCTTTTGATCGAAATAAAGTTCAACATGACACTCTCAGATAGATTTTTGAGACATAGGTACATGGGCATATTGAACAATATTAATGTATTTGGTATTGGCGGATTAGATCTGCTACGTGCGTTGGTCATTGCTGTTGTTTAAGAGTTTATTGCTGCTGAATGCTGCTGCAAAGCAAGGACAGGAACTTGCAAATCCACTACATACGCAGAGATATGATGTCGGTGCGGTGTAATTAAGACATACCGCTGCTGCAAAAATAGCATATAAAATAACCCGTAGCAGATTTATACTGTGGAGCTGGGGAAGGTGGAGGGTTTCAGAGGAACTCTGAAGGCACACTGCAAAATGCTCTAGTGAATGTTAACCAGCAATTTAAATGCAAAGCAGCAGAGAGTCAAGGCCAATTGGCTGCAGCCAGGCTCGGACTGCCAACATGAAAATTCAGAAACTGTGCAAACTATAGACTCAGTCTTGCATGCTGTTTCATTTCTGCGCCCATCTGGTTTCATGACAGAACTTCTCCTCCAGCAGAGATTCACAGAAATAAAATTAAGGGGGGAGATTTGATGTATAAAGGTAGAAGTCTATTAAGGCAGCCTGCGCCACAGGCTGGAGAAAGGAACGAAGATTGGAAAAAAAGTAAGATGGCATCAGCCGAATATAAATTTAATTTCATGGGCAGAGCAAGCTATCACATTTTATTTAAGAAAAACATGCACAGATGAATTGTGCACAAGAAGACCAGAAATGACAATTATGATTTCATTCTAAGCTTTTTAGTGAGGCAGAATAAGCCAAAGCATCTTAGTGTGAAGTGTAGTACCTGGTCGTCTATCCTGCGCTGCAGTTGCATGATCTTGTTCTCCATGCCAATGTTGAGTTTTTTGAAGTGTTCCACCGAACGTGCCTCGATCTTGAGTTTCTTGAGTTCTCGCTTGGCTCGCATGCGGCGGATGCAGCACTGCAGGTAAACAATGGCTTCGAGTGTCCTCTTGTACCACTGCCGGGCCAACCAGCCACGGACCATCTTCTGAATGATGATGGACTTGTGCTCACGCAGAAGCTAAGCAAACACACAATAACACACGATGAAAAACACAAATACACACAAGAGTTAAGAAGAATGTAATGCAAAGTAGAGATGAGTCCAGTGAAAGCGCAGTGAAATGTTCTCAAATCGCTTTTTTCTCTCACACCTTCTGCCTTTTTAATTTGCAGATATTACACATCCTGCCTCGATAATCCACTGCTGATCAACAGAGCTCGGACGGCAAGGAAAGAGAGGAGAAAGAGACAGTAAGAGTAATAATACAGCCGCAGCTGCTGTGGTCTGTCAGTGGGACAGTCCCTACACTGGAACAACCTGCTCCCTGTGAGATCACATGGCTAAACACACTGAGAAGGAGACATGAGGTCATCGCAACACTGTGTTATCTTCTTCCCGAGACTTTAAAAACTCCATTCTAGTATTTCACTAGCTTGCTAGTCACTGGTTGGAGTAGAAAGAATCTGAAGGAAAGACCTCAGAATGAGACAGAATTGCTACTTTCATGGTTTACTTAATACTATCTAATGGCAGATTCTCTTCGCATGCCAATAGTCTAGAGTGTTCAAACACATAAAATTAAATTTCAGTGGTTTTATACTTTTGGCAGTCAATAATTAATAATCATTTTTTTTAAAAGCAACATTTAAAAACACATTGTGGTCGGCATAAATCATGTTTATCGCTGTTCTTTTTAAAGATAAATAGTCACTCTATATTTTATTTTTTTTTTTTATCATATTATTGATATTTCACATTAATGTTTTATAGTAGTGGCTTAATCGGATAAATCTAGATTTATTTATAATTATTAATCTATTAGAAATACAACTTTTTGCAACAATATAAAAGTCTTTACTGTCACTTTTAAACAATTGAATGCATCCTTGCTGAATTCAATTCTTAACTTCTTTTTAAAAATACTTGTTAACCCCAAACTATTGAACGGTAGTGTAAATTAAAATCAGTCACTTAGAAACACTGCCTTTAAACCACTCTGACTTCAGTGTGCAGTTAGCAGCTTTCACTACTCATGTGTCTCATGCCTGAAATAATTCACTTGTTTCCAGTGTGTTAATTATAAACCAGCATCATATTTTACCCCGATGTATATCAATTTATAACCTGTGTCAGAGTGTTTGTTTAAATGTTAAGGTCATAACAGAACTAAATTGGAAAAAAGATGTACGTAAAAAGACAGTAATGAGACCAGTAGTGTTTGTGAGCCGTGTGTTTGTGACTGGGACAAATATATTTATAATGTGAGAAGAGTGTATTAGTATGTCTGGTTTCCTCCTCACCGCTTTGTACAGCTGTCTGGCCATGTATGCCCTGAGGATGCACTGCATGGCCAGAGCAGCAGCCTGCTTGCGTTTGTAACATGTTTTCTGGACAAACATGCGCTGGTACTTCTGAATGACGATCGCAGCACGTGTGCGTCGCAGGAAATTCGCAAGACTGTGGGGAAGGAAGAACAACACAGAGGTTACTACTTGTGCACCAGCACCTTCTCACTTAAAAACAGTATAAAGTGCAAGAGCTGGGTTCCGGAAATAAAAATCCCTTTTATTTTCTCAGCAGGGAAATGGGCTTGTTAACTGATAGCATATGCTTTTGCTGAAGCCATCAGTTCACATTATTTCAACTTGTTTTTCAAAGAATCATGTCTAACAGTGTAACTCCTGGTGAAAAACTACATTACCAATGATTCTGCAAAAGCAAATTCCACCATTTAGAGAGATGTGGCGAGCAAATTGCACCAAACGATCTCTGAAGCGAACACCTGCTCCAATGAATCGCCACAAATGATGTAGTTGAGTCAGTTTCCCTATGCTCTTAATATTTGTATATATATGTGCATATTTTGCATTTACATAATCAACACCTTTAAATCAATTAGTTTTATATTTATAATAACGACATTACTTTTTTTATTTGATTGCCATTCGGAATGATTAATGCGATTGTAGTTCTTTCCCTCATTAAAGCCATTAGGTACACAGCATTGTACCTTTGTCTTTTTGTCATACATTTTTGCTTAAAATCCTAAGTTTATAATGTTTTGATTCACTTTGTAGCTGTTTGGTTTTTGACATTTAAAAGACTTTCTGTAAATCTCTATAAAAAAATTAATGGAAAAAAACATCTCTGTGGAAAAAAAAAAGTGGGCGGGTACTGTTGCTCACTGTAAGCTTATGTTGAATAATTCTGTTTTTCATAACTTTAGTCAGGCCCCACCCACTATGGGATAAGTCCCCTCCCCCTCACCAGCGGGCCTGGTATCCACGGACGTATCTCTGGATGGTTGTGGCAGCATGTTTCATGCGCAGGTACTTCTTGCGCGCCAGCCAGCAGCGTATGGTCTTCTGTATGCGGATGCAGGCAGCACGCAGCTTATCTGCACGCAGTTTCTCCAGATACGCAACCTGCCCTGCGCGGAAAAAGATCTTGGTCTTGCCAAACTGGTACTTATCTGGGTCCTATTAGGAGGATAAAAAAAGTGGAGAGAGAATTAATTTATCATTATTTATCAGTCAAACTTTGTACAGAAAATATGAGTAGTGCCAAATTCTGGCATTTTGCTGCTTGCTATGATTCCGAGTAGTTTTAGTTTTAAGAGCCTATTATATTATGGCCTTTGCACCAAGTCTATACAGAGTATCGGTAGTCTTATGAGGTGACTGAATTGGCTTCTTGTACCTGCACCAGTTTCTCCAGAACATTCTTACAGGTCATCTTCCTGTCTGTCAAAACATCTTTTTGTTTCATCAGGACACGATACCTGCTAAAGAACTCCTGATACGTCCACCTGACAAGCAAAAGCAGTCACAAAAACACAAATATACAGTCAGGAGGTGTTTGACAAAAGGGAGTGCAGTATGGTAATGTATAGAGCAGGGGTGCCCAAACTCGGTCCTGGAGGGCCGGTGTCCTGCAGAGTTTAGATCCTTCCCCAATTAGACACACCTGAACCAGCTAATCTAGTTCTTACTAGGCATACTAGAAACCTCCAGGTAGGTGTGTTGAGGCAGGTTGGAGCTAAACTCTGCAGGACATCGGCCCTCCAGGACTGAGTTTGGGCACCCCTGGTATAGATCTTCACAGTACCTAGATGGGAAACCAGCTGCAGAGATGCGGATTGTTTCCAAAACTCCACATGCACGCAGTTGCTGCACTGCTCTCTTGGGGTCAAACCTGGTAATGACAGAAATCAGATATCAGCCTCGCAACACTGCGTTTCTATAGCTCACCATCAATTCTGCTAAATTTACGGTTATAAAATAGTTCAAAACAGAGTCAACTATGACAACTGAAAGTATGACAACAGAGACAACTGAAAGTATGAAATTACCAGATTCAATTTGTGAAGAGAACTGAACACTTCGGAGCTGTCATATTGCTCTTTTGAGCATTTCACCATGACTCCATGACCAGGACAATATATTTACCATGGGTACTCTCATTAATTAAATTTTTTTTTTTTTTTAAATCATTACTTGAAAGAAAATAATCAAAATACTAATACTAACCTAAGTACTAAAATAATTCATGAACAATACTACTGCTAGCGGTGCAAGTGTCACAGAAATTAATCACTACAGCTTTAATTACTCACTTTACAGCTTTATATGTAAAATAATTGTCCTGTAAATGCCAGATGGAGTTGATAGAAATCTAGTTTAATTTTTATTGGGTAAAATTGTTTCTGTAATGAATGTGCTACATATTTTTATGATTATTAGCTAAGATTCAACTGTGAGAATGAATCAAGTTTTTTTCGTGCGCTTCATTTGAAGTACTGCTTATGCTGGTGCATGCTTAAAATTAAAGTGGTCATATGATGCAATTTAAATTTTTTTCCTTCTCTTTGGAGTGTTACAAGCTGATTGTGCATAGATAAGATCCCTGAAGTTGCAAAGACTAAAGTCTCAAAACCAAAGAGATATTCTTTATCAAAGTTAAGACTCTGCCACGCCCCCCTAAAACGGCTCGTTCTAACACGCCCCCACATATCTACCTCACTATGTGGAAATATTTGCGTAATGCCGACCAAATGTTCACGCAAAGAAAGAAGGCATGGTTTCAGTAACCGCAGTTAGTGTTGAAGCAGCCATGTCAGGGAGACGCTGTGTGTGTTTCTAGGCGAAAGCAAAAAGCACTTTATTTGGCCTTCCGAAACTGTTCAAATGCGGAGCTTTGCGCAAACAATCGCTGTGTGTGTGTGTGTGATGCGAGCGAGCGAGGAGAGAGAGAGAGGGAGAGGCAGGGCATGACGAGAGGAGGGGGGGGGTCACATCACAGTGAGGTCAGCTGTCTTAACCGTGGCTTGTGTGTACTGCAACACATACCAGCTTCATCACTGTGTCTGTCACACGGCTCTGTTCCCTTTCCGGGCTCTGTCTTTACATTTATTTTGAAAGCTGAAGCTCGCGATGATGGTAAGGGGCGGTACATTTCCGACGAGTGCTTGCGTTGTTCAGCCAATCACAATGCACTGGGTCAGCTGGCCAATCAGAGCAGGCTGCGCTTGTCAAAGGAGGGGGCTTTGTTAAAAACGATGTGTTTGAGAGAGTTGGGGCATAGAGGATCTACAATAATGTAAAGTATTTGAAAAATATTTTTTTGTTTTTTGAACATTAAAGCATGTTATTCTGTTACACCAAATACACAAAAAATGATCTTTAAAAAAAGCACCATATGACCCCTTTAAAGAACCTTTATTTTGGGTCTGCTAGAAGACCTTTACAACATATTTTTCTCATAATTTACATAGCTGCAGCACCTCATTTTGCCGATGCCTTGAAAACACTCTTGTTTAAGTTCCTATTTCTTTAAAGCCCGCATTTCTGAAAAGCCAGTGTGCTGTGATTGGTCAGCTGGCCCAGTCTTTTAAAGGGATAGTCCACCCAAAAATGAAAATTATGTCATCATTTACTCACCCTCATGTTGTTCCAAACCCATATGACTCTCTTTCTTCTGTGAAACACAAAAGAAGACTATTGAAGATTGCTGGTAATCAAACAGTTGGTGGTTGCCATTGACTTCCACAGTATTTTTTTTTCCTACTATGGAAGTCAATGGCAACCACCAACTGTTTGATTACCAGCAATCTTCAAAATTCTTGCAGCCTCTACTAATGAGCTGATGAGTGGAATCAGGTGTGTTAGATAAGGGAGACATACAAAAGGTGCAGGGCAGGGGGGCCTGCAGGACAGGTTTGGGAAGCACTGAATATTGTGTCACCAATGGTCACTGTCGCTGGAATATCATATCGCCAACTCTCACTGAAAATGAATGACTTCCAGGCAAATCCCTGTTGTTGTGAACACCTCTTTAGTCAACATATTAGAAAACTGACAATTAAAAAAGATAAGAGAATCTCATCTTATGATCACAGAATGTGTATGCTCAGAGAGAAAAACAAAACAAAACAGATAGTTCAATTAAAAACCGAAGAACTGACGTGAAGGCATATTTGTAATCGTTGGGTTTAATGCAGCGAACGTAATGTGGTGTAGTCGCATTCAGTGTCTCCATCAGAAGCTGCAGAGAATTCCGGAACTACAGAAAGAGAGAAATGCAAACATTCATTCAAATTAGTCTCTTTTTACTCTCATCGATTGTCAGTGCTTATTCAAAGATAACGATATTCAATAAAAGTGAAAATAAGATGAGATGAAGGTAGTCTTTCACCTGCAGTCCGACTGTCTTCTTGTGTTCCTTGCTGGCTTTGCCTGCTTTGTTCTTGACTGGTTTGACGCTGAGACGAGTGCGTCCTCCAGTAGCAGGAGCAGCACCAGTCGGACTTTTAGCTTTCTCCTCATCCTGGAACAGCTCCACCAGCAGGTCAAACTGGGAATTACAGCCAAGGCAGACTTAACATACAAGCCATGGTAGGTGTTCAGATGATTAACCAGAGGCACTTTTTGACTTAGAAATGAAGCAAGGATCTAACTAAAAATGTATTAGCTATTCAAAAACATAATTAAACTCAACGTTATTTTACTGAAGCTACAATTAAATCCAGTTGTCACTACACTTTTTGAGTTCTTAACCCTGTTCTATACACCATTTAGTTATTTATGGGAATGACAACCACATTTTACTAAAACTATAAGCCCAAGAAGCCACGGTTTACAGTGGGAACATTTTCACTCTCACGCAAAACTCCTGATCATGCAAATTCCTGTTAGAATAACTGGATTTCATCCACGAAATTTCACAAAGCAATGATAAATGTGACTGTTACTGAAATACATTTAGCTTTCTAAAATCACTGTAAACTATGGCTTCACAGGACTGCCTTTATAAAATGGACGGTTACTACATTTACCTGGCAAAGTTTCATAAAAGAAATGCACAGAAACAGTAATACTGATGTAATGATTTCACAGGTATGTGTTTATAGAAAAAAAAATCCAGGTAGTTACAATCGAATTCTCAACCGAATTGTGTTAGCATTCATGCCTTTGTACAGGCATGAGACACTGGATTGATAATCAGTCCCAAAACTTAGCAATGTGTTGTGGCCTTTGTTACCTGAACTAAATGTTTACACTCAAAGTACCACTTTTATTCCAATAAAAACAACAGTAAATAGCAGTAAGCTATTTTTTTCATTATTAACAATTATACACATCAAGGCAAGCAAACTTTTATAAAGTGGGTTAGTAATGAACAGAAAAGGCCATGTACTTAGAAATTGTCCCTGGGGTCTTGTTTACATTGATCGCTAAGAGTTTGAGTACTGAGGGGTGCTAGTGCTGGTAGTAAGCAGCATGCAGCCTAAGCAAGATAAGTGTCCTTATGGTCCCAACACACAGCAAACAAACAAACTCCAACACAATGTAATGCCTGCACTTTTTAGTCTATGTATAGTACATATGGATGTCTTTGGCTGTTGCATTGTTAAAGGATCAGTTCACCCGAAAATGAAAATTCTGTCATTATTTATTCTCCATTAAACTGTTCTAAACTCTGTTGTTATTTTTCATTGTTTCCCAGTAATTGCCTAGATTTCATCCAAAAATATTTTTACACTTCTCATGATGTAAAAGATATCTACCATTTTGTTTTGCGCCATTTCTTTTGCAAACTCAAAATTAACACCCGTGATTTAATTAAATAAGTGTTGTGTGGCTTGTCTTAGAATGAAGCGTGGCACTGTGTTCAAGTTTAACTTGCATTTGGGAATGCAACACGCGACAGTTACACTTTATTTTCAGCATATCTGTGGACAGATTATTACAGCATTTCACTAGATTTGTTATGAGATGTATTTGTAAACCTGTAACCTGTAAACCTGTCCCCGAGAGGGAACGAGACACTGGGTCCTCTAGCGGACACTATGGGGACTGCCACCAGCAAGACCGGTGTCTGAAGCATGTGTGAAGCAACTCCAATCCCATTGGCTCACGTAGCCTGTGACATCACAGGCAGGCCTGCCGAATACATCACAAACTTAGTTGTCTGAAGGAGACGTGAAAACAGGCAAGCGCTAGGCATGGCAAGGGGACACAGCATCTCATTCCCTCTCGGGGAAGAATGGTTACATGTGTAACCCGAGATATTCCCCTTCTATGGAACTTGCGCTGCATCTTCTAGCGGACACTATGGGTAACGGAATGCCCACTAAGCCATGCCACGCCGCATGCCTGTTCACCTGGTGAGAAAGCACCAAGGGAAGCGATAGACATACAGCGAACCTTCCCTCAGGAAGGGGGCAAGCCACTGATGCCTAGGGCCACTAACATAACATGAAAAAATGAGGAACCCAGCCAATCAGGAGGGACATCCTAATAACCAAGCTAAGAACACAGCTATCCTCAGAAGGCTAAATTTTAATGAGCCAAAGCAGCAAGCAGGACCTAGGTGGACTGCCCACTTAAAAACCCCATAGGAAGGGGGGGGGGCAGCCCACCCCTACTACCTGACTAAGCTTAAGGTGTAAAGGGAAGTAGACCATCGACTCAAAATCTTATGGCTAAAAAAGGGCTCATTGGGCTCACCCAATCACTGAGAATACTTGAAAAAAGCCCACGTCACAATGGAGAGACCAGACCTTCAGTCAATAGTTCGCCAGCAAGGGAAACACATAAGAACATCATTAGTCCAGTATTGGAGCCCGATGTAAGCAGTGGTCTAAAAACACTCAAAGGGGGGTGGGGGGCATCAAGGAGTGTTAGAATCACAGCACGGTTTAGAACAGGAATGCTTCTCATCCAATACATTCCTGAGATCCACTCTTCTCCTCTTAGTGCTTGCAAGCCTCTGTGCCTGACTCCTAGCGGGAGGAGGGGTGCTAGTGGCCACTCTACTCTTCTGATCTATGATCCTCAGATCGAGACGGACCAACCTCCTTAGAGGTTTTAGGGGAAGACTTGGGACGGCGGGGAAGGATCTTCCTGAAGGCAGTGGACTGCATCTTCCCCTCCCTGAACTTCTCGACCACTGCCTCAACGGAAGTACCGAAAAGCCTGGAAGGCGAAAGAGGAGCATCAAGAAGAAAGGCCTTCTCCTTTCTCCCGATGTCTACAAGATTTAACCACAAATGTCTCTCCGTAGCCACCATTGCTGCCATCGCAAGCCCAATGGCAGCAGCAGTCTGTTTAGTGGTGTGAAGAGCCAAGTCTGTGGTGCGGCGCAGTTACTCGACTGCCTCAGGGGATAAACCCTTTCCCTCATCTAGATCTCTAAGCAAGTTAGCTTGGTAAGCTTGGATCACAGCCACTGTGTGCAAGGCTCCAGCAGCTTGACCTGATACCACATAAGCCCTTGCTATTCAGATGTGAGGTGGTCTGAAGTGGTCTGGATGGCAGAGCAGGAGTCTTTAAAGAAGACGACTCACCCTGGGAGAGATAGCTCGAGAGCATCTCCTCTACAGGGGGCATCTTCGCATATCCGTGGCTCAGCCACACCCTCAACATTAGCATAATCTGCATGCTTAAAAAGGTGCAGCAGAGCCGAATATGGCCTGTCCCATGATCTCACTAACTCAGTGTGGAGGTCAGGAAGAAAGAAGAAACTCCGGGGGGAGGGGAAGTCATGACCGGCCAGAAAGCACTTGTCCAGTCTGCCACGGGAAAGCTTCTGCCTTTCACGTAACTAGACTAAATAAAGCCTCTTAGCAGCGCACGCCATTACCTCCAGCATTTCCCCGCATGCGGGACTGGAGCTAGGTTGGGAGGATTCAGTGCTCACACTTTCATTGTCATCGCCAATCACATCCATGCCCTTACTCTCACCAGATGAGCCCAATGTAGTGCTATCAGATGACCCAAGAGGAAGAGTGTCTGGATCCTGCCAAGCACTCGAGCGTGCAGCGGAAGCTTTTGAAAAGTCCATACCCCTCTCAAACTTTTATGTTTTTTCCATAATGCCTTCACACTCACTGTCAAACAAACGGCTCCTGAAGACAACTAAAGTTGGTGACGTATTCGGCAGGTGCACTCTTATACTTCCGGATAGCCCGATAGTGAGGTCAACGGGCTACATGGGCCAGTGGGATTGGAGTTGTTTCACACGTGCTTCAGATACCGGACCTGCTGGCGGCAGTCCCCATCGTGTCCGCTAGAGGACACAGCGCGATTTCAATAGAAGGGGAACAGCATTTTTCCAAAAATAAAATACTGAGGGTTTAACTCCTGAAAGTGAAGAAAGAAAGACATAAGTACTCAAATTGTACTACTGTAAAGTAAAATAATGAATTAACTTACTAGATTTGTTGAGATGCAATTGTAAACCTGTTTTCACAGAAACTGCAGTTTTCCACCAAAATAGAAGCCTAAGGGTTTAAATCTTGCAAGAAATATTCATTTTTCATTTACATTTATTTTACAGTGCAATTGAATTACAATGGTAATATATTACTGCCTTAATTGTAATAATAATAATAATAATAATGAAGCTCTATGAGCTCTTAATTTTGCTCTCAAAGTGTACCATTTAACTTTAAAATGTAAATTTTTTTCTTCCAGGGTGGCATGAGATAACAATGCAGAATAATAATGATAGAATATTAATTTATTTGTGAACTGTCCCTTTAAGAGTATAAAATAAGTACTAAAAGGACAAATAGTCCAGCTGATGTCAAAACATTTAAATGGCAAACAGATGTGTCATGCTGTTGGGGTGGTTGAGTTTGTTTGGATGATGTTTGAAGGCTCTAGAGCTGAAGCGGGATTTATTTTCAATAGTCAATGCAGTGCTGAGATTGTGTCCTGTACAGCAGAAAGCAACAGACTGAACATGCTTGCACACACACACACACACACACAACTCTCATACGCACACACATCCAATCCAACATGCATCCAATTTTAATTTTTGTATAGCAGGACAGCAGTGATATTAGAGGAAGAGAGAGAGAGAGCTAAAGAGACAGCATTTATATGCTAAATTTTACCTTCTGCAGGGGTACAGGTTGTCATGTTCACAAACAACACATATAAAACATGGCACAATGATGAGGAAATAGAAACAGAATTAACAAATGCAGAAAATACAGATACATCAGACAGATGTATATAATGTACTAGCTGAAGAGCAAAGCAGCTCAGACACCAGCTCTGAACTATATTTTTTTGTTGGATGTTATTGGATAAAGTAGATTTAGCTTGTTTTCCAAATTCCTAACCTGAGACGTAACTGTCTAAACGGAATTCCTCTTAGGTTATGTCCACATTAATCCAAATATATTTAAAAATGGCATATTTCTTTTAAACCGCTCACAAAACATGATAACAGCTCACTGAGATGATACTAACAAAACAGACTATTTTTCTGGTTCTGCATGACCATTTTATTTGCAAAATATCCCACCACTCACTGGTCGTACTCAAAATCAGCATTCCATGTATGTTCTAAAACACATTGTACATTCCACTGGGGCAGTCGTGGGCCTAATGGTTAGAGAGTCGGACTCATAACCCAAAGGTTGTGGGTTCGAGTCTCATACCGGCAGGGATTGTAGGTGGGGGAATGAATGTACAGCGCTCTCTTCCACCTTCAATACAAAGACTCAGGTGAGACCCTTGAGCAAGGCACCGAACCCCAACTGCTCCCCGGGCGCTGCAGCATAAATGGCTGCCCACTGCTCCAGGTGTGTGTTCACGGTTTGTGTGTGTTCACTGCTGTGTGTGTGCACTTTGGATGGGTAAATGCAGAGCACTAATTCCAAGTATGGGTCACCATACTTGGCCACATGTCACTTCACTTCACTTCACTTTTGCAGCAGCCAGCAATTGTGCATAAATATCCATCATCTTAAATGATGAAATGTAACTGAAAATACAGATGATCAAGCAAATCAATCGAACACACTACTATCCTACAATTCACTGAAGCCTCATCTTCTTGCTTTGCCTATGCCTTTGAGTGGGCATTACACTAATATCTCAAACTGTGATGTAGACATTTGCAGAAGTAGGATCTGGATTGCGAACAATGCATTTTAGGCAGAAGTGTTCTCTGTTAGAATAAATCCCTTTTCTGGGAGACTAAGAGCTTTACAGCTCTGCAGATCTTATATATGCACAAATAGATACATTACACACTAAAAGAAAAGGAAAACATTAAAAAAAGCATCATATGACCTTTTTTAAGTTAACAGCAGGCACAATGCCATTACAACCATAGATATATATGGGTACAATACTGTATGAGTTACATGACTAAACATGTGTCATTGTTTTCATATAACTGTTTTCACAGTCCAATGTGAAAACCGTGTTTTCAAATATATCCACTTGGGGAGCATCTTAATAAAGGTCAGTTTTTTGCTGGACAAAAATGCCATGTCAGTGCGGGTGAAAGGCCAAAAGTGTTTTCAAATGTATCTGAATTTATGTGGACAAAGCCTTAGAGTGAAGCTTGAAAAGCTCTAGTCTTATTCATTGTAACTATATAGAAACAAATGCAGAATATTATTCTAAATGTCCCCTTTCGTGATCCATGTAAGAAAGAATGTTATTCTATTAGGCTTAGACTCACTTGAGAAAACAGAACTTTTTCAGATTCTGTCAGGCTAATGTCAAATTTCGTCTTGATGAATAAATTAACTGAAATGATAAAGACACAATGAATGATGAAGAAACATTGAAAAGCTTCAGAATTTGTAAAGATTTTTAGCTGGTGTCTGGCTTTACTTCTAATTCATAAGAACATATAAATGTGCACATGATAGATGGTAAGCAAACACACACATGATGATATGAATAGATGTAATGATCAATGATATGAATGTGAAGCAAAATGAATATGGTTAAACCAGATGACCTGTGGAACAAGTGAAGTGAAGGATTTGGATGAACCACTAACAGACTGATCTGCATAAGGCCTATTACTGGTATTAATTGTTAATATCTTTTTTAATAATTCTTGACTTGACTCAGTTTGAGGCATTATTATTATTCCCAGGCAGTTTGGATTAGTACAGCATGTGTTTGCTCTTACCACACGCATTTACTGCCTCACGCTGAGGAGACAAAACATTAGAGAGCATTCAGAAACCCCCAAATACAGAAGAAAATGATTTTAATAAGAACCAAAATGCAAAGTTCACTTACATTTTCAGAATCATTTTAGTGAATGTAAGTATTACAGTAAATATTAAATTATCCATATAATTAATTTCCATGTCTTTGTATTTATTTATGGACTATTTGTATTATTACTAGAGGTTAAATTTTTTATTTTACTTTATTTTTTAAAGCCATTTTTTCAGATATTTCATTTTAAAATATGTCTGAGCTAAGCATACCTCGAAAAATCTATAGATTAAACTAGAAAATCGAACTAGAAAACAATATTTCCTTATTTTTTTGACTGTGGAAACCCCTGCATTTTTTTTCAGTCAGTTCAATAAAATCACAGAAGCTATTGTAACCTATTCACTAACAAAAAACGTAGCACAATGGTATTCTTGCATATACCTTGGTGTACCAAGTAAATACCATGGCAAATAAATACGGAAATTATTTAGTACCATGGTTTCTATCAAAATGCTATGGAACTACGATTTGATATCTTCAATGCAACACATTATGTGGGCCTTAAGTTGTTAAAGGTTGGGAATCTCTGATCTATGGAGGCTTTCATTCAGCGTATGTCTTCCTCCCTTGCCTATGTCTCGATTACCAAATATGTTTGAATACTTTCCTGAAAAAATCAACAGAACACACCCATAACCCTGAAGGCACAGCTGACAGAATGAGAATTGACTTCATAACAGGAGCAGGTATGCAGTGGCGTTCTGTCTGAACCTGCCTCATTAAAGAGCAGTCAGAGCTGCTGAGTCATGCTAATGCTCTGTGCTAGAGCTTCAAAACAGATCTGATCTGTAGATACTGCGACTCAAGATTATAGTGAACTAAGACAAGGATATGTACGAATCCAAACAACTAGAAATCTGAACAAATATGAATCCCTGAGCTCAGCTGTGTACATATGTTGTAACTGTGGCAATGGACTGCACTAAATGCTCCTTGACCAGCAGATGGCTCCCTTCCATTGACCTTCTCAGACTTTAAGCCTCATTTAAGGCCAAAAATCTTGGATGAAAACACCCTGGCTACAGCTAACACTGTAGGTTGGTTTTGTCTCACTATACAGGCAATACTTCACTAAAACCTCCCGATGTCAGGGTTTATAAACGGTCACATTACAAAGACAATTTGACCCTTCCTGTGAATTGTCCACCTTATCATTGCACCCCTTGTTCATAAGCGTATAGATTCAGTTTACACATTATATTTGTAATAAAAAGAAGTAGTGGCTGCAGTAGCAACACAATGCGAAAAACATACAGTAGTAACAGGATACCAGTTGGCCACTTCCAGTGCACACAGCATCATCAAGTATAATGGGAATGGTCTAAATTTTGTACCTTCTAGTTTTGTTTTGTGCCAGTTTAGCCTGCCTTATTCAAGGTGTTGAGGGCATTATCTTTCTGTGAAAATTAACCAATGGTGACATCAGACTGACAGATATTCACTCACCTTACTGGCCTTCAGAACATGTATCTGCTCCTCATTCACTGTGTCCTTATTCTTCTCCAGAAAACCATCACACTGATACTCCACCTGACAGACACAGACAGACACGTGAGGTTATCCTATAAGAAAGACAGTCCATGAACAAGCATCCGTATAGTATTTTCCCCCAAGTCAGCAGTGAAATGACATGGAAAGCAAAAAATAAAAAAAATAACCTTCTCCATTCTTCTCAAGTCTTTATATTATAAAGTTTTAGTAAAACTTTACAATAAGGTTTTATACATATTGTTATTTTAGTATTTTTGAGATACCATTTAGTTAGTCCACACAATAGCTGACATGAAAAATTCTGACTGCAGTTTACACCATTTGTTAACCTAGGACCTAGGTCAATGTTAACTTCTACATACATTAATACCATTTTACATTTCAAGTATAAACATGAATTAAACATTAACATTATTAAATCACCACAATATTCTTATTTTAATATTGTAGTGTA
Source organism: Sinocyclocheilus anophthalmus (assembly GCA_018155175.1). NCBI lineage: Eukaryota > Metazoa > Chordata > Actinopteri > Cypriniformes > Cyprinidae > Sinocyclocheilus > Sinocyclocheilus anophthalmus. Next base: position 724,421 of record JADLZN010008191.1, on the reverse strand, counting down.
TTTATAAATGATTAATTTGTGCACATCATTATATATTTTAAACATATGCCATTATATGAAAAACAGATAATCGCAACTTAAATTTCATGCCGACTTAAATGCTGCAAAAAATGTTTCATGATATTGTACCTGATAAACTTATCTTAACCAATTTAATTTCATTGTAACGTGTTACCAAGCTTATATATTCATTCATTCATTCATTTTACTTTTGTAACCTGTCTCATTTTTATTTCAGAAGAAACATCTGAGATCAATTAGTTATTGTACTTAAATAAATCATAACTAAGAGCTCCATTAACCGCCGTACCCCCTTTTTCCCACTGGCTAATATGGCATTTTATGTGCACCTATTAAATGTTATATTATTACTATTTATTAAATATCATTACTATTCCTTGCATCCTTCACTGTCCTCCACCCTTTCCTAATCTTAAGGAATTCCTTTTATTATTATTGTTTGTTATTACTATCGTTGTCATCATTATCGCTTACAATACTGTTGTCTCCACTGGTCTTGTAATTTTTTTTTTTTGTCGTTATACTTGCTTATTCTGTTATAAATCTGTTAGATACCATGATTTGTATGCTTCCTCCCACACACTTACATACAATGACACACACACACACACACACACACACACACACCACACACACACACACGCTCACAATCACAAGAATACATATACAGGAGTTATCAGAATGATCTTGAAATGTTAGCTAATCTGTATATCAAAATGATACTCTAATACGTTTCTTAGAACTATTTCATATCTATTAATAGTATTTATTGTTTAGAACATCCTTTATGACAGAAGTGTCTTTACAATGTCTTAAAATGCTAGGTCTGTTTCACATATAATACATCTGTGGCCCATCTGACAGAGCTTTTGCAGTTTTTACAAAATGAAATATTGTGATCCATTTTATACGAAGTGGATAACATGTACATCCAAATGGTAATTAATCTCCAGGTAAATTGCATAAATCACATGGATTCAGTCAGATTTACTGAACAGGAAGCATTTGTCTGCCTGTTACTGTGCATGAATCTTGACAACACATGAGTAAATTGCTCCATAATCGTATAATGCTTTATAAAAGTCTATATTACAAAAAAGAGTGTGTTGATAAATAGGCTTAAAGTGCATTGTCAATGTTTGCTGCTGAGTTCAACGTGTCAGCACTGGAACACAGTGACACATGGCTTATGCAAGCAGTGTGAATGCTGTCAATCTGTTAATATGTTGAAATGATTATGCACTGTTTAGACGCAGTATGTATGAGGCAGCTCATTAGGTTTTAGAGAACGGAAATACAATTCGTCTTTGTTTAGACACTGGTATATGAAATGACACGCACTGTGTATATCACAGTTGATCAGAAATGCTGAACCAGCCTGAGTGTGAGCTGTGTGTGTGTGCGTCTACCTTATCTGCAAAGTGCTGAATAATGAAAGCTTTATTGGACATCCGTGGTTTTTCAAAAAGTGCACACGTCTTCAAATGAGTGTTATACAGTTTCTGAGCCCAGGAGTCATCAGAACCCTTCGGCATCTGAGAGAAAGAGAGAGACAGAGAGGTTGTACAGTATATTAAGTAAGAACAGTAGTCTCAAACAGGATTATGTAATTACAATTACACAACACAGTATTTGTTTGTTTGATTGCTTTTACAGTAGTGCTGTCAAAATGAACGCATTCATTTTTTCAGTTTAACGCATACAAATATTTAACGCAATTAACACAGGTGTGGAGCTAGGTTTGGCCACCCCACTCACAACTGCTGCTTCTGTCACTTTTTCTCTTGACAAGAATTGCATTTATTCCGGAATTGCATTTATTACTTTACGGCCACATCAACGGAGACTTTCCAGAGGCGCACTCCAACTTCGCCTCAGCGCCAGCCGCTAGTCAAACGAGGACGGAAAAGGTACAGGTGACTTCAGTAGAACAACAGTGAACTGCAGTCAGATGAGATGTTGTCAGGCCCATAGGGCGACAACTAATTTTCCTGTCCTGTCAGCCATTATACTGTGCTCGCAACACATGCTCTTCAACTGCATGCACAAATGCTGTGGCGTGCACTGAAGTCTATATTATTTCCTGTTAAAGCGCAAAAGAAACTACAAGAATGGAATGTCATAGTTATGTTGTCAGTTAAGTCATGAAGTTACCAAAAAGGTGATTAAACCTGCCTCAAAACTGTGCATGCATGTAATATATGTTATATGTGACCCTGACCCACAAAACCATTCTTAAGTCGCTGGGTAATTTGTAGCAATACCAAATAACATTGTATGGTCCAAATTATAGATTTTTCTTTTTAGGCCAAAAACCTTAGATCTGAAGTAAATAAAGATCATGTATCCATGAGTATCTTTTGTAAATGTCTACCGAAATATAGCAAAACTTAATTTTTATTGGTAAATGCATTGCTAAGGGCCTTTCATTTGTCAACTTTAAGGGGTCATATGATGCGATTTCAAGTTTTCCTTTCTCTTTTGGAGTGTTACAAGCTGATTGTGCATAAAGAAGATCTGTAAGTTGCAAAGACTAAAGTCTCAGATTCAAAGAGATATTCTTTATAAAATTTCAGAGTCGGCCACGCCTACCTTAAACGTCTCGTTCTAACACGCCCCCACTTATCTACCTCACTATGTTGAAATATTTGCATAATGCCGCCAAATGTGCGCGTAAAGAAAGAAGGCGTGGTTTCAGAAACAGCAGTCGTGTTGAAGCAGCATGTCAGGGAGACACTGTGTGTTTCAAATGATTCGCAAGCTCTCGATTCGATTTGATTCTTGATTTTTTTGATTACTTTCAGTGAATATAGTTTTAATACAAATGATATTTCTAAAAAATGAACAGTAAACTTCAGTTTACAAATGGTGAATTAATAAAAAAAAAAAATTAAGAACCACATGCCTGTACTTTAAACCTATTCTTTTTTTTGTATATTTTAACACAAATTATCTTAATTTTCAAATCCCTTAATTTTTGTTTTTTTTTTGGAACAGATGACGGCATAAAAACATTATTTAATTTATCCAATCAAATGAAACTTAACCCTTTTATGTTTGGGCAAACAAGTGCTGCCCAACAGAGGTTTCTGTAAATTAACAAAGAAACCATATGTGATTACTCACTTTACAAATAAATTTATAATATTTATTAATAGTAGCATCAGCTTAAGACTGCTAAATAGTAAATATTTCGGACAGTAAACTTAACTAAACTTTCTTGACGGGTTTCTCCAGCTGCTGTGTATGTGAGTATGACGGTAGAATTTCTCAAATGAAACCATTAATGCTAATGAAGTGACTTCTCATAGCAGCTGGATATGACTTCGTGTTCATATCCTCATATAGTGATACGGGCAGAAGCGAAACCACCCGCGAGCGTCATCCAACGCTTTATTAGTGTGTAGTAACAAAATGCGCCTCACCATCCGCCCTTCTCGTCATTGCGGAAATCATGTGCCCCTTATGTTGTATATCAAACTGCTTCCGCAGATTTTTTTTTTTTGTTTTTTGTAATAGTACATTACTATAGCCTTTCACCTGAGCTTTGCGAATTGCGCGTATGGCCATGATAAGTGCTGAATGAATGACAGGATTTCTGTTGTAACATCGCGCAAGGTAAATAAGGGTGACATCTAGTGGAGAAGACTAATGATAAGATTCACGTTAATCAGATCTTGTTTTAAATGTGCTGAAATAAATACCGGAAAAGATCGATTCGCAGCTTTTGAGAATCGATATCGAATCGACGTCATTTAAAAAACGATTTAATCGGAAAATCGATTTTTTTTTTGCCCAGCCCTATATGTTTTGTTATTAGTTTAAGTATTTGCTATTGCATTTGACAGCTTATGACAGATAGATTACCCCTAAAAAAAAACATAAAACAAATCTGTGAATTTAAAATCTTTTATATAATTTTACATAAAAAATTCTGTGAATTCCGTCAAGATATACCTTGCACTCTTCATCCAGCAGGTCCAGGATGCCCATCTTGGCCTCGATGAGGTTGATACATGGCTGATTATCATAGAAATCAATGAGAGTCCAGGGGATCTGCTCTTTCATATACTCTTCCTGCTCCAACTTAAACACATGCTGCACACGACGGGACAGAAGAGGAGACACATCACAATTTACTACCATAATTCATAATTATCAACAATCAAACATGAACTAATGAGATCTGGTGTCATGTGGAGTGGGTCAGATGGTCTCACCATGTTGAACTGTTGCTGTAGTTTCTCATTGGCATAATTAATACAGAACTGTTCAAAACTGTTGATTTCAAAAGTCTCAAACCTGGAATAATAAAACAAAACATCACAATTCACTTCTGTAAATCTAAACTAAGATCTTTCAGAGGAAATGTAGTCTGTTCTCAAAGGTGTGTATCTGTGCATATGAACACACCCGTAAATGTCTAGGACTCCAATGAACGAGTGCTGTTTGACCGTAGAATGCAGCGCTTTGTTCACATGGTCCACGATCCAGTTGAAGAGTTTGGCGTAGATATGTTTGGCGAGAGCATCGCGGGCGTTTATGGCCTGTAGTTTGGGTATGGGCTTTATGTACGTCTCAGTTGCCGTCTTTAGCTTCTTATGACACAGCCAATGAGACATGTCTTGATATGTCACACCCATCAATTCACAAAACACACTCAGATGACCATTATTCGGCTGGAGGGAAAAGAGAGAGAGAATTACATCATTACTACACAATGAAACATTTTCTTACAGTTAAAATTGGAGGCTCTGGGCTATTTGGGTAAAAATTATCCTGTATGTGTAAAAATGCAATTAATTGTAAAACTTAAATTAAAGTTTGAAATAAACCACAATGTTGTCACAAAAATGTAAACTGTATTATCGCACAGCTCTATTTAAAGTTGGATATACATTATACACTAACCAATTTCATCTGCATAATGTTACATACAAAACACTCACATAAAGCAATATATACTATAGAGCAAGTCTGCCTGATGTTTTCTTTTTTGCATTTGCAAAATATGGCTATGCTATTGCCCAGCTCTTTATACAAAAGATAGATAGATAAATAGGTTGCACTTTATTTTACAGTATGTGCACTTACGTGTACTTACAATGTACTTAGGCTAATAAAAGTAATGTATTAGTAACTACATGGTTAAGTTTAGGTTCAAGATTAGTACCTAGTTATTACCTAGTATTACCCAGTCTTGAATCTTATTGTCATCACTATAACACGTATAGTATGTACACGTGGACTGTAAAATAAAGTGCTACCGATAAATATGTCCAACTTTATGAGCCTACATACAGTATATTATACTCGCAGAGGGTGATATATACTAAATAGCATATCACAACTGCTTGTATCTTCGAAATATGTAAATTATTTTATTGCCCAGCTCTAATCTGCTAAATGAGACTACCACTCATGAAGATATTGAGGTCTTATAAACATTAACATCATGATTTTCTGTAAAGCTGCTTTGTAACAATGTGTATTGTAAAAAGTGCTATACAAATAAATTTGATTAGAACAAAACATTTTTTACTAGTTTTTGTCATAAAATGCATACAGTGACATTGCACTTCAACCTGATTCGTTATTTGGTTTATATTTTTACCATGTAACAACAGAATCGCCCACAGTAGATATCAGCCAAAATGCCAATCCACATACTTGAACTTTAAAGTCAACATGAAACTCACTAGAATAATACTGCTGTCCGAATCTCTATCCTTCACTTCAATGTTCCCCAGGTGCAAAATTGAAGCCAGAATCTGAAACAAGCCCAACTGATAGGACTCATTTACACCTGAAGAGAGACAGCAACAAATTAACAATATGAAAAATCAAGAAATCAGTTCAATTTGTGTTTGTTTATAATCAACATTATTCTGAGTTTGCACCGCAGTGCATTGAAGCAAGAACATACATTATTAATTTATATTTACTGTCGCTATTCCAGAATATTAAGAATTTTAGGCCTATGAGTCCTGCATCGATTCAGTCTGCCATACATTTTGTAGCTTATAGAAATATATGAATTTAAACCATCAGCACTGGACAATGCAAGGTTAAAACTACACCTTATTTCTGCATTTGGAAGGGCATTTTACGACACAAATTCCCTAGCACATGTCATTTTCACAAAAGGCGTTGTGTTGTTTTGTAAAATTTCTTGTAACATTTTGGTTTGATTCCTACAACTACCCACATGCAAAAACTTCTTAGGTTAGCAGTTGTTCCCCGATAGTACCTTGAATCTTATCCGTGTATACAGGTGCATCTCAATACATTAGAATGTCCTTGGAAAAGTTCATTTTTTTCAGTAGTTCAACTAAAATTGTGAAACTCGTGTATAAAACAAATTCAATGCACACAGACTGAAGTAGTTAAGTCTTCTTTTAATTGGGATGATTTTGGCTAACATTTAACACAGCCCCACATTCTTATCTCTCAACAATTAGAATCTTCATACGACCAGTAAAAAACATTTTAATGATTGTTTGGCCTTCTGGTAAAAGTTTTTCATTTACTGTACATGACTCAATACTTGGTTGTGCTTGTTTCAAAAAACAAAATGGATCAACACCAGCAGATGACATTGTACCCTAAATCATCACAGACTGTGGAAAATTAACTCTGGACTTCAAGCAACTTGGCTATGAGCTTCTCCACCCTTCCTCCAAACTCATCACCTTGGTTTCCAACTGAAATACAAAACTTGCTCTCATCTGAAAAGATGACTTTGGACCACTAGGCAACAGTCCAGTTATTCTTCTCCTTAATCCAGGTAAGATGCCTCTGACGTTGTCAGTGGTTCAGGAGTGCCTTAACAAGAGTAATACGACAACTGTAGCCAAATTCCTTTGACACATCTGTGTGTGGTGGCTCTAGATGCCTTGACCCCAGCCTCAGTCCACTCCTTGTGAAGATCACTCAATTCTTGCATCGATTTTGCTTGCAATCCCATAAGCTGGCGGTTCTCTCGTTGTTTTTTCTTTTTTCTTCCACACTTTTTCCTTCCACTCAACTTTAACATGCTTGGATACAGCACTCTGTGAACAGTCAGCTTCTTTGGCAATTAATGTTTGTTGCTTACCCTCCTTGTGAAGGGTGTCAAATGATTGTCTTCTGGACAACTGTCAAACCAGAAGTCTTCCCCATGATTGTGTAGCCTAAAGAACCAAACTGAGAGACCATTTTGAAGGCTCAACAAACCTTTGCAGGTGTTTTGAGTTGATTAGCTGATTGGTTTGCATGTCACCATATTCTAATTTGTTAAGATAATGAGTTGGTGGGTTTTTGTTAAATGCGAGCCCAAATCATCACAATTAAAAGAACCAAAAAAACTACTTCAGTCTGTGTGCATTGAAATAATTTAATACACAAGTGTTCACAAAGGTGAGTTTAATACGAATAAATGACTTTTCCACGCCTTCTAATTTATTTGCAATGCCCTGTATATAGTCTGTGGCATTTCATTCAAATCCCTGTGGCATAGTAAAATACATTTAAAATGAAAATAAACAGAATTTAGACAGTTTTGACTAGAAATTAATCCAAGTCCGATATTAGATACTGTAATTTAATTTCTATCTCATCTGAGCTGGTTATTTTGAGCATTAAACTTTCAACGACATGAGAAATCGTTGAACTTTAAGTCTGACCTAGCAGTGTGAAGGCGTTTCTGGTGGTCGACATCTCCTTGGCATCATCTATTCCATCTATCACTGGGTTCCTGCCCTGTTTGGTGTAGTGAAAATCATCAGCCTTTCCTGAGGGGAAACACACACACAAATTAATTACACCACACAAATACACAAACAGCAGACCTTCTGAAGGATCTATTCCAAGGAAATAATATGTTCATCAATAAAGCTATAATTGTGCAAGAAACTCCCCAACCATTAAAGGGATAGTTCACCCAAAAATAAAAATTCTGTCATTAATTACTCACCCTCATGTCGTTCCAAACGCAAGACATTCGTTCATCTTCGGAACACAAATTAAGATACTTTGATGAAATCCAAGAGTTTTATGACCCTGCACTGACAGCAACACAACTACCACGTTCAAAAGAAGGCCCCTAAAGGTAGTAAGGACATTATTAAAATAGTCCACGTGACATCGGTGGTTCAACCTTCATTTTATGAAGCTACGAAAATACTTTTTTCCCGCAAAGAAAACAAAAATAACGACTTTATTCAACAATTCTTCTCTTCCGTGCCAGTCTGTACCGACATTCTTGAGTACCAGGACGCATGCGTGTGGTGCTGCTGACGCAAGAGTTGGCATTCTGATGTAGAACCTGGATGCGCTGCACTTTGTTTACAAGCAGAGGAATGCACACGTAGGCATCGTGGTATTCGTGTAAATGTGCCCATCGAAGAAATTGTTGAATAAAGTCGCTATTTTTGTTTTCTTTGCATAAAAAATGCTTCTCGAAGCTTCATAAAATTGAAGTTGAACCACTGATGTCACATGGACTTTTTAACATTATCCTTACAACTTCTGGCCTGGTCAAAATGCTCTCGATTTCATCAAAATATATGAATTTGGTGTTCAAAGAGGAACAGGTCTTACGGTTTGGCACACAGAGGTGAGTAATTAATGACAGAATTTTCATTTTTGGGTGAACTAACCCTTTAAGACAGAAATTAATGCCCGCTTACCATGCATGTTTCAGTGACCCAATTTCCGATGTTTTTACCCCAATGTGACAGATCGGATATGGCCCACGAACGTGTAAGCAGGAAAAAAGCACATGGATTCCGATATTCTCAGATCGGTTTTAGGCCTCATTCATATGTGGAAATAAATCTGATATGAATCGGATACGTGCATTTGCCGTGTAAGCAGACAGATCGGATATTCGCTTGTTAAAGCGAGTTGGATGTCAAAGGTTTTTGAAACATCTTGCAGTACAGATATACTGTATCTATTACAAATGAAACATCTCTATTTGACTAGAAGAGCATTCATTATTTTTGTTTGTGTTAAATAAGAGGCGATCTGGCACTGAAATGTGTTGCTTTTGAAATCATGCTGAGTGATCGTTGCCGCTGTAATCAGTGACGGTGGCTCGTGCACAGACGAGTGCTTCAATCTATTGCTAACTGTTTTTAGGGGTTCCTTTATTATTCATCTCACACTGACTCACCATCACACCATTCATTGTGTGTTTAATAGAGGAAAACTATACGGAGCGATCATAACCCAGACTCCGACCTTAGCAAGTTCTAACCCGTAGACCCTTAGTCACCACGATGTGTACCGCGTCTTCTGTGTATATACAGTATCACGTGATGTCGTGAAATCGGTACTAATTAATGATTTGATGACGGATGAACAGCCTATCGCTATTAAAAAATGTTTCTCATGGTTCCGTCAATACGGCTAAACTTGGCATTCGTATTCCTTGACTCTCAGACTGTTCCTATACAAAGTAGGATATGCTTTATTAATAGTGTGTGCAGAGTTTGGTCTTTTAATATCACTGTCTAATGCATTGAGCCACGTCAAGTTAAGCCTGTGTAGTTTAAATGCAGATATCGGATACAGGTCACTTTTAAAAGAAGGTTACTTTCGGGTCATCAAAAAAATCAGATATAGTAAAAAATACAAAGCCCTGTTTACAGATTAAACGAATGATACACTGTTGCTTGGAAACAGAGACCTTATTGAGATACACACTCACACATAAACCCTCACATTAACGGGGCGCCAGCTGAGCAGGAAGTCAGCTGAGTAGGCAACCAGAAGGAGAGAGCACAGAGCCAGCAGTGTGTGTGTGTGTGTGTGTGTGTGTGTGTTTCGAGCAAGTGGGTGAAGCGAACAGAGAAGAGATGATATGAAGAGGTGTGTGTGAAACTGAACCACAGTACCTACAGTATTCATATGTGGTTGTGTGTGTGTGTTTGCATAGCATGTGTGTGTATTTAGACCTGCACAGCCCGCCTCTCAGTAGGACATCTCTGATATACTCTCTCCATGCTGTGCCAACACGAACACACTCTAATCAGACACGTTACCCACAAACACACGTTTACTAGGGCCCTATGAAAATCTGTTTTACTTTTTTCAAAATTCTGTTGTTGTTTTTTTCGATTTAAATTTTTCTGGATTCTATTAAACTACATTTTTGTCATCAAAAACCATGTCTAATTAACGAAACCTATACTATTTAACAACTATTCATTGTATATTAAACAAAAATTTAATTTTTAGAGCCCTTTGAAATGTTTTAATTTTCTCTCCAATTCGGTTTAATTTTTCCCAATTTCCAAATTGTTCTGTTTTAACAGTTTAATTAAATGTTAATATCAGAAAAAGAATGTCTAATAAATTGAACAATTGGATAGGGCCCTATGTTTTATTACATTTTTTCATAGATTGTTTTCATTTTTTCCGGATTTATGATTTAATGGTAAAAATGGTGGCAATCAAATAAAGCATAAAACATACACAATTTAATATGTAAGCAAATGATAATTGTGACCTTGGACCACAAAACCAGTCTTAAGTGTCAATTTTTCGAAATGAAGTTATACATCACCTGAAAGCTGAATAAATAAGCTTTCCATTGTATGGTTTGCTAGGATTGGACAATATTTGGCCGAGATACAACCATTTGAAAATCTGGAATCTGAGGGTGCAAAAAAAAATCTAAATATTGAGAAAATCAATAAAGTTGTCCAAATGAAGTTCTTAGCAATGCATATTACTAATCAAAAAATAAGTTTTGATATATTTATGGCAGGAAATTTACAAAATATCTTCATGGAACATGATCTTTTCTTAATATCCTAATGATTTTTGGCAAAAAAGAAAAATCGATGATTTTGACCCATACAATGTTTTGTTGGCTATTGTTACAAATATACCCTTGCGACTTAAGACTGGTTTTGTGGACCAGGGTCACAATTAACAATTCCTTTTATTTTTTTATGACAAACAAAGTGCTGCACACTTTAAAAAAAAATAATACATTTTTAATAATTGCATTATTATTGTCACGGTGTGTAGGAGGGAAACGAGGAGAGGAGAGGACGTTCAAAACTTGACTTTTAATAAACAAACCAAATGAAAAGGAACACTAACATAGGGAGCGCAGGAGACACACACGGAATGACGTTTAAGACTCGACAAGGAAACATGAGGCAGACTACAAATTTATACTAAACTTAACGAGGGACAGACAGGTGCGAGGAATCAACTAATACTGAGCCACACCTGGAAACAGAACAACAAACAAACACAGGAAAACATAGGTAGGTAGCAGAGCAGATGGGGAGCAAAAACACAACACAGAGAGTCCAGAATCCTGACAAATATTATATTATAATCATTAGTAATATTTATTAATAATTAATATTATAAATACTATAATATTATAGTATTTTCTTCACATTTACCTTTCTTTTTCAAAGTTAAACCCCACTTTTATTTTTGATGGGTTTTTGTCAGGACCTTTTCATTTATGTGGTATTAATAGAAGATATTTAAATACGATTGGATATTAAATTGTACAACCATACTTTGATTTATTCATCCAATTTGCCCAATGATGTGACATTCTGCACCTTAATTAATTATATTATTATTACTGATTCTTGTGATCCATCCGCTTTCTTGCATATAGAACATAGGACCTAAGGTTTAGTTAGCTATGGTATTTAAATGGGGACATGCTTATAGAGTTATTAGCAATTACTTTGATATAAAATAATGATATTAATCTTACTAACTTTTAAACATGCAATTTTTCCTAAATATTTTTGTTAAAACAGCATTGTGTGTTTGGCTCACCAAGTTTCAGGGCTTTGAACTCCGGGAGGTGAGCAGATGCACAGAGCTGATAGAAGATATGATAATTCCTCTCTTCATCCGCCTGAAAAACAAAAGATGCAAGAAAAACAAAAATAACAAATAAGATAATTTTTAAAAAGTACCAGGTATACTAAATATCCATCCCAGTACAACCATCCAACACAATCGTATTCTACTTTGAGTTATATATGATAAATGGACATATTGGATGGAAGGCAATTTGGCCTGAACAGAAATTCTGGACAGCCTACAAAATTTCATGATTTTTCTTTAAGAATTTTGTATTTCCATTTTTTATTAAGATTAATTAATTATGAAGATGTACTTTTTAATTAATTGTTCTAAAGCTCTAAAAACATTTCAGGAATTAAAAGAATAAATAACTTAATAAATAACCTCTTAAAGTTAGGATACCTCTAACTTAAATACGCAAAGGTAAGATGTTTAATTAATGTATTGGTTTGTTTAAAATCTTAAGCATTACAATATACAGTAACTTTAGCTGCATGTAACACATATTACTTTTACTGAGGATATCCCTGATTACTCTGAAGTGACCGATCAATAATGAAAACAATGATTATGTTATGATTATGTGTAATGTAATTTTTCCCTGAATTTTTTTTAATAGAAAATTACTCAAATGGGTACCTCAATTACCTTTGAGTTGATAAGCAAGTCTTCATCAAATACTGCCATGTAATAAAACCAGATAACACCAGAAATATAGAACTATAATATAGTTATAGAAATATAGAAAAAAAAAATATAGAACTTTGAGATTTTTTCCAAGAACTGTGGTTACTGTAGGAACGCTCTTACATACGATTTAGAATTTACCTTAAGAAATTTCTTAACTTGTTTCTTAAGATGATTCATTTCATGAATCCAGCCTCAGAACCCATAAAGACATTTTCCATAAAACATATAAATCCATAACTCTATTAAATGCACTCTGCCTCTTTGTCCCATTAAACTAGACCATAAAAATGTATCAAAACTTTAGGAGAAGAATAAAAGAGGTGAATTCATTAAGAATGAATTGCACCCTCTGTCAGTGTAATTTTGTTTTTAAAAGATTATCATTTAATGCGTAAAAGCAAACTGTACACAAATATTTATTTTTAATAATAAGACAACATTACCGGTGCCAGACAAATAGCACTGACTTCTGTGCATAATACATCTAAAATACCTAATTTATATAGAAACGAGCATTCACACTAAAGAGAAGGCACATACCAGTGCAGCTTGTAGGTGATTAGTGAATAAGATGTAGGTTTCTGTGATGAAACACCACACTCAAAAGTGGTGAAACACGTTACTGTCAGAGTAATGCATTCTAAGTATGTATTGTACAACAAGCTTGCAAAACAGCATTAAAGTCTGCATATACATACTTGCATAAAGTATATTTCAAGTCAAATTCTGCATCTTACACAATCACACACACACACTTAACTCATCTGGAATTCCCCTAAGCACAACAGTAGTCTGTAAAAGTATGTTACATAACACTGAACAGACATGTTTAACTCCATTATCCTCATTCCTGTCCTGTTTTAATCTTTCTAAAGCTTCCCAGAAGGAGAAAAACCCTCTGAATTCCTGCCGTTTCTCACACCATGGGCCAAATGAGATAGTTTATGTAGGGCTGATCAGTTTAGGGGCCAATAATAGAGGTGCAATCCTGGCTAACAGTCTTAAACTATATCTTTCAGATTTTGGCAAGTGAAGGGCCTAAAACTGTGTCAGTGAACACCAAAACCTAAATTAAAGTTTGTATTTAGCAGCAAAATAAAGTTAAAACACCATTTATTCAGTAAAAAATTTATTAATCAAATGTATTTAATAATCAACACTCTTTACAAACGTTTATATTTAAAAAAATGCACATTAGTTCATTTTTATATCAACGATTATTAATGATATATTAATTCATTGTTGAAATATAAACATTTAAATAGTGGCTGTAATTAAAACTTGATTTTCATTCATTTAAAATTTATTTAACTTGATATTTTTCAGCATGGGATGAGATATATTTTTAATCAACATTTTTTCATCTTATTTCTGAACTTATCACAGTGCATTCTGGAAGTGTCTTCTCTGTGAAGGAATTGGATACCAAAAAAAAAGGGTACTATCCAAGAAGGCAGAATAATATTAGTTGATAGCTCACCATGGAGTCTTGGAAGTGTAGAAGGACACAGGAGCCTTCAAGGAATGAAAATAGCCCTGTGAATTAAATCCCTGAGGTATCTGAGAGGAGCTAAAATTAGAGCTGACTCAAGCAGGAAGTGTGGTGTGCTTCAGAGGGTGCGGCAGCTGGCTGCTCCTGTATGTGTACACTGTCCTATGCCATTCCTCAAAGCAGTTTCAAATTCTAGTCTGAATTCATATTGCAGTATTGGTTTTTCTATTTTAATCAATTCTGATTTTGATAAACTGATATTGATCATGATTTCCAGCTAATAAATTGCAATAAGCTTTGTTCTTTGTTACTTTTGATATGAAACAAACTCTCAGCTTTCAAACTGTCAATTTCATAACAAAACTCAAGCAATAAACACCTTCAAACAATAAATACCACAGACAGATCACTGTAGCCACCTCAGTTCAAGCGGCAGCACAGAACATGAATGAACCATTCATCTCTTCCGTTTTACTACTAGTTATAGCACAAAATAAACATGAATGAACATCAGAAGAAATGTACCATGTCTTATAATCTATCAATCAGTGTTTCAACCATGAAACCACTGACACAGTTTTAGGCCTTCCCTTGCCAAAATCTGAAAGATATAGTTTAAGATTGTTAGCCAGGGTTGCACCTCTATTATTGGCCCTAAACTGATCAGCTCATTTGGCCCATGGTGTGACAAACGGCTGGAATTCAGAGGGTTTTTCTCCTTCTGGGAAGCTTTAGAAAGATTAAATCAGGACGTCAATAAAACGGTTTGTAAACAATGTGACATAATTTTACATTTACCTCAGAAAAGCTGTTTTTTTCATTGTATATATAAAGCCATGTCTCTAATCCAATGCGTTTTAGACACAAAACCTTTTTGAACATATTAAAAACCATTAAAAAGCTTCAAAAGTGCACACAGAGTTAATCTCTGAATCACTAGTTTTTGATAACATCTGGTGGTAATTCTGAAACACAGGAGGCTTTTAGTTTAAGACTCAACAGAAGAAACCACACATTCATTCAATATTCCAGAGGGGGGAAAAAACGGCATGGAAAGTCACATATGAGGGCAAAGAGAGAAATCAACATCTCCATCTGAAAGGCACATAGATTTCCATGGTCTTCTCACTACCATTTTCTGGACTGATTTTTAAACATTCATGTATGTGTGTCTTTGTTAAATGGATTTGCTTTGCTCTTTTGAAATGAAAAAGAGTTTGATACACTATGTCGATATTAGTGGTTAAACGGATCGTAGTTGATCCGTGATCCGTACGGACCAAGCCCCACGGTTTGGCACGCATGTGATCTGCGGATTAATTGCAAAATTGAACCATAATAAGAGTATAAGTTTATCATTTGATCGTATTTACACAAGCAAGCAAATTTGAAACAATTCCAGAGAGAAAAGGCGAAAGGGAACTCGATTTGTTACTCCCGTGCTGTTCTCTACGCGCACAGCCGCACACACATGAAGCGCGCACACACGTTTCAGATGGCACGCGAACACCGAACTAAATCCTTTTCTGAATCCTCTGAACAGACACATACACATACAATTATGACAAAATACCCATCTCGACAATCATTCAGGTAAACGCAGTCAGTTATGTCTCAAGTGAATGAAAACAGCTGAGAAAGAAATCAGATGTGATGTGTATCATTATATCGGATCTCGACAATCATTAAGGTAAACGCAGTCAGTTATGTCTCAAGTGAATGAAAATCAGCTGAGAAAGAAATCAGATGTGATGTGTATAATTATATCGGATCCGTGCATCAGGTCTTAAAGGGACAGCGGCCAATAAATACTGCTGCTGTCATTAATGATCATCAAACAACAAAACAGCTGTGATAAAAATCTATATTTAATTTATACAGTGAACACTATGTGGTGTTATTTTCCCTAATTATTACATTTCTGTATTTGCTTACTACCAACCTTATTTTATTTGTAACATATTCTGTTGTATTTATCTATTGTATATTTGTTATTTTTACTGGCTGTTCTCTTGTCTCTTTAATCATGTTTAAACTTTCTTAGTTAATCTAGTAGTATTTGCTGTGGTATCAAAGAAGTACTTTGCTTTAAGTAATAAATGGAAAGCAAGATAAATTGAAATATTTTTCTTTTCTTGCTGATCTGAAAAATGATCCGATCCGTGGGTCAAAAACCGTAATGTGATCCGAACCGTGAGATTTGTGATCCGCTGAACCACTAGTCGATATACTCTACCATTCATTCAAATTCAGTCTATTCAAAATAAAAATGAAAACTACAAAAGTGACTGAGAAATTGGTATGGCACCACAACCACAATACATTAACATATGACTACCCAAATTTATATCTCAATAGGATTTTATACCAAAAGCACAATTACTCATTTCATCAAAAAGGGTAGGCAATCCTGACATAAGTCAAGTTTTAAAGGTACAGTAGCAAACAGCCTGTTTAATTTTAAATGCCAGAGAAAGAGTGGAAAATGGGCTTGATATGTCATGCATGCTTGTTCCTTACCTGAAATACAACACGTGATTTCTCCAAGAGATATGTCCTCATGTTCGCACCGATAATGTGATACTTCTTATCAAAGCCTATCTCAATGTATTTTCCAAATCGACTGCTATTGTCATTCCTGGTGGTCTTGGCGTTACCGATGGACTAGAAATGAGAGGAGAAAGACATCAGCTTGAGTGAACGTTCTGGACTGACCTATGGGTTTCTTTATTGTTTTAGTTAGAAGAGGACAGGGTTAAAAGTTAAAGGAGTATACAGAGAGGTAATTGATTTAAAAAGCACAGGGACAGGAAGATCTTGTGTGTGGGAGACGACACACAGTGTTGCATCTCTGGGTCTCTACAGCAGGTCAGGAAGTTGATACTGTCTCCCCCACAGAGCAGAAACCTGCTGAGTAACACTATCAGAATCAGCAAGCAACGAGCTTCTGAATGAACATCATCCTTATAAGGCACGAATTCATTAAACCTGACTAAACAAGCTCAGATCATGTGTGTTTTTTAAGGTGGTTTTCACATTGGGTTTCACCTGTTTGTACCTACTGTAGGTATGTACTAGAGTCTAATTTTACCCTGAACAGGTCTCTTTCAGATTGTGTTATTAAGCTCTGAACAACAGTATAAAAGTGCATTTGGTTTTATTTTCTTAAAATCTACCACAGCACTTTCCTAAACATGAAAGCATTTCACACATGAAAATTTGACTGATCCTTGATGTGACTGGAGACAGCAAAGACAGCAAATTTGATCTAATATTTAATGTTTTTTTTTGTTTTGTTTTTTGTTAAATGTTATAGATTTAAATAGCCAATAACAACTGTAAATATAACCAAATGTACAAAGGTCTCAATCATTTATCTATAATGAAACCATAATATTTAAATAAATCATATTCAGCACAATAAGGTACACATTTTGATGAAGTGATTGTTTTGATATTATGAGATATATATATATATACATTATTTTAGCTAAAGTATTCAATACTCAATCAATACAGGGGGCCTTAGCTTCATGCCGAGTGTGAAAAGTGAAAACTTTGCAACCTCATACATTTATATGATTTGTAAAAAAAAATAAAACACTTTTATGATTATTTTACCACCAAATGTGTTACTCCATCCATGCTCAAAGAGGATACACATTTTTGCGCAATCATAAAGGGGCATCTCAATAAATTAGAATTCATGGAAAAGTTCATTTATTTCAGTAAAACTCAAATTGTGAAACTCGTGTATTAAATAAATTCAATGCACACAGAATGAAGTAGTTTAAGTCTTTGGTTCTTTTAATTGTGATGATTTTGGCTCACATTTAACAAAACCCCACCAATTCACTATCTCAACAAATTAGACTACTTCATAAAACCAATAAAAAAAAACATTTTTAGTGAATCGTTGGCCTTTGGAAAGTATGTTCATTTACTGTACAATACTTGGTAGGGGCTCCTTTTGCTTTAATAACTGCCTCAATTCGGCGTGGCATTGGAGGTGATCAGTTTGTGGCACTGCTTAGGTGGTATGGAAGCCCAGGTTTCTTGACAGTGGCCTTCAGCTCATCTGCATTTTTTGGTCTCTTGTTTCTCATCTTCCTCTTGACAATACCCATAGATTCTCTATGGGGTTCAGAACTGGTGAGTTTGCTGGCCAGTCAAGCAAACCAACACCACGGTCATTTAACCAACTTCTGGTGCTTTTGTCAGTGTGGGCAGGTGCCAAATCCTACTGGAAAATGAAATCAGCATCTTCAAAAAGCTGGTCAGCTGAAGGAAGCATGAAGTGTTCCAAAATTTATTGGTAAACGGGTGCTGTGATGTTGGTTTTCAAAAAACACAATGTATCAACACCAGCAGATGACATTGCACCCTAAATCCTCACAGACTGTGGAAACTTAACACTGGACTCCAAGAAACTTGGGCTATGAGCTTCTCCACCATTCCACCAGACTCTAGGACCTTGGTTTCCAAATGAAACAAAACTTGCTCTTCTGAAAAGAGGACTTTGGACCACTGGGCGACAGTACAGTTCTTCTTGTTTTTAGCCCAGGTAAGACGCCTCTGACGTGTCTGTGGTTCAGGAGTGGCTTAACAAGAGGAATACGACAACTGTAGGCAAATTCTTTGACACGTCTGTGTGTGGTGGCTCTTGATGCCTTGACCCCAGCCTCAGTCCATTCCTTGGGAAGTTCACTCAAATTCTTGAATCGATTTGACTTGACAGTTTTCATAAGGCTGCGGTTCTCTCGGTTGTTGTGCATCTTTTTCTTCCACACTTTGTCCTTCCACTCAACTTTCTGTTAACATGCTTGGATACAGCACTCTGTGAACAGCCAGAATATTCGGCAATGAATGTTTGTGGCTTACCCTCCTTGTGACGGGTGTCAATGATTGTCTATGGACAACTGTCAGGATCAGCAGTCTTCCCCTGATTGTGTATAGCCTGGTGAACCAAACGAGGACCATTTTGAAAGGTAAGGAAAACTTGCAGGTTTTGAGGTTGATTAGTGATTGGCGATGTCACCATATTCTAATTGTTTGAGATAGTGAATTGGTGGGTTTTTGTAAATGTGTGCCAAAACCATCACGATTTAAAAGAACCAAAGACTTAAACTACTTGTGTGCATTGAATTTATTTAATCCAAGAGTTTCACAATTTGAGTTGAATTACTGAAATAAATGAACTTTTCCACGACATCCTAATTTATCGAGATGCACCTGTATATCATGGATGTAGTGAAAACCATTTTTTTTAAAGTGTGCCTTTAGCCCATTTGTCATACGAGCATTCATGGTAACACTGAACTTACATTAACACACATGCGGGCACTCAAACACACACATACACACTCTCTGTGCTGCTGTTCCGAGGGAAATGAGCCCTGGGGAGATGAAGACCATGCAGTGAAGGGCAGATATAACTCTCTGAATAAGACACTCATGTTTAGCCAGTGAGCTTTTAGTCTCTCAGCCCAAGGGGTTTGGCTTTCTGAAATATGAATGTCTGTATTATTAAAGACCTTCATGAAAACAAACAGCCCAAGTCTCAGTACTGAGTCCAGAACGACACACTGATCTAATAATGCAGGAAAAGCTCACCTCCATGATAGGGTTGGATGCCAGAACTTTTTCTTCCACATTTGCTTCGCTGGCAGAGCCGCTGACAGTGGCAAAGAAGCGCATGGCATATTTGGCTGAAACAGTTTTCCCTGCTCCAGATTCTCCACTCACAATGATGGACTGATTCCTCTCATCCCTGAATGATGTGAAAAAAATTCAAGATAAATGCAAGGGGGGAAAAAAAAGTTCTACTTTTTATTTTTTTAAGAAAATGTGAGTGGTGTTTGCCCATTTAAAACTTTTATTGCTTTTAAGATGTTTCTACGCAATGCTAGGGCATTGCTGGGAGTTACTAGGGTTTCTGAATGGTTGTTAGGGAGCTGCTAGGTGTTGTGGGTGGTTCCTAGGGTGTTCTGGGTAGTTGTTAGGTGGTTACTAAGGTGTTCTGGAGGTGTACAGCAAGGACTGTAGAGGAAAAACACAAGGCTTTGAGGAAATTATGTTTCACCAAAACTGCAGCATTTGCAATACAGGCATCCATTTATCAATGAAAATTTCAGACAGACAGGTCCAGTTGTGTAAACCATTGCAGCTGCATTGAAAAGAAGTGAGTGACCCAAGAAAATGAACGAGAGAAACATTACCGTGGCTGGTCTATTTATGGCTGAGCTGCAGTGAGCAACATCCTGACCTATAAACCTTCTCTTTCGATTGAGCAGTATAGCTCATACTCACACACTTACCAGCTGACAGTAAAACCAGAGACATACTCTGTGCAAACGTGAATGCTTTGGCTAATGCAATGCAAGCTCAGTTCCATTGTACATACAGTGCTTAACAAATTTATTAGACCACCACCACCCAATGTAAGGTTTGTGCCACAGCTGCCCCCAAACTAACAGAATTGGTGATTACCAAAATCTTTTTTATGTTTCTGTAATGGGTAATCCACCAGTATGTGTAAGCTCTTTAGTCACAGTAGTATTTGTAATTGTAAAATATAATTGTTGTTGTTATCCATGAATTTTCAAAATTACAGTTTTACAAGAAAGGCAGAAAAAATAGTAAAGTACTTTATTACAGTCAAATAAATTTGTCAAGCACTGTATATTTATTATATCACTTGTCATAATAAAGAGAAAACAGAAATATTTTAGGAATATGTCAAAAACTTGTTTAAAACTAAAATCTTTATTTATTAGGCAAATAACAAACTGAAACAACTACTGTAAATAGTCTTTATTCATGCATAATAACCAAAAAACGTAATATTGTGTATGGCCTCCTTTGCCCTTGATAACATTCTTGCTGGCACTGTTTTTATGTACTTTTCCACAGTATCTGTTGTTATTGACTGTAATTGGGCATATAAATAAAAAATTATAATAAAGTGCTTTACCATTTTTTCCTGCCTTTCTTGTAAAACAGTCAATTTGAAAATGCATAGATAACAAGAATAATTATATTTGATCATACTATCTACTGTGACTAAAGAGCTTACACATATTGGTGGATTAACCATTACAGAAACATAAAAAAATTATTTTGGTAATCACCAATACTGTTAGTTTAGGGCAGCTGTGGCACAAATCTTACATTGGGGAGTGGTGGTGGTCTAATAAATTTGTTAACCACTGTAACTGTACCTTAAAAGCGTAGTCACAAACCTTGAAACAGAACTAATTAACCACTCTCGTGTCATTCCAAACCCATATGACATTTCTGAGGCCTAATGTTGTTTGGACCCCAAAATTCTTCAAAATACAGTATCATCTTTGGTTTTCCAAAGCACAGAGAAAATCATGCTGATTTGGAACTTGACAGTGAGTAAATGATGACAGTTTCATTTTGGGTGAACTATTGCTTTTAACATGCTTTTGCATTTAGGGCAATAGACCTTCAAACATCTGTGCATTACTTGAAGGTAATGCGTTACTAAGACCCCAACATACTTGAAACCAAATCAAACAATGAACAGGTGTGATGTAATTTCAAGCTAAATCTAACATATTTATCTTAACATCTTATTAATTTAACCAGCTTCAACTTGTTCAACCCCACCTGGCCATCTGTTTGTAAGCCTCTTCTGCCACTGCGAAGATGTGAGGGTCCATGTCACCCATATTCTGCCCGCTGTATGCGTTAATGATGTCAGTTCCATAGATGGGCAGCGTCTCATATGGGTTTATAGCAACTAGAACAATACCTGGGTCAAACAATAAAAAACACTGAGCTCAATAATTCTAGATACATTGTGTGTCTAGTGTGTGTGTGTATGTGTGTTTACCGCAGTACGTGTAGATGAGTTTGGAATCGATGAAGCGCACTTTCAGATTGTGTAACACAGCGGGCTCGTGAAGGTAACTGAGAGCCGTCAGGTCATTTTCTCCCACCAGGATATCTGGGTTACGGAGGTGTGGCAAGTTGTTTGTCTTGGGGTCCAATTTGTACTCCAGTTCCTATACAAATATATATACATATATATGACAAATTATATGTATGATTATACAGGTGCATCTCAATAAATTATGTCGCCTTCCCCATGGAAAAGTTCATTTTATTTCAGTAATTCAACTCAAATGTGAAACTCGTGTATTAAATAAATTCAATGCACACAGACCGAAGTAGTTAAAGTCTTTGGTTCTTTTAATTGTGATGATTTTGGCTCACATTTAACAAAAAAAAAACAATTCACTATCTCAACAAATTAGAATACTTCAAAAGACCAATAAAAAAACATTTTTAGTGAAGTGTTGGCTTTCTGGAAAGTATGTTAATTTACTGTACATGTACTCAATACTTGGTAGGGGCTCTTTAATTACTGCCTCAATTCGGCATAGCATGGAGGTGATCAATTTGTGGCACCGATGAGGTGGTATGGAAGCCCAGGTTTCTTTGACCGTGGCCTTCAGCTCATCTGCATTGTTGGGTCTGGTGTCTCATCTTCATCTTGACAATACCCCACAGATTCTCTATGTTTTCAGGTCTGGTGAGTTTGCTGGCCCAGTCAAGCACACCAACACCATGGTAATTAACCAACTTTTGGTGCTTTTGGCAGTGTGAAATCAGACATCTTCAAAAAAACTGGTCGGCAGAAGGAAGCATGAAGTGCTCCAAAAGTTCTTAGTAAACGGGTGCGGTGACGTTGGTTTTCAAAAAAAACACAATGGACCAACACCAGAAGATGACATTGCACCCCAAATCATCACAAGGCGCGTTTCCATTACCCTTCAAATCACGCAAATTGAAATTGCGAATTGAAAACACACCTAATGGAAACGCGTCAATTTCGCAAAAAAACGCCCATATATCGCAAAAAAGATTTTACGCTCGCATGAGGTGGTTTTTCAGGCAATGCACAAAAGGATTCATTCGCAAAACTGCAATGGAAACAGCATTTTCGCATTTACAGGTCACTTGGCGTATGTAAAAAGTCATATGATCAATCTTCAATGCACTATAACCTCCAAGAAACACTTCATAAGTGGCCGCGCTCCAGTATAAGGGGCTTTCCCAACTATTAATACTTAGACAATTTACACAGCACACGTCTGCGGTGCAGTGTGGCTCACATACGGTCACTGAAGCTGATTACGGCAACGCAATGCTTGTGTTTATGTTTTTATACAGTCTATGGTTTATTCCAGCCGCGCCACGCACGTTTCTGAAGTGGCTTTCTTTGCTGCTTCTGTAAAGATACACACATTAAGCCTCCTTTGAATAAATATAGCCTAAATCCGTCAAAATCCCACCAAAATCAGTTGCCATGACTTATCGCGAGAGGCAAAAAGTTAAGTTTTAGCCGCATAACATTGGTTAATAGAAACGCCATCATTTCGCAATACTTTATCGACATTCAGAAAATAATCGCCAAAGTTTTGCGCAAATCTGTAATGGAAACGTGCCTACAGACTGTGGAAACTTAACACTGGAATTCAAGCAACTTGGGCTATGAGCTTCTCACCCTTCCTCAAGACTCTAGGACCTTGATTTCCAAATGAAATGCATATTTTACTTTTATCTGAAAAGAGGACTTTGGGCCACTGGGCAATAGTCCAGTTCTTCTTCTCATTAGCCCAGGTAAGATGCCTCTGACGTGGTCTGTGGTTCAGGACTGGCTTAACAAGAGGAATACGACAACTGAAGCCAAATCCTTGACACGTTTGTGTGTGGTGGCTCTTGATGCCTTGACTCCAGCCTCAGTCCCTTCCTTGTGAAGTTCACTCAAATTCTTGAATCGATTTTGCTTGACAATCCTCATAAGGCTGCGGTTCTCTCAGTTGGTTGTGCATCTTTTTCTTCCACACTTTTTCCTTCCACTCAACCTTCTGTTAACATACTTGGATACAGCACACTGTGAACAGCCAGCATTTTTGGCAATGAATGTTTGTGGCTTACACTCCCTGTGAAGGGTGTCAATGATTGTCTTCTGGACAAACTGTCAGATCAGCAGTCTTCCCCATGATTGTGTAGCCTAGGTGAACCAAACTGAGAGACCATTTTGAACTGAGAGACCTATTTGTGTTTTGAGTTGATTAGCTGATTGGGATGTCATCATGTTCTAATTTGTTGAGATAGTGAATTGGTGGGTTCTTGTGAAATGTGAGCCAAAATCATCACAATTAAAAGAACCAAAAACTTAAACTACTTCAGTCTGTGTGCATTGAAATAATTTAATACACGAGATTCACAATTTGAGTTGAATTACTGAAATAAATGAACTTTTCCACGACGTTCTAATTTATTGAGATGCACCTGTACATCTTCTGAAGTCAGATGATGGGTTTTTGTGAGGAATAGACTGAAAAACTGACTTATTCATGCTTCAGCATATTCAAACCTGAATCGGTCACAACACAAGCCACAGGAGAACCAATGGCATTCGACATCATTGACTTCTGTGCTATGAAAATTATCTCTGTGTCAAAAATCCACAAATCATCTACTTTTGTTTTCCACTGAAATATTTAAATCAAATGAATTTGGAACAATAAGATTGCCATTCTTTTAAATAACACAAATTCATTCCTAGTTCTCATAAAAATAAAAATATTACTATCATAAAAATACTACCACTGCCACTTTTACTGTCATTACCCCCCTACAGAGATCACTGATGTGAGAGTTAAAGACTCATTTAGACCCAAAGCCATTGTCTGAAGGAATGTTCAAAGGTGTTTTGTGCATAATTATTAGGAAGTTTTTTTTCTTCTACAGGTAAAATGGACCATTGCGTCAGCAGGGTCACAAAAACAGTTGTTGAATACAAAGCATTTATAACTTTAAGCCACATCTTCCCTCATCAATTAATTATCAAATGATTATATACAACCTTAATAGTAATTGTTAAGATTGTTTAGAATTGGTGAAATGTGCTTGTAAAAAAATATGATCAGAATATTGACTTAATTATGCATGAAGTTCTTTCATTCATTCATCGGATAGCTGTACATTTATGAAGTGGAACTACTTATCCAATGTAGGGGAATTTTTGCATTATTACTGACATACAGTATTCGCTGTAGGTTTCATGTAAACAGTGCTTTACAGATCACATAACGTCAGGTGTGTTCTATACCACTTTCTGGTACAATCTGAACTTTGATTTAAAGCAAAATTAACTCATTTTACTTTTTACATTATAATTGAGCAGAAAGCAGTGTTCATTTTGACAGCAAATTTTGATTTAGTTTTAGTCATATTTTAGTCATCTGAATTGTTTTTATTTTTAGTCGACTAAATATCATAAGATTTTACTCGGCTAAAATCTAATGGGTTTAGTTACAGTGTAATGCATTTATTAAGCATTTCTCTAAAATTTCCAAACTAATTATATAGGTTTGATATTAAGGTTTTATCATGATAGACACCGATTTAACTGCGGTGACACACAACATGCCTTTATGTTAAAAAAAATAAATAAAACACTTCTCATAAAGAACAAGAACATATTCTTTTTAATGAAATACCAATGGTTAAATAGGCTAATTAAGCATTTTTTAATAGCAATTTTACCATATTCCTCATTCTTTCAAGCAGACATATTTCTATCAATAAATTCGAGATTCTCTTTCGGGCTAATAACAGGTTTCAGTCAAAGGCAGTGCATATTTTCCAGTCTTCTTTTGTGCTGATAAAATCAATTGACTTGGACAATAGCCAATTAGGCTGATAGCTATTTAAAAATGAATGCACAGCGCAAATGGATGTAATGTATGATACACGTTCTCCTACTGTTTACATCATTGAAGACGTCATCAACTGGGTTTTACAGTGAATATTGTCAAGAACGGACAATTCGAATAATTTGTGTGTATTCATCAGTTCATGTGACGACTGGTTGAGAGAGTACTTGCAGCACTGTGAGATGCGCTTCTGTGTGTGTGTGGTGTGTATGCTTCAGTGGCTCGTTTACATGCACAAATTTTTGTTCAATCGGACTGAATAATTCGATTGATGCATTGGATGTCGTGTTTACGGACGCTAATGAAAGTGATTGCGACGCACGCACTTGATGTCACAAGCTTCAATTGATGATTTTTGTTTTTACATGCGGTGCACACTGCACAAATATAGAGTGTCTCACTGTTTGCACATAATAACCACACTTCTACACGGTTTCTTTATTTGTTTTTAACAGAATTAATATTTATCCATTTATGGAAAAATATACATATAAACCGCAGTGCCGTGCTGCTCATATTTATCAAGCAGTAAAAATGCCCCTCATGCCAAAAACAAGTTGCCTGTGGATGAGAATCCAAAACAAGCACTGTTGGGAGGTTGTCCTGCTCCACTTCACATTTGCCGAGTGAAAGGAGAGTTTTATAAATGACAGGACACGCATTTATACAACACTATATTCAGAAGGAAGAACCGCTCGTTCCGCGCATCATACGTCATTACGCTATTTCTGCGTCACTGTACATGTGCAGACCTTTCCGTTACGGGGTTGAATCCGATCGAGTGTTTACATGCACTCTCAATCGGATTAGAAAAGGAAAACTAAACCACCCCCTCAATCCGATCAAAATTTTAATTCCAATCGAGCCCATCAGATCGATTAAGGTGGTGACATGAAAAGATTTCAGTCGATTGAGACAGTCAATCCGACTACAACCGGATTATTTGGTGCGTAAACGTAGCATGTCTTGCGATACAGAAACCGGACCGGAATTGAGTTCTTTTTGCAATAGTCGATTATCAATATGTCGCTCTTCTCTTCTCGAATAGTTGACATTTTATGTTAGCTTATGTCCCGCCAATATAAAGACAGTATAAGTCATTATAATCAGTAATTATGTCCCAACTGGATGCAACAAATGCCTAATTTGTAATGGGTTTTAATGTTTTTGTCTCGTCGCTCCGCCGGACACGGCATCAACAGTATGGTGAGGGGCGTAACATTTCCGTCACACGCTTGAGGTATTTGGCCAATCACAATGCACTGAATAGCTGGCCAATCAAAGCACACCTCACTTTTCAGAACGATGAGCTTTGTAAAAATCGACACGTTTCAAAAAGGCGGGGCATAGAGGACAAACAATAATGCACAGTATGTGGAAAATAATGTGTGTTTTTTTACTTTAAACCACATAAACACATTTCATTACACCAAATCACAAAATAATGTTCTTTTTAGCAATATCATATGACCCCTTTAACACTGGCTGAAAGTTAAAATGTTAGATATATCTCAGCACTGCCAGGGTTGGTTAGTTATTGTAATATCTTTCTATACCAGTCTCATATTAACAAATATAACGTTTGAATGTTTTTGTTATAATTCCATGTGGTTTATTTACAACTTACGTATGCTTGACTGCTGGGGGGTCTATTAATGCATTTACAGTAACATGTTGAAATGATTGTCTATAATACTCAGACAGTGTGACTGACAGTGGTACATTTAAGCTAATGGTTAATGATCTGGACTGCTAACACAAAGGCTGTAGGATAAATCCCTTGGACCAATCCCAGTAAAACAGTAAATCTATCGTACTGTGAGCAATGCTAATGAAAAGAGTCTGATGAGGCTTATAAACACTCATTACTCTATTACACACACGCTGACCTTTCCATCCTCCAGTTGTAGCTGCAGTACTCCATCTCCTTGTCTGTAGTCCTTGGTGAGCTCTGCTGACTTCCACACTTCTTCTACATCGGGGATCCAGACCCGTGCATACTGTAAAGACAGAATTATCAGTTAATATCACTCGCTCACACAATGTTCATTGAATATTTCTATTTAACACAGATTTGAGGCATTGTAATTAATCATATGGGAATGTAAGTGAGATTGAAAAAGAAAGACATTCTGCTGCTAAACATGTCAGCTGTTGCAGCCAAACTGGGGGAAAAATTAGCTAAAAAAAACATTTAATCACATGACACAGGAACTCAAAAACAGGCAAAAGATATTGAGAGGGTTGTGCAAGTTAATATATATTCAAAAATATTTTCATTAATTCAAATCAAAAGAATCATGTCATGCCTTACAACTGTTCTTTAGTTGAAAATACACCACTTTATGCTAGTTAAATGTGCTGTGAATGTCATTTTAAATCATATTTACCATTTTTCTGTAATAAAGTACAGCTGTGGTGATAATTTGAATCAGCTGTGTCATCCTGTCTGATCTGCCTCATTGCTAAATTATAACTGCATCAATAATAATAGAAACAGCATGAATGCAGTCATGACAACAGAAGATAAACATCACAGTTCATCTGAGAGAACAACCAGATCCATCCAATAATCCTGATTATACATGACTGACTGACCCTAATAAACATGAGAAAAGAATCAAACAAAGAAACAGCAGAAAAAAAGGTATAGTCACACTTAAAAAAGTATAGCTGCACACTTCAGGGCTCCAGGCTGTGGTCTATAATATTGCACACACACACACACACACACACACACAATATTTATTTAAAAGAGAAAAACTTAGGGAACACTTTTGAGAGATGACACAAAAATATGAAGAGAATAAAGCAGCATGGATGAGCTATAGCAATCAACTCCGTCAACTTGCTCCAACATATTTCTGAGTCAGTGAGGCCCATTTTTCACTCTGTGTGTGTTTTATGCATTTCTGAATGCTGCCTGACTGTGTCAGCAGTGATTACGTCAGAGTTAGTCACACGGGCCAGATGGGATATAGCCCAGCTTTCCACACCATCATTATAACTCATTCGTGTATGAGGCTCACACACAGACACACTGGCACACACGCCCTCCACCTCAGAAAATTGCTCATGCAATTTTAACATTGAGTCATATTAAAGTCAAAGGTACCAATACCGGTGAAATTTCACAATACCATACCAAAAAAGTAAAACATCCTTCATTTAAATTGTCCAATATGGTGCACTCATCCTGCAACTTTATGTTCACAAATCAACTGTGTTTACTTTATTACCTCGCCAGCGGGAATTCAAGAATGAATTTGAGGGCTTATGCGTAGCCGCATTACCACAAGCACTATTCACATGCTCACAAATACACACGCACACTTTCGACATCAGCAGTCTGATTGCACTGGTACAGCACTAGGTAGCTACTACCGATACTGCAGATACTGGTATACTCTAAAAGTCCTCTAGAATTAAAATAACAAATAATAAATCTGCATAGAGTACAAGTTATAAGGCTAATCAGTTAACAGTATGCAAACAGAAATTACAATATATCGTAGAAATTAAAATATATTAAAAGACACTAATTGACAATTTGATTATTAAAACAACATACATCACAATGCACTGGTGTAGGAGAAAAAACTAAAAAGTTCTATCTGCCAATGAAATTACTTTGGGATGGCTAAACTAACTTTTAACAGATACACACATTCCAGAAAAATATATTAATGGCTTAACAAAATTAATGGCTCAACATGCATGTACAACTCTTTGACCAATGAAATGTTGTAGTTATGATGCAATATAAAGGCTACTGGTTATTTAACCCTTTGAAATGTCCCTAAGACATTTGATGGTGTCTTTAAGGTCCTTTAGATCACATCCAATTTTCCAAACCCATGCTTAATTGGAGTTCTTTGTCGACCGGTCCACTGACTGTGCAACAACTTATTTTCAGTGTTTCATCAGTTGAATGATTGTCAGACACACAACATTAAAACACAGCTCTCACAGCCCTGTTTTCATTTTGCGTAACATCTAGTCTAACTAATTAATATACTGTTCAGAATAGAGAGATAATGCCTTAATTAACTTTTGATATAGTAATATTTAAAAAGTTAATTGGTGTAGATACTAAACCAATTGTTTAACAATGTTAAACAGTGTTTAACATTGCACAAATGTACCATAATTATTTTTTAAATCATGCTAGATTCACAAGGTCACTATTATGCCATTTCCAATATTGTCTTTCATGGAGCGTGTAATGTATCTGTATGTGACTGTTAATGATCTGCACATTTGTAAAGCTGAAAGTGCACAATAAAGTTGTTGGGCCTCAAGACCGTACAACAGAAAATTGGGCATACGGTCGTTTCAACACAAAACTTGGAATTTATCGATATGGACGTGAGCGGTGGCTACGATCAAATCTCACGTCTGGTCTCAGCTCGTGTACGCAAGTTTTTGAGTTACCTGAACTTGCGCACAGCATAGTAAATATGGCGGAGAATTGTAGAATGACAGCATTTTGTTGTTGTCCTGACCGTCAAACGAAGATCATTAGTCGATCGTTAACCAGTAAGATTAGGATGTCTTTTTTTTTTATACAGGGCTTTAGCTTTATATGCGCGAATAGCAGCGTAAACAAGACCGTGAGGATTCAATCGTCGCATCATGCACCTGCAGCACTTCTGTGAAAGGAGAAAAACAGAAATGAAGTCTATAAAAGGAATACAATAAATATGATCACACAAAATATATAAGGTATAATATAATTAATAGATTAACAAAAGGAAAAAAAAACCACTGTGCAACAAGTATAGGCTGCGCTCGTTTTTGTGACACTCTTAATGCATTTTATTTATTTTCTTTATATCTTTATTTGAATTAATCCATCTGATCGAAAACCTTCGTGACATTTATGCTGTCCACATGCCTGACATTTCAGCCATTCATAATCAGACTAAAATGCAGTCAACCAAACATAAAAGTTACACTGTTTATTTTAAAAGGTCTGCTGTAAAAATCAGCGTGCATCGCCCAAACCATCATTTTTGCGCATGTGAAGGATTTTATACGGATATTAGAACATGAGTGAAGTATAAAGCCATGTTTAGGCTACATAATAACAGTTATGCAAACAAATGTTACAAATATATGGCAAAAATGAAAACATTTGGATTCTTGTGGTATGAGATAGGCTTTTGCTTGACATTTGTATGCTGTTTATGCTGTTTATAATGAATGCTAGCCTACTATAGCCTAATTTGTGTTTTATTTTATAGTTTAATATATAATTTTATAAGTACTTATTTTTCATTCTTGTTCTGTTCTGAATATTGTTAAATTTAAAATACTTGTTGTAGAGTGAGGGGAACTAAAATAGGCTATAATGTTTATATTTACCAGTAGTGCTGGGCGGTATACCGGTTCATACCGAATACCGGTGTTTATTTTTGTTATGATATTAATTTTTAAAATACTGCAATACCGGTGTATGTCGCTTAAACAACGTTCGGAATGCGACACTGTTTGAGAGGGGTTCCTTTTCACTGTTGCACTGTGGTGAGGGAACAGCTGTAGCGAAACTGAAGCTGTAGAACTAATAGAACTTGATGACACAGAAGAACTCATCCACAATATCCACCGCCCCCTGCCATTAGCTCCCACGTCACACACACACGAGCGTGACTTTAGCACTAGATTTAGCAACTTTCAGACCCTTTTAGTGGCTTTTATCCATAGAATATTCATACTGACAAACCTAGCGACTTTTTTGGATAAACCTTAGCTATCATTCAGCTGGAAGATTTCGCCAGAGCTGTCCCGCGAACGCGAGGTCTAACTTTCCTGGAGAAGTGTCACCTCTCTCGGTCTGTTCTGTGCAGTGAGCAGCAGAGAAGCAGCACATTCAGTTGGCCGCACCGCTGCCGACTCGTCAATAAATGAGTACAAGACAGCGTTTCCTGTCGCTTACTGATTGTTTGGAATATTAAATATGAGTGTAGTTGTAGTGTAGTGTAGTGTAGTGTTTTTTTTAGTTTGTTACTCAGACGCAGGCAGTGCGCTGCATGAGACAAAAAAGTAATATAGCCAAAACAACCGCATAGCCTCTTTAGTGTATATGCATGTTGATTTTATCAGACGATGCCGCGATTATAAATGAGTGACTCCTGGTTAACATGTATTAAAAGGGGTCGTGTTTAGTCACTATTTAGTGTGGTATTTTTTGACAATATTCCCTCATCATGACAGTAAAATAGAGCATTATAAGTCAATATACTATCTTCTCTCCAACAAAAAAAACTCTCAGTAGGAAAATATGGTGTACACCCGTCATGCTGGAAAAAAAATACCTACCTTGATGACCTGAAATCCGTATAATTTTGAAAAATCCCCAGTTCATATGACTCTCTTTTGGTGTCATGAACCGCCCAGCACTACTTACCAGTATGTTAATAGGCTAGTACTTATACTTCACTATAATTATGAGCCTAATGTTTGCACATACATAGGTTAGCGGTGTTATGCTTTGATAAGAGCTACTTCTCTTTTTGATCCGGGTTTAAGTTTCCAGCCGGGGGGGGAAAAAAGAGGGCAGAGGCTTCGAAACGCGGGTGGGGGGGAGGTGCTTGATAGTTCACGAATGACGATATGTTTTCACTCCCCATTTATCAAACTTATGCGCTTCCTTCGTGCACCGATGGGTTGGCGCAACCGATGTTTCATGAATCACACGTGAACTCTGTCGTAAGTTGATTTGTGCACACGGATCTTCGTTTGTTTATCTGCGCTCATTTCTTTGTCTTACGCTAGATTATAAATGGCGTGCCATTGTCTCCCAAAACAAGACTCAACGCTATACAGCCTAAATGAGTCGTTAGTAATTTGAATCCAACTTGTAGCCGTCTCAGGGTAACACATTTGCATAATTCACGCTTATGTTCTACATTGGCCGGCTGCTAACAACTTGACCCCACCCACAAACACGGCATTTTACTGACGACTGCTTCTCTAATCTCGGGGAGTTCAATGCAGGACTCACAAAACACTTGCTCTTGAAAGATGGCTCAGTACCCTGTTTATTTGGACCCGCTGGCTCCACTGAATCACAACCTTTAAGTATGATAAGTAATAGATGTTTATATTTTCTATTGGCCATTCATAATACGGAACTATGGCAATGGGCATGTCGTGTCCGACGCGCTGTATGCGGTAGACCAATCACAACAGACAGGGCCATCTGACCAATCAGAGCAGAGTAGGCTCAGGGAAATTAGAGTTTTAGAGAGACTGAATCTTAGAACTGCTTCCAACGAATCTTTGAGAATATTTGGAAAATTAGGTGAAATTAAAAACATATATTGAGAAAACAAAAGCGACCTATAGGAGACTCCCAAAACAATATATGACCCTGGACCACAAAACCAGTCATAAGGGTCAATTTTTCAAATTGAGATTTATACATCACCTGAAAGCTGAATAAATAAGCTTTCCATTGATGTATGGTTTGTTAGGATAGGACAATATTTGTCCGAGATACAACTATTCGAAAATCTGGAACCTGAGGATGCAAAAAAATCCAAATATTGAGAAAATCGCTTTTAAAGTTGTCCAAATGAAGTTCTTAGCAAAGCATATTACTAATAAACAATTACGTTTTAATACATTTACAGTAGTGAATTTATCAAATATCTTCATGGAACATGATCTATACTTAATATCCTAATGATTTTTGGCATAAAAGAAAAATCAATCATTTTGACCCATACAATGTATTTTTGGCTGTTGCTACAAATATACCCCAGCGACTTTTTTGTGGTCCAGGGTCACATATTAGGAACCTTAAAAATGGCATAATAGGGGCACTTTAAATGAAAGAGAAGGTAATAAACATATTTAGCCTGATTGGTTGGAATAAATGAGCATGTTCCTCCCAAACTTTAGTTAGGAACTCCATATTATGTGGTCTACCCAGTAAGAAAACATACATCTAAAAGATGTCTTTTAAAGAGCACTTCATCTGGAAAGCATCTATTCCAGATGAAAACATGCACCATTTACATGTCCTATCTGTATGAACTCTTTAGTATACATTATAGAAGCACATGATGATGCATAATAAATCAGTCATTTGGGCATCACCATAGTGACGGTTTCCCCTCGGGGGTGATGGGGGTCAGGTGTGAATGAGCAGAGGAGTTACAGGAGGAGGTTGGGTTTACCCAATCAATTTAAAAACAAACAGTCAAAATCTATTTTTATCTGTACAGTGTACATGTATTCCTCTCTGTCTGCCTCTTTTAATTATTCCTTAATTTCCTTGTTTGCCGGCACACTGATTAACAAAATCATTTTGCAGAGATGTTGACACATCAGTATAACTGAGAGACTTCCATACTATCTCCATAGCGACCGCATTGTCCCACTCATGGAACCAATCAGCTTGTTGTAAAGTTATTGGGGCAGGGTTATGCTACATTCATGTCATGCATTTTTTTTTACATTTTATATCTATCCATTAAATCATTCTCTTTTGGAAAATTATAAGAAATATCAAACAGTAATATGCAGAGCTTTTATAAAATTTGTCCAGTTAGGACCTTAAAATAATTATACCAACCCTCTACACTGCGAGTAAGCGGTTGCATACGGACTAACTGTCCCATGTTGTGCTAAATATTGTCTGCTGTTAGCCACTGGCTAATACATTGGTAGATTTCACGCCGCCGTAGGGCTGAACAATTTTGGAAAATAATCTAATTGCGATTTTTTTACCAATATTGCGATTGCGATTTTAATAGCAATTTATTTTTTAAAGCTTCTTTAGTTCTGTAATTATCAACAAAGACAAGCTCTAAATCATTGTATCGTAATGCCCACACCACTATTAGATAGATTAAACCAAATGCTATGCTTTTTCTGTAGGCCAGTTCTAAGATTTACATGAAATTAGGTGATGCCTAAATTGCTATTGAAGGACATATTTTATTTAACACTACCATACAACAGTACATGGACTGATTTTTGAACTTCCAACCTTGTAAGATGTCATAATTAGTTTATATAAGCCTGGGGTAAACATTAAATGACGTCAGTAACAAACACCACAAACTAAAGAGATTGCAGAAATATAAAACCAAATCTGTTGCTTTAATTACCACACTACTTTACAGGTTATTCAAGTCAGCTGTAATAAACTAGGTCGAACAATGTCACCTGCATTTTTTAAACACTGTCTGTTAACTTTTTAGACCAGTGGTTCTCAAACTTTTTTTTGGTCGTGCCCCCCTTTAAACCTATAAAAAAATCTGCCCCCCTTTCCCGAATCTCCATTCCACCTCAGACTACCAAATACTTATTTATTAAATAATACTACTTATTATTATTATTCTCTTGCTGTTATTAATTTATTTTTTGTGGGTTTCTTGCTGTCCGCTAAGGCAATAGGACACACACAGGCTTTCCTCCTCACCAACGACATAAAAACACAGTGTCTACACCAGACGCGAGCGGCAAAATACAGTAGAACCATTATAATCAGTGACGCCGTGTACACTGGATGCGGTGCGACACGACAAATCCCCGACATTAAACGGATGCCTTGTTCTATTTATGACGTACTGACAAAGTTAAAATAATTTGCAACGGTCGCTTTGTCGCGTCCAGTGTAGAGCTGTTGCGGCGCGGCGCGACGCGACAACTGTAGCGTCCGGTATAGACACGGTGAGTGAAGCCAAGATATGCCTCGTCATATTTTCTGCATTTAGCTTTTAAATGGCCAGCACCTGCCTGGGTCTGTGCGACTTCATCTATGGCTTTTCTCTTCCCTTTCACAAACCGATCCATCTCCCATTCTAAGTTACGTCCTTTGGCTGTTTACTGTTTTATTTATTTTCTTTCTGCTGATGGCCTACCTCAGACTTGAGCAGCGCTTGCTTAGAACCCCCCCGAAAAAAAAAAAAAAAATTCGGTAACTGCGAGATCTATAAGAGGACGTCTCCTTATGCTTTCTCTCGCCTTACTTTGATGTCATACACCGATCTGATCTTCAAATCGAACACGCCTCTTTACTCTCAAGTGTCACGTGACCGTGTAATCGCAGCCTCTGCGATTGAAAAATCGCGTTATTTCATATTGCAATATTATCGCAAATGCAATTAATCGTTCGGCCCTACTCGCCAGTGATTGAATTAGAGGCTAAGAATAAGTTCAGCACATTATGTAATTATACATTATCACTGCATGATGGCTTTAGTTCACCTAAGTCTCTCAGAATTTAGCATCTTTTATATCACAATTTATCAATTTTGTGATCTAGCAGCTAAAAGCTATTTTGGTGCCATTGCAATGACACTCTGCTGACCAATTAAGTCGGGGCCTAATCGTTTAGCAAGTCCAGGACGCGTAAACCCAAAGGTAAGGCGGGATTGTAGGTACCGTCAGGGATTGTATGTTGGGGGGATTGACTTGTACGCGCTCTCCTCCACACTCAATACCACGATGAGGTTGCCTCTTCGAACAGAGGCACACTTAACCCCCCAACGGTTGCATCCCGCCCGGGTAGGCGCCTGCGCATCAATGGCTGCCCACTGCTCCGTGTGTGTGTTCCTGGTGTGTGTGGTGCGTGTCTCCATCGTGCTGTTGTGGTGGTTAGCACTAAGGACTGGCAGATCCACAAATTTGCGGCAGTACTTTCTGTGTGTCACCATACTTGGTCCACCCCTGTCACGCGTCACTTACAGCCGGATATCAACGAACAAGAATAACCTGCAAAACGCCGGCCTTCACAGAAACCAGAGAGACATTTTTAACTAACAAACACACTAGGCTAAAAATGGACACAAGCTATTACAATGGATGTTCTTCCCCATTGGCACCTTACACTTTTCCTGCGCTTGTCTCTCTCTTCCGTTCTACTGCTATTATGCGTTCTTTTCTCACCGAGGTGTGCCGTCCGCCTCCTTGCCACATCTCATAAACACACACATACAGTACAGACACACACACAGAAACATACATACACACGCACAGAAACTTGTTGTCAGTGCTGCCCCGTGACTTTATAAATAAAATAGTTTTGCAGCTGAAAACCTACATTACATTTCTCAGTAACAAGGTTGTAAGGTCGCTGTTCTTGAAGCAGTTAAACTTACAGTTTCGCTATTAGTAGAGACGCTGCTGCTGAACACTGTTGAGAGACACACAAACTCAGGAAAAAATTTCACATGGCTGCACACAGCTACAGTATCTCCTGTCTGTCTCCTATTTCTAATAACTGCATAGTCTGCAAATCAATGGCTCAAGCCTCCATTACTAGCTCTAAAATGTTTTGTAATTAGTAATGGAGGCGTGGGATGAGATGAGAAATTAGCATTTTAAGACAAATGTCTTGAAAAATGTCTTGAAATACATCATCTGAACAATGTCTTGAGGTGCGGTAACCATAGCATGAGCAGAACAATTGACTCTAGGGCGTTGAATTATTAGAAAAAATAATGGTTTGCGTCATGGCTGCATTACCACCTCAGGTGTGCATTATTTTTTGAATAATTCAACAACCCATCATCAGTTGTTCCTTACAGTGTCTTTATGTCGAGTAAACTAAAAATGTTACTAGTAAATGGCCATTCTTTTGCCAGTGTGTGCATACAGGGTTGAATCCATACTAACCATAAATAATTAACATACGGTTCAGAAACAAACCACACATAAACACAGATATATGCTCTGAAACAGACAACCATCCACAGAAGCAGTGACGTATTCATTTGTCTAACCTATCTCTGGAGGAGACAATCCCAGAACTGAGCTCCTAGCAACAGAGATACAAGAACAAGAGGAGAGAGGGTAAAAATAGCAACTCAACACAATCTCTCTCTCTCACACACACTCACACACAGTCAAAAACACAGTCACTGCTGCAGACACAACTTGCGCCTACATCTCTCCCACCTTGGGCCACATTCCACACTTAGTGACGATCCACCCATAATGCCAGAAAAATTGAGGATTACAGGATGGTGTGAAAACAGCAAATGTGTGGTTTCAATACAGCTGAAAAAAACATGAGATAATCCTCATGTGACACAACCACATGATTCAGCAGACAGAGACAGACAAACACGCACACACATGACCCCGCAACCAATGAAAGGATATCTGTAATGTGACATAATACATGAGCATGTGGCATGTTCAGCACAAACACACACACCACACTCATATGAACTGATGCATCTAGAAGGTTTCATTATAAAAAATACTCAATGCTCATACACACTGCTAAGTTTTGGAAGTACCATATCTAAATTATAGTTCTGAGTGTATACAGACCAAATTACAGACACAAATACAATGTCAGACATAGTAATGGCTATAGTAATTTCTCTGTGTCTCATGGTTGTAAGAAGCCTGAATGCTAAAGCCTAGAGCAGGGTTCCTCAAATCTTGCCCTGGAGGTCCAATGCACTGCAGAGTTTAGCTCCAACCCTGATCAAACTCAGCTACCCCCCCTGGTGATTTTTTTCTAATGATCCTGAATACATTGGATTAGCAGGCTCAAGTGAGTGTTTGATTAGGGTTAGAGCTAAACTCTGCAGGAAAGTGGATCTCGTGGGCCAGATTTGAGAATCCCTGGCCTAGAGTATATTCCAGATTTTACACAAACGCATGTACAGCCAAATGCATAGCCTACTCCATTTGATAGTGAGTCCATGTGTGAATCCATGTCAAGCGCATTGAGTCCAATCGTGTGAAAAAGTTTACCTGGGACATGAATTAACCAGGGTTTAGATGAGGTTAATCCCATCCAGGTGAACTACACCTCTGATTTATCGTCATTAACCTAATCTTCACCTGATGTTACATCTCAATCCCATTCACTTGTAGTGTTTCAATGAAACCCAACTGTGAGCCACGTGAAAGCTCATTTCCTGACCACGTCATTCAATTTGGATGACATTACACAAGTATTTAGTTCATGAAGTTAAGTTTATGTGGTGATTCAGGCATACTTATTCACTCACTACATTTTTATTCTAGCTACCACGTATGCAGCCTTGCACACATCGGTAACAATCCTATAATGATCTGTAGTAGAGCTATAGTTTACCCAAAAATGAACATTCTGTAATAGAATTTAAAAGTTACATACCCTCATGTTGTTCCAAACTCGTATGAGATATCTTAATACTGTACTGGTTTCCATGCAACTATAATAAACGGGGCCCAAAGCTTTGAAAAAAATGCAAAGACATTGTTTAAAGTGTTATTATAGTATCATTAATGACCTTATGTATTTTGCTTACTTTATATGTAGAAAATATGCATGTTTAGTCATTATTAACTTAACATTTTGACCACAGTCCTTAGTGCAATCAGAGAAGTAGTGACATCTAGTTATGAACCAATAATTATTTTGTGTCAGATCTTTCCAATGAAACAGTTGATCTGGTTCAAAAACGATCTGAACAATTCAGCGATTCACTGGCTCAATTTTCTGGGCACAGTGGTTAACTGCTCACTGGACAGTTATCAATTAAATCTTCATCTGTTCTTTCACAAGCTCTACTTTTTTTTTTTTTTTTTTTTTTTTTTTACTTTTTAAGAAAACTGAAATACAGCACAAGAGAGTTAAATGACAGAATTAAATTTTATTGGTGGACACCAAGATTTCTTCAGTCAGTTGTCTTAGGGGTGTGCACTACAGTTATATAATAATATTAACAACAACAGAAAATAAACTTGAGAAGTTCAATTAAGTGTTTTACTGATATATCACCCAAGTTGCCTCAAAATAGAAACACTAATAATTCTTCAAGCCTGTGCCAAAGACTTAAAAAAAACAAATAATCACACTATGTTCCCAATTAATATACAAAACCACATGAGTAATATGACCTTTATAAATGAGGAATGTGATTATTGTGCGTAAGGTGTTTTTAGAAAGAAAGTGAGATGGGGGAGCGAGAGGGAACTTTACAAAGCATTTGCAAATCCGTTCACGGCCAAACGGAGATTATGGAATTAACCCTCAGCTTTCACTTCAGAAGTCGCAACTTCTTTTCCTCTATACACTCACTCTTCCCTCACACTACTCATCCTCTCAGGGATAAACAGACATCCATTTTTATCAAACATGTTGATCACAATCACAATTTCATACAGACAAAGACGTCTGATCCAATCAAAGTGATTCGATTTCACCATAAACCTCTGTATCCTACGGAAGTTCTAAGCGGCCATGCATTATTTTTTTTTCCCCTTCTTGTTTTCTCGTTATAACAACTTATTTTCTCATTATATCGACATAACGAGAGTTGTTTTCTCGTTATAACGACTTAATTTTCTCGTTATATCGACATAACGAGAGTTGTTTTCTCGTTATAACGACTTAATTTTCTCGTTATATCGACATAACGAGAGTTGTTTTCTCATTATAACAACTTAATTTTCTCGTTATATAGACATAACGAGAGTTGTTTTCTCATTATAAACACTTTAATTTTCTCGTTATATCGACATAACGGGAGTTGTTTTCTTGTTATAACGACTTTATTTTCTTGTTATATCGACATAACTAGAGTTTTTTTCTCGTTATAACGACTTAATTTTTCTCGTTATATCGACATAACGAGATTTGTTTTCTCGTTATAACGACTTAATTTTCTCGTTATATCGACCTAACGAGAGTTGTTTTCTCGTATAACGACTTCATTTTCTCGTTATAATCGACATAACGAGAGTTGTTTTCTCGTTATAACGACTTAATTTTCTCGTTATATCGACATAACGAGAGTTGTTTTCTCGTTATAACGACTTAATTTTCTCGTTATATCGACATAACGAGAGTTGTTTTCTCGTTATAACGACTTATTTTTTCGTTATATCGACATAACGAGAGTTTTTTTCTCGTTATAACGACTTTATTTTCTCGTTATATCGACATAACGTGTGTTGTTTTCTCGTTATAACGACTTAAATTTCTCGTTATATCGACATAACCGAGAGTTGTTTTCTCGTTATTACGACTTAATTTTCTCGTGATCTCGACATAAAAAAAGTTGTTCTCTAAGTTACAAAACTGCGCCAACAGTGGCACTATTGACTTGAATATAACTGATGGGGTGTTATAGGCTATGCTGTATGTCCACTTTACTGTAACGTTTGGGATAGAATATGAACGACCTCGTGATCGCTATAATTTGTACAGTATTGTTCATTAGGCTACTGACATTTAATTCATTCATAAATGTAAAATGCTTGAATCAATATGAATATTTTGTGTATTAAGTTCTTGCTAAATGCATGAGTTTCACCAACGCGTTCTGTGTCATAAAATAATAACTGCTTATTAAAACCAAGGTTGACGTCACTGTATTCTGTTTGCACCTGTATCTTTATTTGTGCTTCTTTGAGGTATATTATTGTTAGTTAATAAGCGGGGATTGTTCTGTTTATCTACAGTAGGACGGGCTTCAACAACGTAGGCTATTTGTAATGTGCCTCTTTTCCTTTTTATTAATCTTTATTGTTAATCATTAAATGTATATTGATAAGAAATGTGATTTATATGTAAAGTGTATAGGCTAATTTAATTCAGTGATGTTCTACAGTGTTGTAATCTTTTGTGTTTTCTAAATTTCTTTGTGGAAACCACACAAACACACACACACACACACACCCACACCAAACACACACACCCATATACACATAGCTACACTGAACGCACTTTTCAAACAGAAGTCTTGTAACGCACATGATATCAGATCACAGCTATAAGGACTACTACAATTCAAATTATATATAATTTTCTTTCAAATGAAAGGAAAATTGAAAGTGAGTTGAATCCAAGTAGCTCTAAAAGATTTTAGAATAGTTCTCTGCGTCCTTCTGAAGGCGCTCCGCTCCGCCTGTGTTTGCGGTGTTGCTTTGACCTTTTAAACATGCTAATTACACAAACAAATTGTTTAGCGTACTGTCTCTGGAAATATAAACCGTGATTGATCAGCTTTTATTTTTGTATTGTAGATGTTATTACTAGGCGAAGCAAAATTAGCTGAAATATCCACGACCTAGGCTACAGGAAGAGCGCATGGTTTATCTTTCCATCAGATGCGTGTCAAAGTTGAGTTCGTTACTATAACAACAGTAGATCAAACAATCATTGTAAAAAAAAAAAAATGAAAAAAAAATTTGTCGAGATCACGAGAAAATTAAGTCGTTATAACGAGAAAACAACTCTCGTTATGTCGATATAACGAGAAAATTAAGTCGTTATAACGAGAAAACAACTCTCGTTATGTCGATATAACGAGAAAATTAAGTCGTTATAACGAGAAAACAACTCTCGTTTGTCGATATAACGAGAAATTAAGTCGTTATAACGAGAAAAATCTCGTTATGTCGATATAATGAGAAATTTAAGTCGTTATAACGAGAAAACAACTCTCCTTATGTCGATATAACGAGAAAACAAGTCGATATAACGAGAAAACAACTCTCATTATGTGTCGAATATAACGAGAAATTAAGTCGTTATAACGAGAAAACAGCTTTCGTTATGTCGATATAACGAGAAAATTAAGTCGTTATAACGAGAAAACAACTCTCGTTATGGCGATATAACGAGAAAATAAGTCGCTATAACGAGAAAACAAGAAGGAAAAAAATAATAATGCATGGCCGCTTAGAACTTCCGTAGTATCCTGATGCTGTTTAATGTCCAAAACCCAAATTACACTGGTCCCTGGTACAGCCCTATTCATAAACTCATAAAACAGACTCATAACACACTCTAATCTCCCCCTCGTTCTAGACAGGACACGTGGTTTGTGTGAGAGCTTGAAGATTACAGAATCAACTAAATGAACTTCTTCATCTGTATGACATTCACATCTCAGCTGACTACATTCTGTGAGAGAGATTTGTATAATGGAAAAGTCCATGATACTTCACAAAGGGTGTCCAAAATGTCCAAGTTGCTCTTTTCCATACAATGAAATGGATGTGATTTACATTAACAAGTTCAAAAAATATTATAAAAGTATCATAATAGTAATCCAGCGTGCAGACATCTTGTGTATATTGTGTATAACACATATTGTCTGTATAAAACAATATATCCTGTGAACAGTCAAAATCTGCTAAGGGGTAATAATGGAACGACAGTTTTAAAAAGTATTCTTCACTATTACTTACAACAGGATATGCATTTTCATGGTTTCAAACAGAAGATTTTTGTAATATGAGACTGCATCAAAACCACTCCTTTCCTGGTAAAAAAAAATTAACTTGATTTTCAAAAGTCAACAAATTTGCTAGAGCTAAATGTCTCTGAGTAGCGTGTGATTTATTTAAGCCATGAAATAAACCTTAGTCCATTAAATAAGTATAATGAACTATGCAAAAAATCATTTTGAATGTCTCCAGCACATTTTGTGTATCTTCACACAATGTGTATCTTTGTTCTTATTTTTTAATTATTACAAAGATAAAATAATGACGACTATTGCAAAATGACACCAACATGACAAAGAATCGTGATAAAATTGCCAATCGTGATTTTCCTGAAAAAAATCATGAATTTTTGCCATATCGCCCACCCCTATGCTGTAACTATATTTATAACTATATTTAAGATATTTTTTATGGTGTTTTTGTCCTTTAACTTTCATAGAGAAAAGTAGTTTGAGCATTCTTCTAAACATCTTTGTTTTGGGTGAACTATCCCTTTAAAAGTTACATGATGCTCTGGGCTTTGACCTCACAGTTTAAAGGAGAAAACACGGAAAAAGGGAGAGGGAAAGAGCTGAACAGACCATCACATGACAGACGCCCATGTGAAAATCTGCTGCCTGCTGTTTCCCAGCGTCTCCCTTCACCAGCAAACCCTTCACCCACCAGACTCTTACTACTGACCAGCTCTCAACTACTCTTGCCAAAAATGTCTGAAATCCCACAAAATCTGTTTGCTGGAAAAAATAACTATGTTGCACTTGTTTACAGTCGCTCAAAGAATTCCAAAGCCAGGTTACCCAGGATTCTCTGGGGCACAGAACAGTGTTAACCCACATCCTGATGAATTACCATAGCCAAGACAGGATCTCATCCAAACGTAATGATGCAAGATTCAATTTAGTCAAATTAAATGGAGATGTGATGTTCACACAGACAATAAAATCCCATGATATGAGATCACGGGCCATTTCCGTCATGTTGCATGATTCAATCTTTATAAGTTCACCCGGATTCATGCTTATGGATACTGCATGAACACTTCAGAAAACTACAGAAAATGTAACCCTCATGATGATTGACAACAAAACAACAAATGTACAACAAATATATTCCCTATATATATATATATATGAAAAGTATGATAAAAAGAGCTCTCTCGCTCTCTCTCTATATATATATATATGTATGTGTGTGTTGGTTTATATACTGTATAAACATATGAACAGTTAAATTACATTATATTTGTGCAAAAAAATAAGCATATTATTAGACAATAATAATATGCACGCACGTTTAAATGTAATATGCAAACAAATGTTTACATTATTGTTATGATTATTATTATCTAATTGATTATTATAATCTGTGCATCTTTAATAGAACCATCCAAAGTATTTACTAAACTGAAGCAGCTACATCAAATACAGGCGAGATGAAAGAATTAGCTTGATTTGTGTCAGTTCGAACCAGAACTGATGTAACAGCTACAACCAGCATTTCAGTAACCAATTTAGCTTGTGTCTCCAACAAATCCTGATAATCTACTAAGTAACACAATGAATACTGAAAGGCAAAAGGCTTAGTACTTACTTTAACAAACATAAAATCCAACTCCTGGTTCATGTTTAAAGCACAACCAATTTCATACTGAAGACAAGAAAAATTACGTCTGTCCTATTTCTGCCAGTGCTGGAAACACGTTAGGGATCACTCAGTGCATCTGATTGGAACCCTGATCCCAGGCGGATGTATTGATAATTGCGTCTGGGAGATGATCTTCCGAGCAGCTGATGCTCCGAGTCGGCAGAGATAATTGTTTGTCTGTATCCTCAGCTGTTCTCAGAACAGCCAAACCCTCTAGTGTCACATAAGCAAGAAACTTTTTTTTAATTGCATCTTTCTGCAAAACTGTGGGACAGTCAG
Organism: Sinocyclocheilus anophthalmus; assembly: GCA_018155175.1. Lineage (NCBI taxonomy): Eukaryota > Metazoa > Chordata > Actinopteri > Cypriniformes > Cyprinidae > Sinocyclocheilus > Sinocyclocheilus anophthalmus. The sequence goes on along the minus strand of JADLZN010008191.1, from coordinate 679,496 downwards.
TGGACAGAGAGATAAGTTTCAAACTCGCATACAAACATGACAACAGATGCCACATGTAAATGGCTGTGCTTATTTAATTTACCCCTATATAAAACTTATTTACTTCCTAGAAATGCAACACACATGTTGGCAATTAATGGATTGCCATTTAAGAAAGAACGAAGTCATTCACATATCTGTTTATCACACAAAGGGTAACATTGTTACAACAAAATGCCCACGATAATAAAAAGATAAACATTCATGTTGGCTTCATTTGGTTTTAAAAACTTTTACACAATTTTAGCTAAAGTTTAAATTTGAGTCTAATAATATCATGTGGTGTAACAAATACAAAATACAAAATAATTTATTTTCCTTAGACATTGAGTATGTTTCCACATCCTAATCATTATTTTCAACATGTTTCACTTTCAAATATATCTTTTTTTATTGAAAAAATATTTAGAAATATCTTTATTAATTCAGAAATATTGTATCGTCTTAGGAAGGTTGTAACATATGACACTGATTTTAAAACCTAAGTTATCCTTGCCGGGTGGAGAATCTGGAAAATCTTGACGAGAGAGCAGTTTTCTCTATCTCTGGGTCCCAGGAGGGCACGGAGAGTCATGGACGGACCAACGCCGGACCTCACTCATCCTCCTCCTTCGTCAGCCGGCAGCAGCGGGCGATTCGAGAGTGTCAACAAAGGCTCTACTCACGCACCCTCTGCCAACCTGTGGAACCAGGTAAGCGTTGCACCGCACACCAAGACCCCTCTCACAAGCCACCCGAGTTGGGTCCCTGCGTTCCACCTCGCTGCCCCACTGCGGGTACGGCGGTGGTTCCGCTGGTCCCGCTTGCACGGTATCTGGGTGCCTGGCTAGCACTACCCAGCCCGTCTCGCTGGCTTCTGCGGACCATCAGCCTTGGCTATGTGATTCAGTTCGCCCGGCGTCCCCCCAAGTTCAGCAGCATTCGCTTCACAACAGTGAAGGCGACCGATGCTCCTGTCTTGCGTACGGAGATCGCAGTCCTACTAGCGAAGTATGCGATAGAGCCGGTCCCTCCAGGCCGATACGAGGAACGGGTTTTACAGCCCTTACTTTCCATGTACCCAAGAAAGGCGTGGTCTACGACCATACATTTGGAACCTCGGTTCTTGAACCTGCTCTCACCAGTTACTGTTACAGATGTTGACGCAAAAACGCATCTTCCCTTGCGTCCGTCCCCGAGATTGGTTTGCAGCGATTGACCTGAAGGACGGGTACTTTCATGTGTCGATCCTTCCGCGCCACCGACCATTTCTGCAGTTTGCGTTCGAAGGACGGGCATACACTGCCAGTTGTTCTACTCCCTGACCAAGGGAACACTCCGGCCACCGGTACGCAAATTTGCGTTTCCCCCAGTGAGCCTTCTCGCTCAGGACAAGGTCAGGGAGGACGAGGAGCAGGTCCTGCTTGTGGCGCTGTATTGGCCCACTTGGACCTGGTTCCCCGAACTAATTCTCCTCGCGACAGCCCTTCCCTGGCAGATTCCTCTGAGGAAGGATCTACTGACTCAGAGATGGGCCACCCTGTGGCACCCGCGTCCAGACCTCTGAAAACTTCATGTCTGGTCCCTGGACGGAACGCGGAGGTTCTAGGTGACCTACCCCAAGAGGTAGTTGACACGATCACTTCGGCGAGAGCACCGTCTACGAGACACGCTTACGCCTTGAAGTGGAACCTGTTCATCGAGTGTTCTCTTCTCACCGAGAAGACCCCCGAATATGCCCAATCAGAGTCGTGCTGTCCTTCCTACAGCAGGGGTTGGAGCGAAGGCTGTCTCCCTCCACCCCTAAAGTTTATGTCGATGCGATTGCTGCTAACCATGACCCCGTAGAAGGGAAGTCGGTAGGGGAGCATGACCTGGTCATCAGGTTCCTTGTGGGGGAGGTTAAATCCTCCCCGGCCCCCCTCCATACCCTCTTGGGACCTGTCTCTAGTGCTTAAAACACTACAGCAGGGCCCATTTGAGCCTTTGCAGTCAGTCGAGCTAAAGTTTCTTTCATTGAAAACTCTGCTCCTGCTTGCACTGGCCTCCATCAAGAGGGTAGGAGACCTGCACGCATTTTCGGTCAATGATTCGTGCTTTGAGTTTGGGCCGGCTGACTCCCAGGTCATCCTGAGGCCCTGGCCCGGCTATGTGCACAAGGTTCCCACTACTCACTTCAGGGATCAGGTGGTGAACCTCCAAGCGCTGCCCTCCAAGAGGAGGCAGATCCAGCCCTAGCTTTGCTTTGTCCTGTCCGGGCCTTGAGATGCTATGTAGACTGGACACAAAGCTTTAGGACCTCAGACCAGCTCTTTGTCTGTTACAGAGGCCGGCCGAAGGGGAAGGCCGTCTCTAAGCAGAGGAAGGCACACTGGATTGGGGATGCCATCGCCCTGGCTTATCAGGCACAGGGTGTGCCCTGCCCGCTCAGGTTGCGAGCTCACTCTACTAGGAGTGTTGCATCCTCCTGGGCGCTGGCTCGTGGCACCTCGCTGACAGATATTTGTAGAGTGGAACCGCACCCCCCCCCAACGTTCGCTAGCCTTCTTGTGGAGCTGGTATCCTCCTGTGTTCTCATCTCAAACGGTTAGAGGCACTGAGAGGCCCCGGTTTAGTGTCGGCTTGCTAAAACTGCTCCAGAGTGTCCGTACTGTAGACTCTGTCGAGCTCCTCCATCCCCTCAGCAGCCAGACGTGGTGGAACGTCCAGTGCCAGGCCTTCACTCGATGAATCCTTGAAAACCGGTAGAAGGCTGGGTTCCATATGTAAGACCTAAGTGGATCCCATATGTTTTAAGTCCACGGTATAGCCTTGAGCCTGTTTTTCCCCGGCAGACTTCTGCCATTTCCAAGAGGGTTACAATCACATCTATTCTTCCATATGCACCTAAACGGATGTAATATGTGTAAGTGCTTCCGAAACCTCCTTCTGAAGGATGGGGTTTCCGCAGCGTCCCTGTTCCAAGTGGAACGGGTACGTTTTCCCAGTGTTATCCAATCTCACTGAGTGGGTAGTGCTACGACAACGGTGAATGGTCTTCTTGTAGTGAGCCCTGGCCTACACCAAAAAGGGGCGCAGGTGGCTCGCACAGGGCACTGGAAGGGGCAGCATCCATGGCACTTTGGTAGGGATCCCAATTCATCGGTCATCCGACGTGACATAAGGTACCCAATCCCCAACAAGACCCAAAAAAAAACAAAAAAAACAGAGGAGAGCCACAAACCCAAAAGAAAAAACCCCAACAAAAAAAAAAAAAAAGTTAAATGAAGGATGGAACGGAGACTCGCGTCCCGGTCGCCACGGCTGCTGTACCACCGCTGAGGGGCCGGTTCACCGGCTCTGCTCCGAAGCGAAAAGCTGGTATGCGTTGCACCGGCTGACTTTTTATGCTCATGCTGTGATCAGCGTCAGCTGGATGCAATAATTGCATGCCAATTTGCATTGGCTCGTTTTGTTTACACTCTAAGTAGATTGGTCTCTCGAAGTGAGTTCCCAATTCGTCGGTCACGACGTGACTTCTCTGTTCCCTCTTTCAGGGAACGAGGGTTACATACATAACTGAGACGTTTTATTGAGTCTTATTGAACTTAACACACAGTATGATCTTCAGGAATCCTCCTTATAATATAATAATTTCCTGTTACATTTGTTTCTGCATGTTGGCCACAAATTGTTATTTTTATTTGGCATACAAAAGCTTTTGAAATATGTATATTTTAACAAAACTGCTTTGCTGCTTTTTCCCTAGGAAATACTAAAATTTTATTCAAATACTTTTAAGACTTTCATCCTTCCTTGTAATGAGCCTTTTTCTGTCATTCATTTCCTCACCTCGCAAATATGCATGACTTCTTGTGGAACACAAAAGATATATCTTGAAGAAATGTTGGGGCAAACACCTTGACTTTCATTGTTGGACCAAACAAATTAAAATCTGACATTTTTTTAGAATATCTTCTTTTGCATTTCACAGAAGAAAGTGAGTTATACAGGTTTAGAACTACATAAGGGCAAGTAAATGACTTTTAATTCTTCACATAAACACTGTATGCATTTTTGAATAAATTAACAGATACAGATAAACTGATCACCTTGTCACTGACTCACAAGCTCAGCAGTAATCTGGATGTTGAGAAGTTATATGACTAACCTGGGACCACCCTGTCACCGGACGCTACTGTGAGGAGCCCAGTAGCGAGGAACTAGGAGACGTCGGATAGACTTCTAACAAACAGACTTTAATAAACATCCAATGGAACCAGGAAAACACACGTAGCGGGGAAAGATGAACGTTCAATACCAGACAAAGAACCCAGACTGACTCACCTAAATACCCTCTGACTGACGAGGGGAATCACGAGACACACCTGGAATTAATTAAACAATTAACATGGGAAAACTAGGTCAGGGCAGGCACATGGAGAGGGAAAAACACAGATAGAGTCAAGGGGCGTGACAACCACATTTATATGTCAAAGAAACCTATTGTTACTGTTGCTACGTCCGACAAGCTATGGTGCTCTCACACCACACATCATGTTCTCATGCAGTGAAAAATACATCGTGGAGGAAAGAGGACACTGACAACGCGCCGACAGACAAGACATAGCAGGTTACTTTTGGAATGAAACAAAGTCTCAGCTTTCATTTTATTTTGTAAGAAATTCAAACAATAAATACTGTTTTGTGGCTCTTTAATGTGTCGTGACAGATCGCTGTAGCGCCTCAGTTCAAGCGGCATGTGAACTGATCATCTCTTGCTCTTTACTAGTTATAGCATGAAATAAACATGAATGAACATCAGAAGGTATTTTGTTTCAACCACGGAAAGACGTCAATTTATGTAATGTTTTAAGCTCAAGTCCACCGACATTATTCTACTCTCCTGTCTGGTTTGTTTGTCAGACAAAATTGAGATTCGACATTATGATGGGTCAGATCGCATGTCAATCAAACTCCCTGTGAAGGGTCAAATAGCTGTTCATAGTCATAATGAGGTAATAAGGACAAAGCAGGAGAGATACTATTATTCGTAAATATCATAAAAGTAAAATGTGGTAAAAAATTTGTCAAACCTTGCACTATTTCTGGATTTGTGTAGCACCTACTGCTCTGCAGACCCTTCTAAAATCCCACCATTAGAAACAAGCAGCTGACGTGTATTTTTTTCCAATGTGTACCACTACCAAGTATATTGGATCTGAAAGAAAACCTGCAGCTTGTGTGTGAGTGCATCATTATAAACTATGGAAAGAAAGTAAATAATAAAAGGGATGATTCAACCTTTTAATATATTATCTTTCTTTTTACACAAAGATCAGTAGAGTCTATTAGCACAGCTTTGTACATGTGAGAGTGTGATTTCATCCTCTGTTATAAGGATCTGGTGATTCTGCAAAAAGTTGGTTCCATAAGATCTGTAAGCAGCAGCCTGCGGCAGAATTCCATGATACTAGCAAAAAGAACAGGCCATTCCCTGCATCAATGTGAGTTTTATCCAGAGAACATTATCACACACAAAGACCTGCGTGTTCTCAGGGTTGCCTATACAAACCCGAGGAAATTGTGAATATGACTTCTTGGATTTGGTGACCTTTGACAGAGGATAGGAAAATCTCATGCTGACTGCAGACTGCCAAATAAAACATTTAGGTATGACAACATAGCAGTTAAGATCACTATAATAATGCTTTGATTGTCTAATGCATCGCAATAACCAAGAGAGGCACTACAAGGCTAGACTGCATTAAAGGAACCGTTCATCCAAAAAAAGAAAATTCTGTCATAACTTTCTCACCCTCATGTTTAACATGTAACATAATATTAATAAAGTCAAATAATAAATAAAGTCAAGTCAGAAACTTTTAAACTCCAAAAAGGACATAAAAGTAGTGTGAAATTAATGCATGTGACTCAATGAGGTTTGATGTTAGTTGAGGGTTGTAGTCTGTGTCGTCTTTGTATACGTGAGGTGAATGTTTTGATCTGTCTTTATCTGACTTGATCTCTTCATCATACAGAGTGATTGTGGTGCTTCGGAAGACTCATTTCATGCTAATTGTCCTTTTTGGAGCTTGAAAGTTTTGGACCCCATTAACATTCATAGTATGTACAGATAAACAGATGAACAGTTAAAACATTTTAAAATTTGTGTTCCACGGAAGAAAGTCGGTCATACAGGTTTAAAACAACATTAGCATGAATTAATATATATGACGGAATTTTCATTTTTCCATTTTGAGAATTTACATCCACTACACACACACACACACACACATATATATACATACACATACACATGGCTATGATTCGGTCGTAGGTAAACACAGCGGCAATATACACCTACTGAACGGCTCACGTGTGATATTGCAGTTATACAACAGTTTGACGTATATATATATATATATATATACTAGATATATAGATATATATCTATTACATATATGTGTGTGTGCTGTGTGTAATCAGATTAATCCAACCACTTTTTATGATTAATGGATTAATCGAAAACTTCATGAAATGAAGTATACACCATTTATTTTAACACATTCATTTTGTCATCATTTGCTATATCCAGCAATGTAAACTAAAAGATTGAAGGGTGATTCTCAAAAGTCTGTATTTTCTGCAAGCTTTTTTCAGGATAAATTTAAATGTCTTTCCAAAAAAGGACACTAAACTCCAAAAGGACCCCAAAAAAACGAAAGACCCATGTGAGAAGATTGCCAACATAAGCTGACGGCATACATTCTACTACAGTGCCAGATCCATCAGAAAACTAACAAAACAGCAACATAAACATAACAAATCATAACTTATCCCGGAAGTGTGTGGAAATATGGGTAGTGCGACTATTGACAAAAGATTATATATCGAGTTTTCTGGGGTTTATCGAAAACTACTTAACGAATTTTGCTGGTTGTGTTATTGTGTGGTACCTTAAGGAATGCAAAGACAGCTGACTCCTACTGTTTTTTAAATTCGTAATATTCGGTGGGGCTGTCAGTTCATACTGATAGAACACTCATATTTTGCAATAGTGTAAATGATTTTGCATTTTATGGGCATTTTAACCTTTATAAAGCAATTTTTTCTAAAAGTGTCTATTAAGAGTAAAATTCTTACATTTAATCAGGAATTAGAACTAATAAGACACTTGGGCTGTATCCAAAGCAAATTCAATACCACAGAAGAAGCTGCATCTGAGTGGCATTAGATGTATTACCACATGATTTTTGTTTAATGCAAGACCATGAATGCCTTTATCCTGCAATTTACAAATGTATGAATAATGTTTTGATATATTAAACATTAAAACGTTGAATACTGATATTTGAAATGATTTAAAACATGAAAAAAATCAACAAAAAAGAAAAGAAAAGAAAGAAAAAGCGCCAGCAGGTGGCAGCAAATCACTGTTAATAAGTGAGTCATTGCGATTGAACCCAATCATTTAAACGAGTGATTAATTCGGGAACGAAACACCATCATGTTGCTCAGAGACACAAAACAGCACTGCTGTGGCTTTGTTTGGAATTATTTTTGTTGTAGAAATAGAGCAAAAACAGACAATATGCTTTCTAAAACGTAAGTATCTTAATTAACTTAGTTTATTGAATTCAATGTCACATTTGAAATCATGGTAATTTTTGGAGAAAAACAGCACTCTTCGTGTGAAATTGAAAAACTATACGAAGTGGTATAAATATATAAATTTTCTGCCATCATGTCTTGAATTTGTGATCATTCTAAATGCATTTTAATAGTCTGAATCATGCAGTGAAAGAAAACACACTAAATGCGCACGCGCACGCGCACTAGTCTAGACTTCACGTAATGTGTGCGTGCACTCTGTTGGGATGTTTTGAATGGTTTTTGCAAATACTCGATAATGTCAAATCGCACACCGTTAAAACAACAATTACGATATTAACGCAGACGATATACATCGCACACCCCTAGTGGAAACAATGTGAACGAACAAAAAAGTCTGTGCCTGTGCATAAATACAGTGTGCGATCAGTGCGTCATGAGCGTTATATAACAGACTCACACATGCTTACTGTACGACTCGGTACGCTAAAATATTATGCTACAATCTGCAGCTAAAAATAAAGTATTGTTCATGTAGTTCAAACCCATAAAACTTTTGGCTTAATTTTGAAACACAAATTATTATAATAATAATTTTTCATGACCCTGAGGGTTTGAGAGCTGTCCCTACATTGAAAGGTCCAGGTAACCAAACAAAGAAGAATCCAACAGAGGTCTAAAGGCATTGTGAAATTATCTATATGAAGTTGAGCGGTTTAATCAACGTCTTGTAAAAGAGCAATGGCTTTACCATTGGTTCTCTTTTATCACACACGCACATTTGAGCTGTGTTTATCAAATGTGACATGCTATATGTTATGTGTCTATCTTTAGTGTTATAAAAGCTTAATTTAAATCGGTTTATCATATAAAGTGATCATATCTTTTCAAAAGAAGTACGTTAAACCACTTGATTCATATGGATTAATTTTATGATGCCTTTATGACCTTTTGTGGACCAGCTAAGTTTTATGGGTTTGGAACGACATGAGGGTGAGTAAATGATGACAGAATTGTCATTTTTGGGTAAACTAGACCTTTAAACATGAAGAGATACACAACTTGCCTGGAAATAAACATTCTATACTGTATATATGCTGGCTACTAAACAACCATGCTACCCATATTAAAATGCAAAAGCCTTTTAAAAATAACCCTTGTCAAGTTTGTTGAACATGTAAGCTCGAATCAAAATAAACGCGATGTGCTCTAGCAGCTCTCAAAAGGATCCGGCAGTGCATTTACAATAAGACAGCTGCATCTCGTGGGGGATGGGTGGGCCTCCCCACTTCTTTCCCTCTCTTTTCAGTAAAAGCATCAAACCATTCCTCATGGGAGACATCATTAAGACTAATGTGATGTCATGTTTTGGCTGCTACAACAATATTGGATCCCCCCCCCCCCCATGGAGACACGCCTTGATGTGTGCAGACCGGCCTGCAGGCTGCAGCAATGCATTGAAAACAACTATGCTGGAAGATGCGTGGATGCAGACTGTGATGTTAGAGATGCTCGCATCAGCACCAGAGATGGTCGCATCATCCCGTGCAGGAAATGATGCTTGCATTAGCACCGCCCGCATCCCACTGGCTCTCTGCAGTCAGCCATCAACTACAATTGTGACCCATATCAGTACATCCCAGGCAGGCCTTTGAAAACCTCTGCTTGCATGTCCAATACTACGAATCTTTGCTGTTTCCAAGGGTGACGGAGGTGCTTGCTTATCAACAGTCTACCTAATACTGTCCAGATCTTTGCATGTATCATCTTCAATAAAAATAACAAGTAATGCGGGTGTTTCGTGTACATTTCATTGTAAAACACAACATATGACTGCAATATAAAACATATCCTCGTATAAAAACATATCGTGTATAATAAACAATAGGTTGTTCATCGGCATAAGGCATGCGTGATGAATTACTTCATTCGAATAATCAGAAGGCAACACATAGCCTCCCAGCATAAGCATTAACAATAACCCACTTTCGCACGCATGTACGCACTGTCATTGCGTTTACTCTTTGGCATTGCAGTGACATTCGCATTTGATGTTCACGCTATCAGATGCTGTGTATGTTTACCTTTGTATATAATTCAGACGCAGCCATGATATTGCTCGCACAATGTTCCTGCAATCACAGTCAGCTGAACATCCGATCGGTCCCGAACATTCAAAGCTCTCCTGTAGATCTCATTCAAGTGAAAAGCCTTTAGAAGGATGTCATGAATCCAAAGGCACCGGCTCATTCCTCATGAATCTGCCCGTGTTTCTAGCGTGTCTCTGTTCGCTCTGGGTGCGATCTATGCAGAGAACGAGTCAATGAAAACGCGGTTGCCATAACCAAAAATAATGACGCAAGAGTGCGCTCTGGTGGACAGCACTGGACCACCACACACTGGCGGACAGCACTGGACCACCACACACTGGCGGACAGCACTGGACCACCACACACTGGCATCCCCAGTTTTCTAACTATCTATCTATCTATCTATCTATCTATCTATCTATCTATTATCTATCTATCCATATGTATTTATTGATTTATTTAGACTTGAGCAATAACAAATATATGATAACAGGATACATGTGTGTCTATGTTTTGCTGCGCAATGTTAGCTTTTGGCCATAATTCCTGCAGACTGCAGCCAATGGAAACGCTTCTCTATCAGTGCGTCCTGCTCAAGTGTGCCGCACAAGTCCTGAAAAGTGAAGCCAAAACGTTTCGAACCCCCAAGAAATGCTCCACACAGGACAGCGCATGAAAGCAGACTGCAGTTTTTGTTCAGTGCTGAGTTAGGCCTATTCAAACTCAGATCCTCTCATTATAAGAAAAGAAACGTTGGACACGGTTTGTGTAAATTAATAGATCGTGGGCAGTGGGCGCTCTTAAATTTGTGTGGATCTGCCATGGAATTGATGATGACGTTAAATGTCCCTCAGTCCGTCATTGCTAGAAGGTGCTCCTAAATTTTTGATTGTGTTCTTAATTATTATTTTTTAAATAGGAGCACAAGTGCTCCTAAAAAGAAACACAAGCGTAGAGTCATTTTACAAACTAATTGCAAATGTTTATGCAAAGTGTAAACTATTAAATATAATCTACAAATCATGCAATGCTGTACCACTAAATAAGAAGTGTTTTTATGGAGGTCTTAGCTAATCAGGCCAATTAGAGACAATTACTAATCACTCATCATTTTTTATTAAATCATTCTTTCACTTCACTCATCTAGAATACATTTTGTTTTAATTATTAAACAAACGGGGCCATTAATTATGCTTACATTATAAGCATTGCAGGGTGCCTGTTTTGATATCTAAGACGGTTTAGAGAAAATATGAAATAAGTGTAATGTTATTATAGATTATAAAGGGTTTTATAATTAAACACTTTCAAAGCCAGAGTCCCCTCAGTGAATTTTTGGCCATTTACACCACTGACTATTACATTTTAATTTAGTCTTAAATGATATGTTATTGGTATTTTAAAATGTAATAATAAATTATTCCAATTCTAATTTAATATGCTACTGCATTACTGACTGCATTGCACGCTATGATCAACTGAGTGTCCTCTACTTATAAGCTGAAACATGACAAAAAGAAACGGTGCAGATCAACTGCTTTATTAGAGATAACTACATTATCAGTTAACTCCATAATTCTGGTACAATGTCATTCCAAGCGCAAAGACTTTAGATCTTATATTCGGTCTTCTGACGCCATGTAGCCTAATAACTTAAGTTGTAATTTGCTATAAAACGCTATCAAATATCATTCATGCTTATGTTTTTCAGGCAAAGTTTGCAGCATTTCTCATGACTGATTGATATGCGTCATTTGAATGTTTTGAATTGAACTGCTAATAACTGATTTAGTGAAACAACTGTTATTTTTATATATTTTAACAAAATAAAAAAAAATTAAAAGTGTGTAATTACATTTTTAAATAGAAGTTATTTAAATTGTAATAATATATACGTATTTTTGATTAACGGCGGCTTTAACAATTATTTTCCACACTTTACCTGTAGTATAATAAAATCCAGTGTAACAGTGTATCATTAGTGTCCACTCTGCCCTCTGTTGACCACACTGGCTGGCAATATCAGCTAGAATTTAATTAAGGACACTGTTGCTGGCTTGATTATTTACTACTGAAATGTTTGCCTCTTCCCTGATCCACCATGCCTGCTCTATTATGCTGTCAAATATTTCACTTTGCCCCATGAAGAACGAGTTTCTTCATTTTCACCCACTACACTGAGCTATTTATTTGTTTCTGTCAGGACCACTATCGTCAAAGATGATTGACAATTAGCATACAGTTTGGACTGGCATATGGTTCTGTTCGGCAAGAACTCCCTGCGCATCCATGCAGATACCCCCCCAGATATTGTTAAAGTTCAATAATTTTATGTACACTTTTTAGAATTAGTCTGATTCAAAGGATAATCAGAAGGCTGAATCCTGACTGATAGAGGAGGAGCTGGGGATGGAGGAGGGTAATTAGCTATTAAGCAATGCGAAAACTGCTGATAATGCTGAGGGACCTATATATGAATGCTTAGATAGGTGTCGTATTCCTATAGGAAGATGGGGATCAGTTGAGAGACAGCTGGTGCGAGCTTAACTAACTTGACCTGCCAGAACTAACGTTATACGCTTGATTTCTATTTAGAGGATACACCTCCTCAAAACCCACCAATACATACTAAATTAAATATAGTATGATCTGCAATACAAATTTGATATGGCCGGTGCTTTGACTCAGACTTGGGCACAATTTAAGTTTCCTGCATGTTTGCTAACTAATAGGCAAGATTAGAAAATATACAGTATTTGTGGTTACACTTTATAATAAGGTTCCATTTGCTACCATTAGTTATCTACATCAGGTAACATGAATTATACTGTTATTTCAACATTTTTTCATCCAATACATCAACATTAAAATTGGATAACTTAATATTATGTAATGGACCTGAGCTAATATGACAATGAACCGCATATTATCTAACATTAACTAATATGAAGGAATACTGTAACAAACATATTACTTAAGTTTACTTTAGTTAATGCACTACTAATGGGACCTTACTGTAGTGTTTATTTTTTTGGAATCTGAGTAATGGAAATATCAAGCCCAATAGATCATTTCACTTATAAAAATAGACTCAAAATCGCCGGTTTGCAAAACTATTTTATTTACAAGTCAAAATGGATCAAAAGCGGCCACAGTTTATGCTCATGCAAACCGTGGAGTTTACTGTAGTGTGACGATGTGGTGTGAGGAGCCGACAGGCAACTGTCTCCCTCCTCTGCATAGAAGACAATGTACAGGAGATCTCATGGAGTTTATTACACACCAGAAGGTGGAGAAGCATCCTCACTGCCTGGACTCTACAACCAGACACAAGTGACATATGAAAGAAATGTGTGGCGTTACAGAACTGCTTGCCAATCTGTGCATTGGCACTACATCATCATAAGGCTTTAAGCTCTATGGTACAAGACAAGGTGACAGCAGCCTCAGAAATCTGCATTACATGCTATCAATCATGACTAACCAAGTGTCCTCCACTTAAAGCTGAAACATGACAAAAAGAAACAAGCATTCTCATGAAAGAAACAGGGTGCAGATCAACCACATTATTAGGATTACTTTCAATTCATTATCGATTCAAGCACTTAACTCCATGATTAATGGAAAAGCTCACCCCGAAAAGAAAATTCTAGCACAATTTCCTCTTTACTCTTATGTCTTTCCAACCGCACGTGACTTTCTTTGGATCTTATATTAGGTCTTCTGAAGCTATGTGATAACTTAAGCTGTAATTTGCTAAAAATGCTTTCAATCTCATTTACGCTTATGCATATTCAAACATTCTTTTGTATGGTGCTTTTGCATCAGCATCAATTAGCCATTGGTTGTGCAATTTCTCGTGACTAATTGTAATGCGTCATTTGAATGTTTTGAATTGAGTGCAAGCACTTATTTGATATGAAAACTATGGAGGGGAAAAATGAAAAATTTCAGTCCCACACACAAAATTATTGTATGCTTCAGAAGACACAAGATAAAAGCATGGCAACACAGTTGCCAAATATCAAATGCTGACCTAGTTACACCTGACTTTCTGTCCGTTACAACTGAAGTTCCATGCTGAAATTCACATTTGGCTTCTGTAAACAGTAAATGCCTTCTCTGATTTGATTGGCCATCTAAGTTATTTTGATACTGATGAGCGCTGTTCAGCTCAGATAAGTAAGTCCATTATCTTGGCATCGTACAACATCTGTGCAACAAAGTACAGTTATTATGAGGCAATTATTTAACAACTTTTATAATACACCTAGAAAAAATGCAGAAGTCCGTATCTCGGGGACCTCCATGATTGGAACAAGTTGTGTGGACTACTTACAGTACAGTTTTTTGTAATTCCCGGAGCTCTACATCCCTTTCCCTCGATAGACTTTCATTGTTTGAAAAAGAGCAGCTTTGACATTCCACTAAACATTTCCTTTTGCGGTCACTGGAGGAAATAAAGTCATGCGGAATGGGTAAATGACAGAATCTTCATTTTTGGGTGACCTTGTCCTCTAAGCAGTGGGTAATTGAGGAATGGTTATAATTAAAATGCAAAACATCTTCTAAAATGCAGTTTGCCCTCACTCACTAGCAAATATGTACACTTTCAACTACATACTACGACACATTAAAAATATCAGAAGACTTTTGAGAACTTCACCCCCCTTTGGAGCCACGACACAACCCATCTCATAGTGTGGCAGTACAGCTCTGTAACATCTGCAACCCTTGAATATTCAGTGTATTTTCAGAGGACAGGAAACAAGAGAGGATGAGGGCAGGAATGCAGTATCAGAGATAAATGGATGAAGAGACAGGATTTGGGAGTGTGGAGTGAAGGACAGCAGCAGGTATCAGCCAGCCAGTTTGCTGGCCACCAGAGAGGGTTTCCTCTGTGGCAGGTCCTGAGGGGTGGGGATGTGATCTCCGGTGATCTCGGTCTTCTCTGTCTGCGCCGCTGGAAGCTGCTTGTTCTTGATCTTGGCCTTCGCCATGTTGTAGTCGCCGGAGTCAAAGTACTTTGGCTGGGAAAGAAAGCAGTTGAGGAGAACTTGTTGGCATAAGTGAATTATGGCACAGTAAATGTGTTGATTCTGTTCCAAATACTTTGAAAGATGTTGTTACACTGTAAATATACATGAATTGAAAAAATGTTCAACAAAAACAAGACTGCCAAATATGAAACAGTATGCAATAGTAAATACAAACATATAATATGAAATTATTTCTTAATACGCTTCTTACTGTAATGTCACGATCAACACGGAAGACACAATTTTTCTTCTGCAGCAGTAGGGTTGGGTATCGATTGGGTTTTTTACGATACCGGTGCCAAATCGATACTTTTAAAATGGTACCGGTGCCTGAACTGATACTTTAAAAAAAAAAAAGAGCCACAAAAAAACGATGGATAACATTAAAGAACATTAAAAATATTTAAAATAAATATACATAGCAGCATTCACATGCTCCTCGGATGCTCTCATTTCCAGAGTTGTGCTTCCCTTACTCCAAGGCTAATAAATGTATTTCACGATCTGGGTCATTATTTAATACAAAACTACACAATGTTTCTACTGTATCTCTGTCAATCACTCTGATATTTAGTTAAAATGAGTGAATTGACTGAGTGCTGTCACTGTCTTTAATCAGTTCTGTGAATGACTGTATGGTATGCTACATGCACTGTAATATGTTTTATATTAAATATTACATTTTCAAATGAAAATAGCAACATGATCGTTTTATAAAGTATGCTTTCATATGTGTTAAAGGGGTCATATGATGCAATTAAAATTTTTTCTTTTTCTTTGGAGTGTTACAAGCTCTTGGTGCATAAAGAAGATCTGTAAAGTTGCAAAGACTAAAGTCTCAAATCCAAAGAGATATTCTTTATAAAAGTTAAGAGTCAGCCACACCTACCTAAAACGGTTCGTTCTAACACGCCCCCACATATCTACGTCACTATGAGGGAAGATTTGCATAACGCCGCCCAAATGTTCACGCAAGAAGAAGGCTAACTTTTATTCTCGCTGTAGTATTGTTGTTGCCGCCGCCATGTCGTGAAGGCGCTGTGTGTTTCTTTGTGAAAGCGAAACTACTTTGTTTGGTCTTCCAAAAGAGGACGATATTGCTTCGTCATGCCTGGAGCTGATCCGTGCTGGTCGCTGAGGAAATACATCAACTTCGCGCTGTGGATCGCCGGATCGGCTTTCACCGTGGACGAAGCGGAGTCCAGCCCAGGGTCGTCACATGTGGTTGCCGCAAGCTCTCCGGACGCTCCTTCGTCGAATCTGCCGGCCGCGCCGTTTCAAGCCCTTGATGATGCTGTGTTTTGTTGTGAAAGCGAAACTACTTTGTTTGGCCTTCCAAAAATGGACACGACTAGAAATCAGTGGTTAAGTTGTATTTACAACACTGTTCCAGAACACTTCAACGCAAATATTCAGATGTGTGCAGCACATTTTATGGAGGACTGTTTCCTGATCCTGGTAGAGTAGACTACAATGCCGGCTGTTCTGACTCAGAGACTGTAAGTTTTTTTATATTTAAAGAATTTTTATATTTTTTATATTTAAAGCAAGTTTTTTTGGGCATTGTAGAGTAGGGCTTGTTGTTTGTCATTACTCTGATCACAAATGCAGACATGGTTTTATTGTTTACACAGCGCGATACGCAACGCAACGCAACGCGTAAAAAGACAGTATAAGTCATTATAATCCATAATTATGTCCCCACTGGATGCAACAAATGCCTCGTTTATAATGGGTTTTCATGTTTTTGAATCGTCGCTCCGGCTTGACAGGGCATCATCACAGTATGGTAGGGGCTTAACATTTCCATCACACGCTTGAGTTATTCAGCCAATCACAATGCACTGGATAGCTGGCCAATCACAGCACACCTTGCTTTTTTAGACTGATGAGTTTTGTAAAAATCGACTTGTTTCAGAAAGGCGGGGCATGGAGGAGAAACAATACTGTACAGTATGTGGAAAATAATGTGTTTTTTTTTACCTTAAACCGCATACACACATTTCATTACACCAAATCACAAAATAATGTTCTTTTTAGCAACAAATATGACCTCTTTAAAGGGCTAGATTTTTGGGAGAAACGCATGTGGTGTGATGAGCGGTGAACACAGCGAAACTTTACAGTAGATGGGAAACCGATTGCTCCCTCGTGACCTTTTGTGAACTGTATTTATGACAAAGAACTGCACAGATACAGATACTAGAACACTCTATCGATAAACACACACCTTGTGTCCTCGGTTTCTGTTTGAGTACTCCATGACGATTGTAGAGTCTGCTGAAAGACACAGAGTTTTTCCCCCCGTATTTCATATGCAATTTAAAGGGGACTGACTCTGAGGCGATCACGAATTTGTGTACATTTTATGGAGCTAATCGCTATAGCCCCACTAAAAATTGCCTAGCGACGCCCATGCTTCTCACGTCCATTTCGGGGAACCAGGACAAATATTTAAATCAATCGCTCAGGCATTTAAGTGGCACCGAAATGAGGCACCGAAAGCTGCATTCGGATTCGGTTACATAGGTACCGGTGCCATATTGGTACCGAGTTTCGATACCCAACCCTATGCAGCCGGCTTGCTACATATAGGTCCTGTCTACACCACCAGTCCAATCTTTGGATATTAAGATTTTTTAAGGTGTTTGAAAGAAGTCTCTCATGCTCAACAAAGCTGCATTCATTTGATCAAAAATACAGTAATATTGTCAAATATATTACATTTTAAAATAACTGTTTTATATTTTAATATAGTTTAAAATATAATTTATTCCTGTCATGCAAAGCTGAATTTTCAGAATCATGCCCTATAACATATTATTACTATTATTAAAAGCAGTTTTTGGTGCTTAATATATTTGTGGAATCAGTGATACACTACCATTCAAAAGATTGGGGCAAATAAGATTTTTTTATTTTATTTTTAAAAAATGTATATTTTTACTAAGGAAGGAAATATCAAATTGATCAATCATGCATAATGTTCTTTTGTACTTTCTATTCATAAAAGAATCCTAAAAAATAACAATTTCTACAAAAATATTAAAGGGGCTAGAAGTAAGAATTTCCATGCATTAATTGCTCTTTTATTGCCAATGTGTGAAGAGCTTGACCTAGGTAGTCTATGAAAGCCTGTAGATTGATTTTTATTTGAAGGACTTGGGACGTTTCTACTTGGAAAATCAAAAGGATGTAATGTTTATGTGTGCTCCTGAGAGCCTCTCTTCCGTTCTGACACAAGAAACAAATGCTTATACAATATTCAGGTTAATGACAAAAGAGCTGCTCTGTACCGTAATGTCAACATGTCATGCAAAACAAAGGCATTAATTCAAACTAAAGTCTCACATAGCCAGATCTATACGGTCTATAGTCTCAAATATACCTTATAATCAAACTATCATAAGTGTATTTTTAATCATCTCATTTGTCAACATGATGCAATTGCACAACACAATTGCAGAGCTGGTGCAAACATTTCCACATCGCTATGATCAGATGCTTTCTTAACGGCTGCTTTCTCACCGCTGTCATTTTTATTGTGTTTATTTTGTTAGAGGAAATCATTATTGACATATTCGTCTAAGTGTCAGTCTCAGCAGCGTGTACGGCATCTTGATGTCCGTTACATTATATTGGTGCAAAGCTATTTTCAACTTCTTTCTACTTCTAAGCAAAGAACAGGAAAAACGTTTCCGCGAGTATATCGGGGCACCGAATTACGTTATGTGTGCATGAGCATTATGTGTGCATGAGCAAATAAGTTACTGTCTGCAGTTCACTTAACAGCCACCGGTGTCGCTAAATATAGTGCCTTTAAGGAGCAAAAACTGTTTTCAACATTGATAAGGAGCCATTAATAATAAGGAAGCACAAATAATTAATGAACAAAATTGAGCACCAAATCAGCATATTACAATAATTTCTGAAGGATCATTTGAACACGAAAGACTGAAGTATCCACAGCCTTGGTGAGCATAAAAGACTTCTTTCCAAAACAACTTCCAAACTTTTGACCATTAATGTACATCCACGACCGAGGTTAATGTTCTCAAACTGACCAGAACTTGTCTCTGTAACACATCTTGCAGTGCACATGCCATCTGTGGCTCATGACTCAGTCACATGATGCTGTGATGTTCTACTGCCTGTGTAAAACCACCAAAGCCCTGTGATCTGGATCTCCTCTTATAACACAGTTATTGACCCTACCAATGTGGGCAGAAAGAGAGCATTGAATGAATCTCACCCCCTTCTGCAGTCTTTTTCTGAGCAGATCGGATCCTCCAGGCTTATTACCCAAGTGAGGGTATTTGGACTTCAGTTTGGCTTCCTCCAGTTTCTCTGGACAGATCTTATTCTCCTCATCCTGAGAGAAAACACACATCACTCACATAAATGAATGCGACAATTTTGAGCCATACTGGCACCATTTAATTAAAAAAAATATCTCAGAGTCTAACAAAAGAAGATTTCCCAAGCAAAATTCTAAAATGACAAACCAGAGATGGTCTTAGAGAAAGAGATGGTATGGAGAAAGCAGGGTCTGAATTTCGTTTTGGAAAATGAGAATGGGAATGGGAGGAATTCCCCCTTTAGGTGGCTCTTATGGGGGGGATTTTTTAATTTGAAAGGGGAGTTAGGGTATTTTTTTAAACATATTTTTAAACTACTATCACCCAACTGAAATGTTTAGTGTATTTGTGTTTTACAATTTATAATGTTGTTGATTCATATTTATATTGTGAGGAAGATACTTAAAAAGAACTTCGATTTCAAACTCTGAATTTAATTTATTTTAACTAAAAAAGACAAGCAAACACTCAGTAATAAAATGAGAATAGATAAATGACAAGCAATGGCACAAACAAATACAATAACAAGATACAACTAAAGTGAACTGTGCTTTAAGTTTTTCAGGTAGGTATAACAGTAATATTCAGGTACAGACATACCACAGAAACTGAATAATCTATTTAACTAAAATAACACTGGTTAGTCTTCGATGTATAGGTTAAATAAACATTAATGACTGACAGCAGAAGGTTTATATAGTTTGTTACATTCACTTAAAGGGGTCATATTATGCGATTTACATTTTTCCTTTCTCTTTGGACTGTTACAAGCTCTTGGTGCATAAAGAAGATCTGTAAAGTTGCAAAGACTAAAGTCTCAAATCCAAAGAGATATTCTTTATAAAAGTTAAGAGTCAACCACACCTACCTAAAACGGCTCATTCTAACACGCCCCCACATACCTACGTCGCTCTGTGGGAAGATTTGCATAACGCCGCCCAAATGTTCATGCAAAGAAAGAAGGTGTAACTTTTATTCTCGCTGTAGTTTTGTTTTTTTGCCGCCGCCGCCATGTCGTGAAGGCGTATGTGTGTTTCGTTGTGAAAGCGAAATTACTTTGTTTGGTCTTCCAAAAGAGGACGATATCTGCTTCGTCATGCCTAGAGCTGATCTGTGCTGGTCGCTGAGGAAATATATCAAGTTTGCTCTGTCGATCGCCGGACTGGCTTTCACCGTGGACGAAGCGGAGTCCAGCCCGGAGTCGTCACATCTCCTTCGTCGAAATTGCCGGCCGCACCGTTCTCAAGCCCGCGCCTCTGCTCACTGTAGGCCACGGTTTGTGATGCTGTTTCGTTGTGAAAGCGAAACTACTTTGGCCTTCCAAAAATGGACACGACTAGAAATCAGTGGTTAAGTTGTATTTACAACACTGTTCCAGAACACTTCATCCCAAATAGTCGATTGTGCAGCACATTTTATGGAGGACTGTTTCCTGGTAGAGTAGACTACAATGCCGACTGTTCTGACTCAAAGACTGTAAGTACGTCTTTTATATTTAAAGAGTTTTTATATTTTATATATTTAAAGCGAGTTTTTTTGAGCAGTGTAGAGTAGGGCTTGTTGTTTGTCATTTCTCCGATCACAAATGCAGACATGGTTTTACGTTTACGCGGCGCGATCCAACGCGTAAAAAGACAGTATAAGTCATTATAATACATAATTATGTCCCCACTGGATGCAACGAATGCTTTGTTTATAATGGGTTTTCATGTTTTTGAATCATCGCTCCGGCCTGACAGGGCATCATCACAGTATGGTGAGGGGCGTAACATTTCCGTCACACGCTTGAGGTATTCGGCCAATCACAATGCACTGGATAGCTGGCCAATCACAGCACACCTTGTTTTTTCAGACCGATGAGCTTTGTAAAAATCGACGTGTTTCAGAAAGGCGGGGCATAGAGGACAACAAAAAGTGGGGGGGGGGGGGGGGGGGGGGGGGTGTACATATGGAAAATAATGTGTTTTTTTTTTACCTTAAACCGCATAAACATTTCATTACACCAAATACACAAAATACTGTTCTTTTTAGCAGCATTATATGACCCCTTTAATAGCTTGTATACCAAAAATGTTTAGTATAAATCGATGGTTTACGTGAATACTCATCACGATTTTGACAATTATGTGTGTATTTAGCCATTTATGCGCAATAAGGCAATAACTCAAAAGCATGTGCAAATGATACATTCCGTCATGTGTCCCGAGCATCTTTCACGCTGAAATATTTGCAGGTATTTCCCACGTTACCAGCACAGAAACTGCGGGAACCAGTAAAATTACGCGCAATCCCCGTGTTACAGCAAATTATGTGACCTTAGTAGGCGCTGTAGTGAGGGTAGTAGGTTTAGGTTTGAGTTTAGGAGTAGGTTGAATTAGCTCAATACAGCACCTACTATGGTCACATAATTTGGTGGGTCACAGCATTCAGTGCAACATCTGCAATCCCACGCCAAAATTCAAGCCCTGAGAAAGCCTAATGTTCATCGTAGATCACACGTGCTTTAATAACGAATCACATTATAGACTGGACATCAATGAATTTCTGTCTGAGTTATGCAACAGTCAAGCATAGTAATGAATGAGAAGTGCCATAAACTGTGACTTCTCTTATAAAAGACATTTTTTTAACAAAAAAATAGATCAATCCACAATGATTGTTTAATGTCAAACGTGTTGAATATTAGCTGATAGGGCTGTCGATTCATTACAAGACAAGCGGTTTCTCCACAAAACATTTTATTTTAAAACTTAATGAAACCTCTCCTCCATTAGCATCTATTTAAAAAGTGGCTTAATTTCTCCTTCCATGTACTGAGGTGTTATTAAAATATTTTTCAGTTAGCCTTTGATTAAAGAGCTAACCACTTAACCTACTAGCTTGGCATAGTGCTACATGGTTAAAAAAGCTCTTTTGATTACCTAGAATAAGATATCCCTATAATGTGGTATGTTTTTAAAAAAGCATAGAGCAGGGGTGCCCAAACTCGGTCCTGGAGGGCCGGTGTCCTGCAGAGTTTAGCTCCAGCTTGCCTCAACACACCTGCCTTTAAGTTTCTAGTATGCCTAGTAAGAGCTTGATTAGCTGCTTCAGGTGTGTTTGAGTAGGGTTGGAGCTAAACTCTGCAGGACCGAGTTTGGGCACCCCTGGCATAGAGGAATATGATTCTGGGGGGGGTTCTAGGATCTCACATTACACTGGTCCACAAATTTGATTGGTCAGCAGCATTCAGCAAGTGCTGACACTTAAACAAGGCTCACTGATACTTTGAACTGTATATATAAATCAGATTGATCGTACTCATGCAGTTCGAGACTATGTGTGCAGTTGCAGTATTGAGTTAAAAGTGGAGTACATACCTATTCATTTTTTTTGACCTTTCATTTTCAAGAAAAAAAAAAACAGACATTAGAGCGTGTTGATAGCAACAGCTTGTGTGAAAATGCTTAGTTGTCAAGTGATAGATTTCATTTAAATATTATTATTTTTTTAAATAAATCAATGTCTACAAGGAAAAATCATTAGCGCTAAAATTTTTTCATTTCACTTCATTTCAATTTTAGGGCAGCACTAACTGGACTCTAGTTAGGAGCTTAGGAATGGATTCATTATTTTCAATGGAACCATGGTGCAGTTGTGTTCGTTGTATGGTGCTTCAGAATTGTGTCATTCTAAGCTCTTTATGTAAATCCATACTGATCTCCCTCAGCTGATGTACACACACTGCGACCAGTTATAAAACACATTTAAGGTCAATATATTGCATGCTGTTCAACAGTAAACTTAGCTTCACGTGCTAACTGCTAACTGACACCATCACAACCCAATACAAAACAAAACAAACCAACTCTAGCATTATTATTATTAATCACATCTCAACATACATATATATATATGGCTATTTATCTATCAGGTGATTTAATAAGCTGGTCGTTTCTAAGATTCAATTAAAATATTGGTATTTGATGGTTGAAGGCCTTTATACATTTGTGGTGAACAGCAGAGCTTTGAACAATATACAAATAAACTAAACAGACAGAGCATAAAGCAATAGTCACATCTATTAGGGATATTACAGCAGGTTTTATGCGAAAATCGCTTTTTATTCGCTGTGTCTTCGATTCGATCTGACTTACCCGAGTCTGTATATGCTGTTATATAGCGGAAAAGCTCAAATCTGACTGACTGCAGCGGTTTGAGTTCAAAATCTTCAAATATACTCACTTTCTGCTCCTCCACATTCGTCTCCTCAGGCTTTGTGTCCTCCATTTCTTCTAATATAGTGGGTCTGTGTTGATTGATTTAGTTTAGAAACCACCTAAGATACTGTTCTAATCTGCAGACTATTCTAGTATAGCCCGCCCACGAATGTATCAATCCTACTATAGCGAAGGCAGGGTCATAAATATTAATCACGTAACGTGACGTTCGCCCAATGTTATTAAGGTGCAGGCTGTGCTTTTGAATAGTAATAACTTACAGTTCATTGGGCGAACATACGCACGTGATTTAATTAAATAAATGAAGTAATTAACTAAATGTAAATGTAAATGTAATGTAAATTGTGCGTCCGAACACTGAAAAATGAAGACTGCATCATAGTCTGCTTTATTGCTAGACCGCTAGACCAGTACTTTTAAGGCTTCTAGGTTAGAGATCTCTTCAGCATTGAACGATAGAATGAGGCGGTCTGTCTACATGGCAGTGTTGTAAAGGTTTTTCTTCCCCACGGTGATGACATGAAAATAAATACTATACTATATATTAATACTAATATATTTAAAATCTTCATGTTGTCTCACTTTCTGTTAGGCTACACGGAAGGACAATCATCTATGGCCTCCCAGTGGCTTTACATCAAGGACAGGTGTGATTAATGTATTACAAAATAAAATATGCCTTCATCTCCTATCTATCTATCCACATTGCAAAAACCGCTCGATCTTGCAGGTTTGCATTGCACAACATCAGAAAGATCAGGCCCTTTCTAACGGAGCATGCTGCACAACTTCTTGTCCAGGCTCTTGTCATTTCTAGGCTGGACTACTGCAATGCTCTTCTGGCTGGACTTCCATCATGCACAATCAAACCTCTTCAAATGATTCAGAATGCAGCAGCATGGCTGATCTTCAACTAGCCCAAAAGAGCCCACATCACACTTCTCTTTATCTCCCTGCACTGGCTACCCATTGTGGCCCGCATCAAGTTCAAGACATTGATGCTTGCATATAGAACACCCACGGGCTCAGCACCCTCCTACTTCCACTCACTCTTACGAATCTACATCACCTCCAGAAGCCTGAGATCTACAAGTGAGCGACGCCTCGTGGTACCATCACAGAGAGGCACAAAATCACTTTCCAGAACATTTTTTCATTCACCGTTCCAGGGGGGGGGGGGGGGAGGGGGGGGGGGGGGGGGGGGGGGGGGGGGGGGGGGTGTGGGGGGGGGGGAGGGGGGGGGGGGGCTAATGGAATGATCTTCCCACCCACATCCGTAATGCTGAATCAAGCGACAGCTGAAAACTCATATTTTTTGTCAACATTTGACTGCATCCTAAAAAAAGCTAAAAACTTTGCTTTCTCTTTCCTTAATCCCCCGTGTCTTGTACTTTGTATTATGAGCACTTCCTGTGATGAATCGCTTGTTGTATTCCTGTAATTCACTTTGGATAAAAGCGTCTGCTAAATGACCATGTAATGTATCTAATATTTTATCTGTCTATCTACTTATTTATTTTTTAATTGGCCAACCATGATTGTGTGCTTGTGATTGAGGGCCAGTGTTGGGGAGTAACTAGTTACATGTAACGGCGTTACGTAATTTAATTACAAAATAAATGTAACTGTAATCAGTTACTTTCTTTCCCAAATTGCACTGATTACTCTGAGACATACGGCCTTATAATTCCTCGATGCGGAAAACAGAGACTGGTTCGTAGAATCCAGTCATAAAAACGGAACTCCTATAGCCTAACGCGGATGGAATTTGAAACATTTTGGATGAATAAATCAAAAGTAGGTCAGTACACTTGACTCAAAACGCGATATGTCTGTGAATATTAAGCCGCAAAAAGACAATATATGGATCCTGCGCGTTCTGCGTGTCTGTGGAAATCAAATGCGGACTAGGCATCGGGAGAACCGGGACAATTCCCAGTGGCCTGGCAGACAATTTGGCCCGCTATTTTACTATTATTATTGTATAATTGCCTGCCGAATGTACTAAAGCGATTATTTCTGAATTCGCCATTCGATAATTAAATCGCTAATAAATCATGAATCGGTTAGTCGCGACTGGCAATGCTTCGGCTCGCGTGCTCTCCGCCAAACAGTTTGGATCAGAGTAATCAATGCGAGAGAGAGAATGGAGAGGACTGTGGAAGCGCACAGATGAAGCAGAGAAGAAAATTCTCAGGTTTACTTATGACCCTGGTTCCTTGAGTAGGGAACGAGACACTGCGTCCTCTAGGGGTCACTATGGGGAACGCCTCGTTGTGACTCGTGTCTGAAGCATACATTGAAAAAACAACGCGGATATGCGTTTTGAGGCATCTTCTCCTGATAACACCGAAAATAACTTAAATTACACTTTCAGTTTTGATCTTACAGATAAGAGCAATACATCAATCGAATCTGTAAAGGTCTACTTTTATTTGTATACACTCACAGTAACAACAAAAAATTTGTGCTTTTGTAAAATAAAGAAAACAAACAGGGTGCGCAGTCTGCCGCCTTGTTCTGCGTGATCTTTCTTTAGAAACGCGGCATTAAAATGAACTGTAACCAGCAAATACTCAACAAAGAGACATGAGAAATATATCTATAGAAAGCTTGACATTTCTACTTTTAACTAAGCAAGTCTTAATCGAAAGCAAATATTCTGTGATAAAGTAATCCATATGAAACCAACGCGATGTCCAGTCTTTCACATCTCCCTTCATTATCTCTAATGCGACCACGCCCACGCGCTGAGCGCTATTGATATTATAATCATCCACGTGAAGCGCGCGGCATGTAAACGCCCACATCACAGCAAACAAAGCAGCAAGACCTCAAGTTTTACTGTTCGCGTCGCGCTGAGAGGAATAAGACAGAATTCACCTCAAGAAGCTTTGGATTACCTCAGGAAAAAACATGAGTAAGTCTTTTTTATTAACCTACTTGTATTAGTTTTCACATAACTTGTACACATTTTACTAGTTAGACTTTCTCCAAACTATAATTCCTGACTAAATGTATAATCAAGTGAAACATTATGAAGTTTCATTCACCGCATCTAAATGTCACGATGCCAGGATGTTTTTTTTATGTTATATAACAGACAGAAATATGATATAAAAGTAATATGAGTTATAATGTTACTAGTCTAATGTTAGTAAGAATGATTAGTCAAAACTTTACTGTGATAGGATATTCTCTGTTCACGAATATAGCCATATATGTTTATAACTATAGTTTTTGGATTGTATAGGCCTACATGCAAATCATGCTTGTGTTTATGAATGTAACTAAGCTTCTGTTCATGAATATCTGCTCTGGTGTAAATATTTTGAATGTGTTATACCCGTGTCTTATGGAGTAATGACGCTGAAATGTTTGAAACTGTTTTAATTTTCGTTTAGGACTGTGGCTGCATCACCGGCATCTTGCACAAGAAAGGCACACGCACGTCGTTCAGTTTTGAGTTCGTTGGAAAATCACACTGAGTAAGTGCACAGTATAGTAATTGTATTATTCCTAGAATATGTGGTAATATTATTTGTGGTTGATAGTGTTAAAATGTAAGAATTGGCATTGTTTTCTCATGAAGTATGCATACTATACTAAGGTACTGTGGGGAGTAGGCTACACCCCTCTTGCCTTCACCTGCATCTCTCATAGGAAGGGGGCACTCGTTCAGTTTTCAACTCCGTTTCAGAAGTGTGCATTCACTATTTTACAGATGTTACTTTCATTTGATTTAGTTACTTTGTGGTAAAATATGTTTGCTATGTGGTAATTGTGTTCTTTGTTTAGATAAATTAGTACTAGTATCAGTGAACATCATAATAATGTTAATAATGTAGTTTGTGTAAACAGCATGCTTGCTTTTTTATTTCAGATGTGAGAATAACGGTGTAAAAGAACCTGTTGCAAAGAGAGCCAAAGCAAATAAGCAGCCCACTTGGTCATGGAAACCAGAGACTGACGTTGACATGTTCCACAGGCTCTGAGATTCCTGCCTGCACAAGAACCTGGACCACAGCTAAGACCATGTGATGCACACACTCCCAAAATTATGTGATAATTATATATATTCTAAATAAACTACAAACAAAAAATAGATACATTTCTTTTTCCTCATTATTTCTTGTAGCAATTCCCTCTCAGTCACTCACCTGACAGGTCATTATGCAGCTCATTATGCAGGCCTTTGTCTTCTCAGGTGTGAATCACATCAGTATACATGACCATTCACACCCCCTCGCATATTCCTTTTCTACACAAAAAGTGTCTTAGAAAATTTAAATCAATATATTGTTTTCTGTGAGTGAGTAAACAAGATGATTTTCACATCATTCTGATGCAAAAACTCTAGACTTCAAGATCTGTTCTCAATAGTCCTGTGAACAAATGTTCTGTATGTGTTTTATGGCCTTATTTCAGTGACTTTAAAATTTTCGTTTTTCACTAAGCACGCATAAACGTTGTTTTCTCAAAAACACAATCACGTACATACACGCTGCTCGCATATTATTGTAGCCTAGTTTGTGCTGATTATGGTGCTACTAGACTTAGTCATTAAAATGTTTATTAGCAACTGAAAAAGCACAAATGTCAGGACATGTCAAACTTCTCCAGGGCCCAAAACACCCTCAGACCCCAGAGGGTTAAGTACCAACTCCACCATATTACCATGGGAGTTGCCCCTGGGATGTTTAGATGGCTGTCAGTGACGTTATTCCCCACGGCCAAAGTCCTAGGCTACATACCCAACTTACCTGTCAGGGCCAGATTCCTGGGCCCAGGGTAGAGCTCAAAGCTTGGAATCAGAAATAGATTCCTTTAAAGGAATACAACCAAGAGCCTAGAATCATACTAATCTTGGCCTGTCACACAGGGGCTACCACACGTTTCTCTTTGTATGTGCTNCCGACTGATATATCGTTTTGCTGATATTATCGGCTGATATGAGCCTGTCGCCGATATATCGTATTGGCGAATATGCCGCCGATATGAATGTTTTTTTACAGAACATATAACGCAGATAAAATGCTTGAAATGCTGTAATTACTTAGTTTGTATAGCAGAGCGCGCTCCATTGTTTGCTACAGGCGACCTGGATGAAACACTTTAACCTCTGAAGGCGATAACGCGGATACGAGTTTTGAGGATCTCTCCTTAACACGAAAAATAATTAAATTACACTTCAGTTTTTTGATCTACAGATAAGAGCAATAATCAATCGAATCCGTAAAGGGTCTACTTTTATTTGTATACACTCATAATAACAACAAAACTTTGTGCTTCTATAAAATAAAGAAAACGAACAGGGTGTGCTGTCTGCCGCCTTGTTCTCCATGATCTTCATTTAGATATGCATTGTTAAAATGAACTGAAACTCAGTGAATACTCAACAAAGAGACATGAGAGATATGTTTATAGAAAGCTTGACATGTCTACTTTTAAACTAAGCAAGTCTTATCGAAAGCAAATATTCTGTGATAAAGTAATCCATATGAAACCAACGCGATGTCCAGTCTTTCACATCTACCTTCATTATCTCTAATGTGACCACGCCCACGCGCTGAGCGCTATTGATATTATAATCATCCATGTGAAGCGCGCGGCGTGTAAACGCCCACATCACAACAAACAGAGCAGCAAGACCTCAAGTTTAACTGTTCGCGTCGCGCTGAGAGGAATAAGACAGAATTCACCTCAAGAAGCTTTGGATTACCTCAGGAAAAAAAACATGAGTAAGTCTTTTTTATTAACCTACTTGTATTAGTTTTCACATAACTTGTACACATTTTACTAGTTAGACTTTCTCCAAACTATAATTCCTGACTAAATGTATAATCAAGTGAAACATTATGAAGTTTCATTCACAGCATCTAAATGTCACGATGCCAGGATGTTTTTTTATGTTCTATAACAGACAGAAATATGATATAAAAGTAATATGAGTTATAATGTTACTAGCCTAATGTCAGTAAGAATGATTAGTCAAAACTTTACTGTGATAGGATATTCTCTGTTCACGAATATAGCCATACATGTTTATAATGATAATAAATGATGTTTTTGGATTGTATAAGCCTACATGCAAAGCATGCTTGTGTTTATGAATGTAACTAAGCTTCTGTTCATGAAGATCTGCTCTGGTGTAAATATTTTGAATGTGTTATACCCGTGTCTTCTGGAGTAATGACGCTGAAATGTTTGAAACTGTTTTAATTTTGGTTTAGGACTGTGGCTGCATCACCGGCATCTTGCACAAGAAAGGCACACGCACGTCGTTCAGTTGTGTTAAGTGCACAGTATAGTAATTGTATTTATATTAAAATATGTGGTAATATTATTTGTGGTTGATGGTGTTAAAATGTAAGAATTGGCATTGTTTCTCATGAAGTATGCATATATATTAAGGTACTGTGGGGAATACACCACTCTTGCCTTCACGTGCATCTCTCATAGGAAGGGGGCACTCGTTCAGTTTTCAACTCCGTTTCAGAAGTGTGCATTCACTATTTTACAGATGTTACTTTCATTTTATTTATTTGCTGTATGGTCAACTATTTTTGCTATCTGGTAATTGTGTTCTTTGTATCGATAAATTAGTACTAGTATCAGTGAAAATCACAATAATGTTAATAATGTAGTTATTGTGTAAACAGCATGCTTGCTTTTTTATTTCAGATGTGAGAATAACAGTGCAAAAGAACCTGTTGCAAAGAGAGCCAAAGCAAATAAGCAGCCCACTTGGTCATGGAAACCAGAGACTGATGTTGACATGTTCCACAGGCTCTGAGATTCCTGCCCCGCACAAGAGCCTGGACCACAGCTAAGACCATGTGATGCACACACTCCCAAAATGATGTGATAGTTATATATATTCTAAATAAACTACAAACAAAAAAATAGATACATTTTCTTTTTCCTCATTATTTCTTGTAGTAATTCCCTCTCAGTCACACACCTGACTGAAATGCTCATTATGCAGCTCATTATGCAGGACTTTGTCTTCTTGGGTGTGAATCACAGCATTATC
Source organism: Sinocyclocheilus anophthalmus (assembly GCA_018155175.1). Classification (NCBI taxonomy): domain Eukaryota; kingdom Metazoa; phylum Chordata; class Actinopteri; order Cypriniformes; family Cyprinidae; genus Sinocyclocheilus; species Sinocyclocheilus anophthalmus. The sequence goes on along the minus strand of JADLZN010008191.1, from coordinate 649,142 downwards.
CATGACCATTTACGCCCTCTCGCATATTCCTTTTCTACACAAAAAGTGTCTTAGAAAATTTAAATCAATTTATTGTTTTCTGTGAATGAGTGAACAGGGTGATTTTCACATAATTTTGTAGCAAAAACTACAAAAATAACTTTTGTTCTCAAAAGTCTTGTGAACAAATATTCGTATGTGTTTTATGGCCTTATTTCAGTGACCTTAAAATTTTAGTTTTTCACTAAGCACGCATAAACGTTGTTGTTTTCTCAAAAACACAATCACATACATACATGCTGCCCACAAATTATTGTAGCCCAGTTTGTGCTGATTATGGTGCTACTAAACGTAGTCATTAAAATGTTTATTAGCAACTGAAAAAAGCACAAATGTCAGGACATGTCAAAACTTCTCCAGGGCCCAAAACACCCTCAGGCCCCAGAGGGTTAAAGCTAAGTCTATGAAACCTTGAACTTGACCACCATATCTCTGTTACAGGACCAGGCCAACTGTTATACATATAGGCTAACGATAGCCTAACAATTTTATTGTCAGGTTTATGTTCTGTTATGTGGATCGTTAATTTGTCATTCTCTTCTGTTTACTTCACTTCCCATTTCAACGCTATTTGGTTTCTGTTTCATTGGTTTCTGAATATGACCTCATTAGTTATATCGTAACACATACACACACTAATTATATATATATATATATACACAGTGGGTACGGACCCCCTTAAATTTTTCACTCTTTGTATATTGCAGCCATTTGCTAAAATCATTAAGTTATTTTTTTTCCTCATTAATGTACCCACAGCACCCCATATTGACAGAAAACACAGAATTGTTGACATTTTGCAGATTTATTAAAAAAAGAAAAAATGAAATATCACATGGTACTAAGTATCAGCCCCTTTGCTCAGTATTTAGTAGAAGCACTTTTTTGATCTAATACAGCCATGAGTCTTTTGGGAAAGATGCAACAAATTTTTCACACCTGGATTTGGGGATCCACTGCCATTCCTCCTTGCAGATCCTCTCCAGTTCTGTCAGTTGGATGGTAAACGTTGGTGGACAGCCATTTTTAGGTCTCTCCAGAGATGCTCAATTGGGTTAAGTCAGGGCTCTGGCTGGGCCATTCAAGAACAGTCACAAGTTGTGAAGCCACTCCTTCGTTATTTTAGCTGTGTGCTTTGGTCATTGTCTTGTTGGAAGGTAAACTTCGGCCCAGTCTGAGGTCCTGAGCAATCTAGGAGAAGGTTTTCATCCAGGATATCCCTGTACTTGGCAGCATTCATCTTTCCCTCGATTGCAACCAGTCGTCCTGTCCCTGCAGCTGAAAAACACCCCCACAGCATGATGCTGCCACCACCATGCTTCACTGTTGGGACTGTATTGGACAGGTGATGAGCAGTGCCGGTTTTCTCCACACATACCGCTTAAAATTAAGGCCAAAAAGTTCTATCTTGGTCTTATCAGACCAGAGAATCTTATTTCTCAACATCTTGGAGTCCTCCATGCAGGCTTCCATGTGTCTTGCACTGAGGAGAAGCTTCCGTCCGGCCACTCTGCCATAAAGCCCCAACTGGTGGAGGGCTGCAGTGAAGTGATGGTTGACTTTCTACAACTTTTCCCATCTCCCGACTGCATCTCTGAAGCTCAGCCACAGTGATCTTTGGGCTCTTCTTTACCTCTCTCACCAAGGCTATTCTCCCCCAATAGCTCAGTTTGGCCAGACGGACAGCTCTAGGAAGGGTTCTGGTCGTCCCAAAAGTCTTCTATTTAAGGATTATGGAGGCCACTGTGCTCTTAAGAACCTTAAGTACAGCAGAATTTTTTTTGTAACCTTGGCCAGCTCTGGGCCTGGCCACAATTCTGTCTCTGAGCTCTTCAGGCAGTTCCTTTGAACTCATGATTCTCATTTGCTCTGACATGCACGGTGAGCTGTAAGGTCTTATATAGACAGGTGTGTGGCTTTCATAATCAAGTCCAATCAGTATAATCAAACACAGCGGGACTCAAATGAAGGTGTAGAACCATCTCAAGGATGATCAGAAGAAATGGACAGCACAACACAGAGTTAAATATATGAGTGTCACAGCAAAAGGTCTGAATACTTAGGACCATGTGATATTTTCAGTTTTTCTTTTTTAATAAATCTGCAAAAATGTCAACAATTCTGTGTTTTTCTGTCAATATGGGGTGCTGTGTGACATTATGAGGAAAAAAAATTACTTAAATGATTTTAGCAAATGGATGCAATTTAACAATGAGTGAAAAATTTAAGGGGGTCTGAATACTTCCGTACCCACTGTATGTAGAGTATGTGTGTATGTATATGTATAATATATTTATATGTATGTCTATGTGTATGTATTATGTGTTATTATATCTATTATTATATCTATTATATATGGATGTCAGTCTGTATGTGTGTGTGTGAAATATATAATGTTATATATTTATGGCGGTAAAACCATATACCGCGCTATTGAGCCACTCAAAATTACCGCAAGGGAAATTCCCTCACCGCGACAGCCCTAATTTACACTGCACACGTCTGTGGTGCAGTGATACGGCCACTGAAGCTGATTGCGGCCACAAAGCTGGTTTATTCCAGAATCCAGCTGCGCACGCACGTTTCTGAAGCGGCTCTCTTTAAGGCTTCTGTAAAGATACACGCATAAGCATCCATTGAATAAATATAGCCAAAATCCCACAAAAATCCGTTGCCATGACTTATCGCGAGAGGCAAAAGGTTACGTTTTAGTCGCATAACATTGGTTAATGGAAACGCCGTCATTTCGCAATACTTTTTTATCGAGATTTATAAAATATCGCCAAAGTTTTGTGCAAATCTGTAATGGAAACGCGCCTACTTTTTAGTGCAGTCCACATGTTTACATTTGTTTATTACAGTGACTTTACCTAAAGTAGTGTGGTAAAGCAACAGATTTGTTTTTATTTCTGCAATCTACTTTAGTTTGTGTGATTTGTTACTGACTTTCATATTAATGTTACACCAGGCTTATTTGTCAGTGATTTATGTTGTCATAATTATTACTTGCTTACAAGGTTGGAAGTTAAACAAATCAGTCAATATACTACTGTGATAGTAGTTGTTAAATGTCATTCATATCAATTCATGCAACACCTAATTTCATCGCAGCATATAGACCTGGCCTACAGAAAAGAACATTTAAGTTTAATCTATCTAATATTGTGTTGGTCATACTATACAATGATTTATAGCTTGTCTTTGTTGAATAATACAGAACATAAAGAGCTTAAAAAAATTATTGCATATTAAATCGCAATCGCAATTAGATTATTTTCCAAAATTATTCAGCCCTACTCTCCGGTCCTTCTAATGCTCTGCTCTCAAATTCAGAGAAAAAGAACAAATGAGAGCAAGAGAGAAAGAAAGGAAAGCCAAGGGCATAAAGAGAAGAGAATGGGATGGAGGTGCATATAGGGAGAGAGGGAAGACCGATTACAGCAGAGGATGAAGATGAGCTAGAGAGAAATAAAGAAAGATGGAGGGAAAGAGACAACAGAGAAAATAAGCAGGAAGGAAGAGAAGAGGCTCCTGTAGCGCACAGCTCTTGCTCTTCCGTGGTCTGGCTCAATCCCCTGGGGCCAGTGGTTGAGCAGACATTAATCTATCTGTTTAATGACCCTACAGCTGATCTAATGACTCCTGCATTGGAACCTGTGGCTGTAGGGAGCAGCTCTACACTAAGGGGCAGGACTCATTGTCCTGCAACTATGAGCCCATGTGTCTGAGGGATGATAATATGGTGCTCACTGCTAGTGTACTGAATAATACAGGGAACTGCTGAAAAGACCAGCGTGTTCTGGCCTCCTGGTTGTGATCAGTATTTCTCTCACTCTCTACACACTGGAATTAATATATTGCAATACGTTTTATATTGATATTGTACGTGTATAAATATATAAAATAGTTTATTATAACATATTTTGATATATAAACTATATATACAAACTTTGCAGTTATTCATTATTGTAGTAGTTAATATTTTATACAGAAATATTGTGTCCAATAGAATGATGTTTTAAATATTAACATTTTAAAGGGGTCCTATTATGCTCTTCTACAAAGTCTTGATTTTGTTTTGGGGGTGAACTAGAACAGGCTTCTCATACTAGGTTGTTTGAAAAACACATTATTTTTCACATATTTCACATTATTACAACATCTCTCTCCCCAGTCTGGCATGAACGGCTCGAATAGTTCCTGTATCAAATGAAGGCCCGCCTTCTGAAATAAGAAATGTGCTGTGATTGGTTAGCTGGGACTGTGTGTTGTGATTGGCAGCACTCGGCTCCTGGTCGTGAAATGTCAGGCCCCTTACCATAGCCGCCTGTGAGCTTCAGTGTAAATATTGCGTCAAAATCAAATCAATTTGAGCGCGATTTAAACCTGGATGATTGAAATCCCTCTAAGTTCATCTGCCTTGGGAAAGATAGAGTGTCTCCGACATAGTGATAACACTCGTTGCCTTCTCTAGTGCAGCTCAACCAGGTCTCATCCCATTCGTCGATATTTGTGATATCACAAATCCCGGAAAATATGCGTTGTAGTCCAAACGAGTCGTTCGTTGTAGTTTTTGAAAAGTGATTTCTGTTAAATAAAATATCTCCTTTTGAATTGGACTTTGAACTTTGTACTGACAGTGTTTATGCTCAAACAGCAACATTAAAGACTAACTAAAGTGGAAAAAGTGAAAAAGCATAATAGCACCCCTTTAAATAATATTTTATTAAATCATTTGCTTTTTATTTATTTACAATTTTAGGAGTGATAGTCTTGGGTCATTTTCCATTTATACTTGTTTTTGGCGCCCAGTGTGCTTTAATACTGTATGTACATAATATATTTTATCTAATAAATACAAATCTGTTTACATTTTTTTTTTAAAGATACCTTCTTTCTTATATTTACCTAAATTTACCCATGATTACCCTGGCTAGACTGTGGGAATGATGTGGTTTGTGTTACTCTATGTTATACTTTTACGGGTGTTGTCCTGAAGTCGATTCAGTTGTTTCCTCTAATAATTTGAACATTGATTTATTAAAAAGAAAGAAAAAAAAAAGGGGTTCCGTATCGTACCCTTAAAAAACAAACACGCATGCATTTAAAAATGTAAGATTTAATGTGCACTCTTAATGTAGATTCTGTTTGAATATGCATTTATCAAAATATGAATATGTAAATATACATTTAGAGGCAGAAATGTTTATGCATTTATTATGAATTACACCTTGTTTTGCTCTCCAAGCTTAATGTGTTTATATTTCAAGGGTGTTTTAGGTCAGTCTTTTGAGTGCTTGTTTCTTTGTAAGCTATCTTCCTCTCTTTGTGTCTCGCGCTCTGTGGGCAGTGGTTAGACCATAAGAGACAAGGTCATAGGGAACGCTTGATAGAAACCAGGTGCCTCCTCCCCACAGTAGATATAGTGAACACAATGGTTTGGATTAAAGGAGGAGTGAGTTGCCATCGACACTCACAACAGCAGATTTTACGGCAGCTGTTTATATAAAAAAAGTGAGACACATGATTTGCCGTTATCAAAAGTAGAAGTGACAGTGATGCCTTGATCAGTTTTCCATCATCTTGATGCCATCATGACATCTTACAATCTGAGAACATGCTTATTACCTATAGCTGAGATTTCATATTAAAACATACTGTTTTAAATCAAGGTTGTCATCTAAAAAAGTTAGTGTAATTTCTATGCCATATCTACATCATTAAACAAAATGGCAAAAAAACGTGTGGAAAAAACTTCATTGTAAGGCCAGAGGCATATTTATAGGTGTCTTTTGCTTATTAAACTGGGTTTTAAGAAGTGATCGCCTTTAAATGGTAGGCATGAAAGATCAATGCCTTTTGTGTGATAACTTATTTATTTATTTTTTTAGATGTTACATAAATGGGAGACTTAACATTTCTTACAATGAATGATTCTGTCAAGAGCGTGTGTGTGTACAGGTATAAAAGTAGCTGGCCCTGTACTTAGATTATTAAAAGATGCATGAGACAACCTAAAGCCAATTTCTCTCTCATTCTCTGCCTCGCTTTCTGCTTTGACAAAAGACAAGGTGTTTCATTGTTACCAAGCAGTTAGTCAAATCAATGACATCCTTTAAAAGTCTATTGTGCTACTTGCTGCCTTTTCAGAAGACATCAACGAATTATAGATTTGCCATGTGGCCTGATTCCAGGTCTTCAGATGCGTTCAGTCTGTGATTATTTCTCCATATGCAGACACACTCTGACTGATTGACCTTATGATTTGGACCACAATGTATCTTCTATGCTGAATTTGTAGGAATAACCTGAATGTACTGTACACTGTACTCTTACTGATGGTTGATGAATTGATCAGAGTAGCCACTAGTTACATTATCTTTTATTAAAAACATTTATGCTAAAAAGCAATCATAAGGTAATCATAAACATTCAGAGTATTGTTAGCTGCAACTGGTACAGTTACTACAGATTCGCGTTTTAAATGAAAATACATGGTCAGAAATATGTGAGAACCTATTGTGATTGGTTAGGAAGATGTGTTTGAAAATTCAACTTCTTCATACGGGCAAATAATCAAGTAATCATTTGATGTCACCTAAAACTAAATGTTTCTGATTTAGGACACTGTGGCAGCAAATATATTGTCAGACGTCTGCGGCGTTGGGGAATCCTATCTGAGCTGTTTGTTACCGTTTTATCAAGTGGATTTGCTGTGTTTCCATCTGCAGACCAGCGGGCGGGCAAGTGTGGGTGGGTGGGAGGTGTAATGCGTGCAGCCCCTGAGTGCTCATGGGAGCTGTGCTGCACAGAGACATGTTTGAAAGGAGCTTAAGAGCTGCCAGGTTTAAGCAGTGACTCCTAATGAGATTACTGAAGCATGGAGGCCACAGCCAAATGTGATCCAGAAACAAACCAGCACTCGGATTTAAAGCCTCGTTGGACACTGTACCTGCAAGACTGTTCGGTGCAAGGCAAGATGGCGTTTGCTAGGATCAGTGCAAGACTTGAGTCAAATGAAAAATACAAGTAGAATTCTTGGTGCTTTAAAAGTTAACTAGAGCTTCAGATATCGTTTTCTTTTTTTAAACCGCAGGAATGGAGGCCACTTTTAAATTTAGTTAATGGACCAAGCTTTTAATTGATTAAAAATTCAGCAGGACCTCTGGATTGTTTCAGATTTGAATGATTAGGTGTTGCATTATTTAGACTTAAGAAACAGCCCAGTCCGGCTGGTGTTTTATGTAAGAAAAACGTTCATCCTTTTGCTGTATTGTAGTAAAAAAGAGAGATGACTTGAAACATTTAGAATACATTTTTGCCCTGGGATTGAAGAGGGATCTTGTTTATCTTTTGGCCAGTTAAAAATTTCAGCTATTTGTCTGTATTCTGGTGAGGTACAATTAGAGCTGGGCAATAAATCGATAACGATAATTATCGTGCAATATAAATTTCCTCGATAAACTATAACAAGAGATTGATACATTTTCAATATAATGTTTGAGGCAAAGGCAGAACCAGAGAGAACTCATTTGAAGCGTGTCACTTGGACCGTTTATCTGCTCGGATCAAAGTTTAAACGGCAGTGCGGCGCGAGCTTCACTTGAGCAGATGTGTTCACTCGCTGATGAGTCTCGATCAAACGGTGCTGTGAGATCCAGTGTGAAGCGCTGAACACAAATAACTCTGTTTACAGCCAGATGAAACCGCGCTGACAAACAGGAGAAACACTGTGCGCAATGATACAGTTAGAAGACTTTTTAATCTACAAATTGCCATCATTTACCATAGATTTACTGTAGTAGCACTAACTGCACCATGCTATTGTCAGAAATGTGGGTATTTGTGTCGAATTTTATTTTTAATGAAGACATGTTTTGAAGGAGGAGTAATAGAATATAATTACAGTAGTCTTTTGTGATTAAGCTATAGCGTTTATGCATTTATACTAAATTATTAGCAGCTACTGTTTTTCTATTAGGGCTGTCGTGGTGAAGGAATTTACCTTGTGGTAATTTTGAGTGGCTCAATAGCATGGTATGCGGTATTATCGCAATATATATATATATATATATATATATAGATATATATATATGGGTGTATATATATATAGGATATATATATCTATATAGATCATATAATATCCTATATATATGATATAATATTACCTGTATATAGAATATAGATATATATACCTATATAGAATAGATATATTACATATATATAGATATAGATATAGAGAGATAGCTAGATATATATATATATCTATATATATACGTGTAGTATGGTGTTACGATATAACAAGGTCATATTCAGAAACCAATGAAACCGAAACCAAATAGCATTGAAACAGGAAGTGAAGTAAACAAAAGAGAATGACAAAACAACGATCCACACAACAGAACATAAACCTGACAATTAGATTGTTAGGCTATTGTTAGCCTATATGTATAACAGTTCGTTCTGATCCCCGAATCGGACTGGACAAGAGACTATCTGTTGATATTTCCACCTGTGTGCGTTGTAGACAGGCTGTCAGTCAGTGCAGTTACAGTGTTGCGCCAAAAGGTGGTGGAAAGTGACTGTCATTTGGTCTATAAACCGTTCATTCAACTACACGTTCAAAAACGCTGATTCATTCAAAGAGAGGCAAAATGAAAAACGCTGTTGAAAACATTTAAACTTTGAGCTCCACATTAAGGCTGATTTATACTTCTGCGTCGGACCTACGCCGTAGCTAACGCATAGACGCACATCCATATGCCGTAGCCTGACGTGCACCTCTCCAAAAATCTAACAGCGCATCAATTCTACGCAGACCGCAAGCGCTGTGATTGTTCTGCAAGAACCCCTCCCTCCATATGTACTTGAGTTTTGTGTGTGTTTGTGCACTTTAATATATTTTAATGTTAAACCTTCTTATATAAAATAAAACAAAGCAAAGAACAAGTGTCTTATCATTTATTATACTACATAGCATTATACATCAGTAGTTGCATTATACATCAGTAGTTGTCCACAACAAACAATGTTGATCTGCCGTGGCACAAGTCCTTGTGCAGATTGAAAGAATGCCATCATCTCCTGTTTCGTTGTTGTCTCCTTTTTGTAGTTTTAAGTAATGATTTAATGATTTGATATTTACGGTTTGCATGTGTACTGCACGTTGACGTGGACAACGACGCAGAAGTTCAAAGAAACTGACGCAGAGCTTACGGGTGAGACTACGGCGTAGGTCGACGCATCAAAGTATAAATCAGACCTGCAGAAAGGCTCAGCCGACCAAGGTTATTTTCGTAAACAAAAACTAAAACCAAGACTAAAATGATTGATGAAAAAACTTTCATATACGGAAATAAAATAAAAACGTCAAAATAATCGAAAAACTAAAACGAACTAACTAACAACAGTTCTAAACTAACAAAAGTTATTGAAAAACTAACTGAAATAAAATTATAAAAAATAAATAATCGTTTTCGTAATCGTTACGTTCTCACCCCTTGGCGGAAAAAATATACGTTGCTGTGTGGAGATTTAGGGAAATAGCTACCTGTAATGGAGCATCACACACATGGGGTTATCTGACGGAGAGACGCAAAGCAGTTTAAAGCCTGCATGGGTCCTGTTTGGTAAACGTGCACCAGCAGTACTTAACAGAACACCGACCCATTATCTGACAGCAGCACTAATTTAAAGGGGTCATATGATGCGATTTCAAGTGTTACAAGCTCTTGGTGCATAAAGAAGATCTGTAAAGTTGTAAAGACTAAAGTCTCAAATCCAAAAGATATTCTTTATAAAAGTTAAGAATCAACCACGCACCTACCTAAAACGCCTCTTTCTAACACGCCCCCACATATCTACAGCACTATGTGGGAAGATTTGCATAACACCGGCCAAATGTTCATGCAAAGTAAGAAGGCGTAACTTTTATTCTCACTGTAGTATTGTTGTTGCCGCAGCCATGTCGTGAAGACACTGTACGTTTCGTTATGAAAGCAAAACTACTTAGTTTGGCCTTCCAAAAGAGGATGATATCTGCTTCGTCATGCCTGGAGCTGATCCGTGCTGGTTGCTGAGGAAATACAACAACTTTGTGCTGTGGATCACTGGATCAGCTTTCACCATGGACGAAGTGGAGTCCAGCCCAGGCTCGTCACATGTGGTTGCAGCCAGGCAAGGCCCTCCCGGAAGCTCCGTGAATCCGATGCCGCCTCCTCATTAGTACTCTGGCCCCCTGTTCTCATTTAGCCCCCGCGCCTCTGCTCACTTAGGCCACGCCGCTCACCAGGCCACAGTGTGTGAGGCTGTGTTCGTGGTGAAAGCGATATATCACACTGGTCAAAAGTTTGGGATCAGTAAGACTGTAATGTTTTTTTAAAGAAGTCTCTTAAGCTCATCAGGCTGAATTTATTGATCAAAAATACAGAAAAAAAACAAATTTTGTGAAATATTATTGCAATTTAAAAAAATGTTTTCTATATATATTTTTAAAATGTAATTTATTTATTTGATGCAAAGCTGAATTTCCATCAGCTATTACTCCAGTATAAAGTGTCACAGGATCCTTAAGAAATCATTCTAATATGATTTATTATTAGAATTATCATTGTTGGCCACGAATTTTTTTGGAACCTGTAATACTTTTTCAGGATTCTATTATGAATATAACATTTAAAAAAAAGCATTTATTCAAAATATAAGTCTTTTCTAACAATATACATTTTTGCTATCACTTCTTAAAAATTGAACACATTGCTGAATAAAAGTTTTAATTCTTTCAAAAAGAAGATTAAAAATGTACTGACCCCAAACTTTGAACGGTAGTGTAAATTGTTAGAAAAGATTTCTATTTTAAAATAAATGCTCTTCTTTTTAACTTTATTCATCAAAGAATCCTGGAAAAAAAAGTATCACAGGTTCCAAAAAAATATTTAGCAGCAAACAGTTCCAGCCCACTGCATGAATAATCAGCATAGTAGAATGATTTCTGAAGGATAATGTGAAACTGAAGACTGGAGTAATGATGCTGAAAATCCAGCTTTGCTCACAGGGATAAATTAGATTTTAACATATTAATGTCATCATAATATTTCCACATATATTTTTATTGATTGATTGATCAAATAAATGCAGCCTTGATGAGCATAGAGACACTCTGGAAAAACATTAAAAAACGTTCTGATCCCAAAATTTTGACTGGTAGTGTATTAGGCTTGCCGCGATAGACGGTGCTGATGGTGATTCCGGTGTTAAGCCGCAACACCGGTTACGTCACTTGCCCACAGCGTCACCAACCCCCACCATCGTTTAGATTTTTTATAGTAATAAAAATAATTTAGTTCAGTAAAAGAACAGACACTACAATTAAAAACTGAATGCGGCTGCTCAATGCAGCGTGCCGAACGACCGTCGCATCACAGATCAGATTTCATTTATCCAGTGAGGAGAGTGAGTCGAGCTGACTGACAAGAAAATTGAGGTGAGACAGACAAGATGATCGCGGATGATTTCGTTTCGAAACTAGATGCAAAAGCGCCTGTTTGGCAATATTTTGGATTTTGAAAAAACCTGTTGACTTGCCGTTTATCTAAGGTGATTTTGGAAGCTTTTTTAAACATTCGTTTCTTATTTAATTGGTTCCACATTGTTTGCTGATTTTTACTTTATTTAAACTGTCATTTATTTATTTTATTTGACATTAGTTTTGCTAATAAACGTTCGACGTTTCTTATTAATTTGGTTATATATTATACATGTTTACTTGTTTCTAGTTTTGTATACCTATTAAACTTTATGTAAGTTATGTTATTTTATATTGGGCATATCCTGCCCTATAGCATGGTGTATTTTTATTTGTTTTGTTAATAAAAGTTATGTTTTATATATACGCTAAAGTGAGTTTGATGTTGTATTTTGTTGTTGCATTCAAGCAATTGACACAGAATTGCTGTTAATTCAAAAGTGAATGTAAAATACGCACTGTGCTTTTAAGCTATTTAAAAGCGAAGGAAAGCGAGGAAAAGAGGGAATGCCCCGCCCCCACGGTGATAACGGTATTACCGGTGTTGTCACACATCGATTAACCAGTGGGAAAATTTCCTCACCGTCACAACCCTATAGTGGATGATATATATATATATATATATATATATATATAATATATGTGGGTTATGAAATCGAGCTTATCTTTGTAAAATAATAGCAAAGCTCTAATCTTAGCTCGTACTCAGTCAATCAAGCATTATATTATGATAATTTAGCACTATTTAATAATAGAACTATATTAATTTGAACTAAAACTTGGTAACCATTTATTAATGCATATTTGTTATTTTAATTTAGGATTAGTAGTGATGCTTAAAGGGTTAGTTCACCCAAAAAAGAAAATTCTGTCATTAATTACGTGCCTCGTGTGGTTCCAAACCGATCTTGGAAACAATTAAGATATTTTTTGATGGATCTGAGGGATCTCTAACCCTCAATAGGCCGCCAAGTTAATACCAGTTCAAGGTCAGAAAAGTACCAAATGATCGACAATAGTCGTGGGAAGTCTTCTGTTCAACTGTAAAGTTATGAAGCTATGAGAATACTTTTTTGTGCAAAGAAAAAAGAAACGCTGGATCTGGGTCAGCGTCGCCACATGCTCGTGTCATGATACTGTCGTGATGCACGTCCACAAGTGACCTAGTAGAGACGAAAATGTGGAATAAAGTCGTTATTTTGTTTTCTTTGCACAAAAAAAGTATTCACGTAGCTTCTTAACTTTACAGAACCACTGATGTCACACGGACTACTATTTTGTCGATCATCTTGGTACTTTTCTGGACCTTGAACATGGTAGTTACTAGGGTTGGGTATCGTTTTTTTTTTTCGATACCGGTGCCAAATCAATACTTTTACAACGGTTCCGGGACTGAAACGCATACTTATAAAAAAAAACAAATAATAAATTCCCTCAAAAAAATTATGGATTAGCCATTAGCACTATAAACACATGATATCGGTTTCATTCATACTGGACGCCAGAGAACGCCCTTGCACAGAAAATCCACATATCCAGTCACAGAAGTAAAGAACTCATGACCCTCCAGGAAATCCCTAATATGGACAAAAACATCCAGCTATCGCTGTAACTGAATAAAAAGAAGATAGAAACGTTTTGAATGATAAAACAAAGACAAACAAAGAACTAACACTCGTCTGCGACAATATAGTTTATCTGTGTTATTCAAGTCATCTCTGGTATTTTTATAATAATTAAGTATATTTATAATAGGGTGACCACATTTTATTTTTCCAAAAAAAGGACAGTAGGGGGCCGGGTTCGTAAGCGGGGATTACTAACAGTATACATAGCAAGGTTTTTTTTTTGTGTTTGCTTATTTTGTTTTTATAATAAATAAAAAAGAAAAGTGTAGAAGGAATAGAAAAAGAATAGGGAATGCTAGAGGGTCATTTTAAAATAAAAATAAAACAGTTCAATAGAACAGAAAAAGAACAGATAATGCTTGTGTTAGAAGGTCATTATTTATAATAAATAAAAAGAAAATAAGTGGAAAGAATAGAGAATGCTAGTGCTCTTTTTTTCTTTATAAATAAAACAAGGAGTTAGAATAGAAATAAAATAGACAAAAACAAGCAGATTTAAAATTAGAAGTAGCATTAGAATAGAGAGTGCTAGAGTTAGCGGGTCAAATAAAGATGGAAAAGATGTGTTTTTAGCCGATACTTGAAGATGGCTAAGATCTCAGCTGCTCGGATTGAGTTGGGCAAGTCATTCCACCAGGAGGGAACAGTTAATGTAGAAGTCCATGAAAGTTTTATAATAGGTAGAATGCAAAATGTTTCAATACAAGCATTTCAGTCAAATGTAATTTATGCAATATTTCAAACCTTTAACCCACTTGGGAAAATCAACCCATGGCAACAGTTTAAAAGTAGCCCAATTCTGTGGAAAAAACGCGGACTTGGCAACCCTACATCCAACAAGAGCTACCGGAGTCAGATTTGACTGATCACAGGTCGAGAATTAAGAGATGACTGACAAAACCATGCTGGAGTATTTGCTGCTCAACAGATCTTGAGCTCATTGACAAATATCTGATCTTGTAAAATGTGCTTGCTCCCTATACACAGAGTGTGTGTGATCGTGAAATCGAAACGCCTCATTCAAAAAGATTTAAATACACTGCATCATTGGAGAGCGGTCCCTGTGCTCCAAATTATAAACAATCATTAGGAATGTTTAAGACCGTGGACATGAAAATCGCTGCGACGAGCGTATGCATGTTGCGGGAGCACGGCGGCAATTAAAAAAACAGCCGAATCCCGGACATTTTGGGCAATTAAGAAATCCCGGCCGGACGCATTTTTGTAGGTCCAAAAAGAGGACATGTCCGGGGAAAAGAGGACGTACGGTCACCCTAATTTATAATCTATTGCTAATCGATGTATTCTTTTTAAAGTAGCCTATGAAACATATTTTCTGCCTCATTCTGTGAGAAGAAGCTTCATCAGATCACAAAAGGAAGCATTTGTCTGGTGTTGTGGAGTAAAAAGGTTATTTTCTCTTTTGTTGGACAACAGGTTTAGAAATGTGAATATAAGGGTAGTTTAGCTTTAGGCATTTTAATTTAAGCATGTTTAGACTAGTTAACGGAAGGCTACCTTCTGCCATCAGAGCAAGTGTTATTACTGCATTCACATGCTCCTTGGATGCTCTCATTTCCCGAGTTGTGCTTTTAAGTCGGAATGTGAAAACAAAATGGACACTCGCATTACTACAAAGATTTGTTGGATCTGTATTATTATAGATTTCTGACTTCAGTTCACGTGCATTTTCTCAGTCGTGAAATTATTTTTCACGTGCAGTGCCGCGATGATGTTTCTTACGTCCATTTCGGAGAACCAGAGGACAAATATTTAAATCGATCTCTCGGGCATGGCACCGAAATGAGGCACCGAAATCTGCGTTCTGATTCGGTTATTGTACATACCGGTTACATAGGTACGGGTTTCGGTACCCAAAAAAAATCTAATGCGATTTTCATGTGAATCTTGTCAGTAAAGCCGCTTCTGGTGATTAGTAGTAAATATCCAGCACGTGCTTTCAGATTGAGCGGCATTTACTACACAGAGCTGTAATTTACTGACAAGCTACACAAAATCGGCAATGAATCGCCCGCGATTTTGAACGCAATTTGTGTAGCTTGTCAGTGAACTACGGCCCTGTGTAGTAAATGCCAATCCATCTGAAAGCACGTGCTGGACATTTACTACTAATCACAGAACCGGCTTTACTGACGAGATATGCATGAAAATCGCATTCGATTTTTTGCACAGCCATAGTAGTTACCTTGCTGATGGGAGGGTCAGAGAGCCTCATATTTCATCAAAAATATCTTAAATGGTGTTCCGAAGATGAACGAAGGTCTTAAGGGTTTCGAACAACAATTAATGACAGAATTTTGGGGTGACGAACCTTTAAGATATTGTTGGTCATTCAGGGTTTCTGTAAAAAAAAATATATAATAGTACATAGATTATAGGTAATTATTATTAAACGATATTACTACTACTAATTCTACTACTAATAACAATATAAAATGCACTAAGGATTAATGAGATGCTGGGTTCATGAATATTAATCAGGTTGTGTGTGTTCGCTCGAACTGATTTGCTGAATCAAAACAGAGACGGTAATAGATGAGCACCAGCCAATGAAATTGCCACTTGCGCATTAGCTCCGCCCACTACAGGAGAAAATGGCATATCTTCTGCTTGTTCTTAAAAACTGAATAATTCTAAATGAACGTTATTTTAACTGGAAAATATAACAAAAATATAATTTACGTGTATTGTGCTGACTAAGTGTGGCAAGTAAGACTCTCGCTCTCTCTCTTTGCATGTGTGAGAGAAACGGCGCTCTCAGCAAAGCGACGGCGAGTCACGCGCCTTCACACTAGAGTTTATGGTGCGTCAAATACAGGTGTGCTGCGCATCCATTGAGATGAACTGAAACGGCACATATCGCTTGACGGAGAGTACTTCGTGTTCAGCGAGTGAAAATATATCTGTGCTAAACTTGTAATTAGCCTCTAACACACACACTGGTGAGTAAAATCTAAGAATTTATTAGCCAATGGCTAACAATAGACATTATTTAGTCGCCCAGAGTAAGATTTAGTCGCATATGCGAGTGATTTACTCGCAATGTAGAGGGTTGAATTAATACATTTTTGCCTTTTTGTGTAAAATTTTTTTTTGTAAATTTGCTTTCTTTTTTTGTTTGTGTTCTGTCACTCACTTCTGCAAATTGCTTTCCCATATGAAAGGTACATAAGTTGTTTATAGACAGCAGCAGGTTGGTGACCAGGTCTCCGTGTGTCCTCTCCACAGGCGAGGATGATGGTGTGTGGGAGAGCGGTCTGTCCTACGAATGTCGAACTCTTCTCTTCAAGGCCATTCACAACCTGCTGGAGCGCTGTCTGATGAACCGTAGTTTCGTACGCATTGGAAAATGGTTCGTCAAACCCTATGAAAAGGACGAGAAGCCCATTAACAAGAGGTAAGAATACTATTTCTGTTCAGATGTTCTTTCATTTACTCTCATTGTCTTAAATTGATTTTATGTTATCTGTAAGGATAAGGATTAATTTGATCACTGCTTTGATGGAGCTTGCAATTTTTGCATCCTCCACTGAGGGACTTGCATTAGAGAAGTGCTTGTTTATGAAGCTCAGATTTCTATACAGAGTAAGATCTAGACCAGGTGGCCTCAAATCAACCACGCTTGCTTCACCGTCTGACACCAAAACGTGAATATCAATGCATATTTACACACCATCTCAGTGGGGATTTGAATACAGACCTGGGTGTGTATCCAGAGATTGACTACTTGTGCTATAGTGCAATAATATATATTTTTAATGCTGTTCTCAGACTGCAATATGCTCTTGTGTGTTTGTGTACATTAGCTTCTTGCTGGTGTGCAAGTGCTCGGTCTCCAGCGCTGGATTTCTCCCTGTCAGCATCTGTGCTCTTTGATCAGAAACTGAGACGATGTGTGTAGAGGTGAAAAAAAAAAAGAGCAGCTTGGCTTTTCTCTGCCCTCTGCCACAGCGTAATTTATTTGCGCTCTTCTCTTATCTTGCTCAAGGTCATTTATACACTCTATTAGCACAGCCAGACAGCATTCAAGTAGGTTCAGAATTAAAAAAATAATAATTTATCATACAACAATTCACAGCAATGGTTGAACATCTTCAAATGCAAAGCAAGATGTGTTTGAGGTCTTGTTTAATACGGAAATTAATATTTTAATCCTGGAGTCTTTGAATTTTGAAGCATCAGAGGCTGTTTGTTAAACACGGTTAAAACACACATTCCGTTGAGGTCTGTTAAAGAGGCTCTAACTGTGAGTCTGTGTTTTATTGCTCTGTCTTGGCTGCAAATCACTGTGAAGTGACAGAAAAAAGGAACAACAGCGCTTCCTCCTTTAGCTCACCCTCTTTCACTCACACACGGGCACTTTCCTTCCCTCCCTCCCTCTTTCTATTAGTAGTTTAGACAGTGTGTTGAAGATTTAGCAGTCATAGAGATTCAGTTTCTCTAATTTTCTAATTTACTTTATTTTTGCCTCTAGCATTTGAAACCAAACGACCACCATGACTCAACATGCACAGCATACAGACTCATTAATTATTAATTGAATACATGCATATTTATTACGTATTTTCAAGTATTTGTCCCGCTCTCCTGTTGTAAACGAATAAAACGTACAGACTCCTTCATCCATTAGATGTTTGAAGCAAAGGTATGGTATTGTAACATTTGCTTCTTACATTATTGTTCATATGTTTGGGGTCTGTAATGTTTTTGAAAAGTGTCTTATGCTCACCAAGGCTGCATCTATTTAGTCAAAAACACAGTAATATTGTGAAATATTGCAATTGCAAATAGGGATGCACCGAATGTTCGGCAACCAAAATTATTCGAAATAAGCGAAAAGACCGAATAAATTGTACCGAACAATGATATGACGCGATTAAATAGCAACCAGCGCAGAGTGAGAGGTGCGCACTCTTTATTATGCAGCTCACACGTCAGCAGGGTGGAAGCATTTAAACTGTCGGAGAAAGACGTAAAAATCATTGCAAGCACCAACAGCGAGAGACTTTTAGGATTGCATCGCATGTCTTCAATGAGAAGAGGAAGGCAAGCTTTGAATAGCAAGCTTTTTAATTTATGCAATGGTGAAAAAAAAACTTGGCAAAATACATGGGGGAAAAAAACTCGAAAAACCGTATTCAGTATTCGGCCTTCGGCCCAGTGTTTTATTTTTTAAAATTCGGTTTCCGCTTCTGCCAAGAATTTTCATTTCGGTGCATCCTTAATTGCAAATAGTACTGTTTTCTATTTTAATGTTTTATAATTGTATTTATTGCTGTGATGACAAAGCTGAATTTTCATCGGCCATTAGTCCAGTCTTCAGTGTCACATGATCCTTCAGAAATCATTCTAATATGCTGATTTGGAGCTCAAAAACATTTCTTATTACTCTCAATGTTAAAAATAGCTGTGCTGCAATAATATTTTTTATACATGTATTTATGCTTGTCTTTACTGTCACTTTTGGTAAATGTAATAGACCTGGCTGAATAAAATTAATTTCTTAAAAAAATAAATAAAAAAATAAAAAAAATCTTACTAACTACAAATGTTTGAATGATACTCTACATTTAGACACAACCATTAATGTCAAAGCAGTGCATGATTTCTTTATGTCGAGAGTTTCTGCAGAGTCTGGTCTGGTCTGTGGTCAGATTTAATTCATAACACCTAATGTCTCATATTGGAAAAATCTGGTTCCTCATTTCCTCATTAAGAGTCAGACTGTGTGGTAAAACATCTTAATGTGTGTAAGTGGACGTTTTGTACTCCCTTCATCTCTATGACAAGATAATATGAATTGAAGGGATCTGATTCTCAATCGGTGCTCACTGAGCCTTTTAAATAACAGACTCAGAGGCATAAGAGCGGAGAACAAGGTGTAGTAATGGGCTGATTGGTGATTAGCATTTCTGCCTGCTACACTGATTCCCAAAGCCTGCTTGCATTTCTCTTGGTTTCAAATCCCTCAGTGATGGCTTGTGTGTTCAAGTCTTAAGCATGTGTATTTTTTCCACCAAGGAGGTGTTTAATTTTGTCCCAGAAGAGCCATCATAGCAGAACACACGTGTCCCTTAGAGGATATCACTTGTCACAAATATGGCAGTGGGTTCCTGCATGCCATTTAAAAACTCAAAACACCTCGGATTCTTCACAGGCTTCCATTCATAAACTGGCAGGGGCATCTTAACCAATCCTTTTTCAAACCAGATATTATAATGATGTGATGTCAACATTCATTTGTAGCATTGATTGATTTTTTTTAAAAGGTTTTTTTTTTTTTATAAAGAAATTAATACTTATTTAGTGAGCATACATTAAAATGATTGAAAGTGATGGTAAACAATTGTACAAAAAAAATAAAATCAAATAAATGCTGTTCTTTTGAATTTTTACATTTGTTGAAATTGACAACAGTTATAAGTTAAGTTGTAATATTTCACAGTATTATTAGTTTTTCTGTATTTTTGATCAAATTAAATGCAGGCTTAATGAGCAAAAGAGACTTCTTTCAATAACTTTAAAAATCTTACCGACCCCAAACTTTTAAACAGTAGTGTAAATGTTTTGTGATTGTTGTTTTTATGTTGTCTTTAACCTCTGTGGACTGTTTAGATTAGGTAAGGTGTGTATAAGGAGTGGAGCTGTACTCGCAGTGCAGACTCTTTTGAGGGATTACCATAGTAAACCTGCTAGACTTCAGGCCTGTGTTGTCCCCACCTTTACTTGTCCTGACGCCCGTCCTCTAGATCCTTCCGCACGGAAAACACAGACAGCCTCTGCAGCATCGCTGGCTTCCTCTCCCTCTCTCTTTCCTTGCAGGTTTTTTAAGAATTCCAGCTCGTGAATTGACCCAAAACCTTCCTGTTCTTTTCTGTTGTCTTGCGAATGAGCGCACAGTGTCTTGTGGTTTCACCATAATTAGAGGATCTGTGGGGAAGGGAGCTCGGAAGCTAGGCTCCGAGAAATGCCAGAGAACTTTTGTTGTATTAGATTTTCTTATTTATTTTGAAATGGTTAGCACACTCCAGCCATATATAGATCTGTGTAGTTTATTCATGTGTTTGTTGTAACTATGCTCAGTCACTAGACGGTTCTCTCATTGGCTGGCTGTACGGTCACACGGCGCTGCTCTGTAACCAAACCCCGATGTGTTTTAGCTGCTTACATCATCCTTCATACGGGTCAGAGCTGTGATCGTGCGCTCTCTCTCTCTCTCTCTCTCTTCTCTCTCTCTCTCTCGTTGCTCTCTCTTCCCATCCCATCTCTCTCTCTCTCTCTCTCTCATGGTGGGTATGAGTAGCAGATCTGTTACCATGGCTAATCCACAGATCCAGTGTGTTCTTTTATGGGCAGTGTTCACAGGGGAGCTGGGTGATGCGTGAACCAGTGCAGATAATGATGCATTCCCTGCACGTCACTGCGCATTACTCAACAATTATTGTGATGTAATGTCGCAGTCATACTGTTAAGGGTATTTAAGATGCATCTGTGATTTTTCTGTTTGTTTAGTAGGGCGGCGAGGAGACGGGCTGCAGCGCTGAATATATCCATTAGGATACCTGCATGCATGAAACCGCACTCATTTCTCCATGTCTATACACACCCACAGAAATCTCACATAATAAAATCATGGGCTTGTGTAGGCACAAAATCATTTGCATGCAGAAATGCACGCACGGTCTCCCTTGACATGCACACCCATGACAAACTGTAGGGGTTCACGCACAACTGTCACAAACGCATTCACACACCAGCAGATGCAACATCTTTTCAGTGATGGGATTCTGCAGAGAACGAAGCGGCATGTGATCTGGTGTGTTTATCTATTATGAAAGAACTTGCTGTAGCTATACTGCTAAAAGGATGAATTTGTCCACACCAGGTTTCTCGGTCACAACCAGGCATGCACAGAATCTTTGCTCTTATGTTCACAGAATTGGGACATCTATAATTTGCAAAGTTCAATAGATCCAGTCTCCCAATAAATGTATGTTCATTAGTGATGCACTGAAAATTCAGTCACAAATGAGTATCTCTGTACAGCTGTCGCGTCCGGTGTAGACACGGTGTCTGTGTGTGAGCAAAGAAAACAATCAGTATAAATATAACAATCAGTATACTAAACATTGCACATCCTGCGATGTGACTATCGCGGATGCGCACATCGCGATATCAATGCTGAAACGATACAGTGGGGAAAAAAAGTATTTAGTCAGCCACCAATTGTGCAAGTTCTCCCACTTAAAAAAATGAGAGAGGCCTGTAATTTTCATCATAGGTATACCTCAACTATGAGAGACAAAATGAGAAAAAAAAATCCAGAAAATCACATTGTAGGATTTTTAAAGAATTTATTTGCAAATTATGGTGGAAAATAAGTATTTGGTCAATAACAATTTCATCTCAAGACTTTGTTATATACCCTTTGTTGGCAATGACAGAGGTCCAACGTTTTCTGTAAGTCTTCACAAGGTCTTCACACACTGTTGCTGGTATTTTGGCAGTCTCCATGCAGATTCCTCCATGCAGTAATGTTTTGGGGCTGTCGCTGGGCAACACGGATGTTCAACTCCCTCCAAAGATTTTCTATGGGTTGAGATCTGGGACTGGCTAGGCCACTCCAGGACCTTGGAATGCTTCTTACGAAGCCACTCCTTCGTTGCCCGGGCGGTGTGTTTTGGTATCATTGTCATGCTGAAAGACCCAGCATGTTTCATCTTCAATGCCCTTGCTGATTGAAGGAGTTTTTCACTCAATCTCACGATACATGGCCCCATTCATTCTTTCGTTTACACGGATTAGTCGTCTTGGTCCCTTTGCAGAAAAACAGCCCCCAAAGCATGATGTTTCCACCCTCATGCTTCACAGTATGTATGGTGTTCTTTGGATGCAACCCAGCATTCTTTCTCCTCCAAACACGACAAGTAGAGTTTTTACCAAAAAGTTCTATTTTGGTTCCATCTGACCATATGACATTCTCCCAATCCTTTTCTGGATCATCCAAATGCTCTCTAGTAAACTTCAGACGGGCCTGGACATGTATTGGCTTAAGTAGGGGGACACGTCTGGCACTGCAGGAGTTGAGTCCCTGGCGGCGCAGTGGGTTACTGATGGTAGCCTTTGTTAATTTTGGTCCCAGCTCTCTGCAGGTCATTCACTAGGTCCCCCCGTGTGGTTCTGGGTTTTTTGCTCACAGTTCTTGTGATCATTTTTGACCCCACGGGGTGAGATCTTGCGTGGAGCCCCAGATCGAGGGAGATTATCAGTGTTCTTGTATGTCTTCCATTTTCTAATAATTGCTCCCACAGTTGATTTCTTCACACCAAGCTGCTAACCTATTGCAGATTCAGTCTTCCCAGCCTGGTGCATCTACAATTTTGTTTCTGGTGTCCTTTTACAGCTCTTTTGTCTTGGCCATGGTGGAGTTTGGAGTTTGACTGTTTGAGGTTGTGGACAGGTGTTTTTTATACTGATAATGAGTTCAAACATATGCCATTAATACAGGTAACGAGTGGGGGACAGAGGAGCCTCTTAAAGAAGTTTTTACAGGTCTGTGAGAGCCAGAAATCTTCTTGTTTGTAGGTGACCAAATACTTATTTTTACCGAGGAATTTACCAATTAATTCTTTAAAAATACTACAATGTGATTTTCTGGATTTTTTTCCCCCTCATTTTGTCTCTCATGGTTGAGGTATACCTATGATGAAAATTACAGGCCTCTCTCATCTTTTTAAGTTGGAGAACTTGCACAATTGGTTGCTGACTAAATACTTTTTTCCCCCCCGGTATATCAGCAGCCCTATATAGATATATATATTATATATTATCTATATATATATATATATATACCACACATATACGGGCATTGAAATACTTTTTCACATCACCCAGCAATTTGGCTACTAAATAAGTTTACGCAAGCACCGGCCATTCATAACTTCTACTAGCCAAAAAAAAAAAAAAAGACAGAAATACACCAACAGTTTGAGGCCGTCTACACTGGGCGTGACAAAGCGACCATTGCAAATCATTTGTCAGTACTAATGGGTGTGCGATATTGACCAATAGTTGTGACATTTACCCTGTTATGCCGCTTAATGGACACTTAAACGCAGTTACCCTGCATAATTTTGATATTTAAAATAGGTAATACGATATTGAAATTATTTAAAACATGAAAATATACTTTAAATAAATGTGAAATGAACACTTCCAGTAGGTGCAGCAAGTCACTGTTAAGTGATTCATATGCGATTGAACAGAATCAGTTGACACTGTTTGATTCATTCGACCAAACAACGCATGTTTTCAGAGACGCACACAGACTGTGCCTGTGTTTGGAATTTTTTTTGTTGCGAATATATTTGCGCTAACCTCGCAGATTTGGCCTGCAAGCGTAACTTCCCAAGAAATAATGAGTAACATAATTTACGAAAATTACCTGGCTGGCCAAATTTGGCTAGTGATTTTTACGCGCGTTAGACCCGCCACCACCGCTGCTGATGTTTACACCCGCATTTGCGGGTGTTATTTCAAACCCCTATATGTGTGTGTTGTGTGTGTGTGCGTGTGGTGTGTGTGTGCGTGTGGTGTGTGTGTGTTTGTGTGTGTTTGTGTGTATGTGTATGGATGTATGTAGTGTATACATATATGTATGTGTAATCATATATCAATAGATAATATATATATATCTATATATATATGTATGTGTAGGTAATGTATGTGTATATAAATCTTGTGTATGTATGTATGTATATATGTATGTATATGATTTATTTCATATAGAATGTGATTGGTTAAGTTAATGGAGCATTTATAGTGTGCTTCAGTTTACCAGTGATCATCTTTAGCTCAGCGCATACAGCTCAAACAGCAGTGCACAACATTAATAACTATGATTGGGTCTGTCTATAACCAGTGGGTACGGAAAGTTTTCAGACCCCCTTACATTTTTCACTCTTTTTTATATTGCAGCCATTTGCTAAAGTCATTTAAGTTATTTTTTTTTTCCTCGTTAATGTACACACAGCATCCCATATTGCCAGAAAAACACAGAATTGTTGACACTTTTGCATATTTATTAAAAAAGAAAAACTAAAATATATCACATGGTCCTAAGTATTCAGACACCCTTTGCTCAGTATTTAGTAGAAGCACCCTTTTGATCTAATATAGCCATGAGTCTTTTTGGGAAAGATGCAACAAGTTTTTCACACCTGGATTTGGGGATCCTCTGCCATTCCTCCTTGTAGATCCTCTCCAGTCCTGTCAGGTTGGATGGTAAACGTTGGACGACAGCCATTTTTAGGTCTCTCCAGAGAAGCTCAATTGGTTTTCAACGTCAGGTGCTCTGCTGGCCATTCAAGAACAAGTCACAGATTGTTGTAAAGCCACTCCTTCGTTTATTTTAGCTGTGGTTGCTTAGGGTCCCCCCCCCCCCCTCATTTGTCTTGTTGGAATGTAAAACCTTCGGCCCAGTCTGAGGTCCTGAGCAGTCTGGAGAAGGTTTTCGTCCAGGATATCCCTGTGCTTGGCCGCATTCGTCTTTCCCTCGATTGCAACCAGTCATCCTGTCCTGGCAGCTGAAAAACCACCCCACAGCATGATGCTTGCCACCACCATGCTCTACTGTTGGGACTGTATTGGACAGGTGATGAGCATGCCTGGTTTTCTTTCCCCCTCCACACATCCGCTTAGACTTAGGCCCAAAAATTTCTAATCTTGGTCGCATCAGACCAAGAATCTTCTTTCTCACCAGCTTGGAGTCCTTCAGTTTTTTTAAGCAAACTCCATGGGGCTTTCACCGTTGTCTTGCCTGAGGAGAGGCCTTCCGTCGGGCCCCACCTCTGCCAGTAGCCCCGCCTGGGTGGAGCTGCATGGGGGAGGTGGGGTGAGGGGAGAGGGTTGACTTTCTAACAACTTTCTCCCATCTCCCGCTGCATTCTCGGAGCTGAAGCCACAGTATCCTTTGGGGGTCTTCTTTCCGCTCTATCACCAAGCTCTTCTTCCCCGATATCTCAGTTTGGTGCCGACGGGCCCAGCTCTTAGGAAGTTTTCTGGCGTCCCAAAAGTCTTCCATTTAGGATTATTTAGGTCCCCCCCCACTGTGTCTTAGGAACCCTTAAGTGCATCAGAAATTGTTTTTGTATACCTTGGCCAGATCTGTTTCTTGCCACAATTCTGTCTCTGAGCTCCTCATGCAGTTCCTTTGACCTCATGATTCTCTTTTGCTCTGACATGCACTGTGAGCTGTAAGGTCTTATTTAGACAGGTGTGTGGCTTTCCTAATCAGTCCAATCAGTATAATCAAACACAGCTGAACTCAAATGAAGGAGAACGAACCATCTCAAGGATGGTCAGAAGAAATGGACAGCACCTGAGTTAAATATATGAGTGTCACAGCAAGGGTCTGAATACTTAGGACCAGTGATATTTCAGTTTTTCTTTTTTTAATAAATCTGCAAAATGTCAACACTCTGTGTTTTTCTGTCAATATGTGGTGCTGT
Organism: Sinocyclocheilus anophthalmus; assembly: GCA_018155175.1. Lineage (NCBI taxonomy): Eukaryota > Metazoa > Chordata > Actinopteri > Cypriniformes > Cyprinidae > Sinocyclocheilus > Sinocyclocheilus anophthalmus. The sequence goes on along the minus strand of JADLZN010008191.1, from coordinate 623,421 downwards.
GTGTACATTAATGAGAAAAAATTTACTTAAATGATTTTAGCGAATGGCTGCAATATTGTTAAGAGTGAAATTTTTAAGGGGGTCTGAATACTTTCCGTACCACTGTATATATATAATTACACTGCGAACATTAAACATATAGATTAAAATGTGTGAATACTTTGATTTTTAGTTGCGGTGATTCAGTGCGTTGTTACAGGAAGTGCACAGCCACAACAGAAGTTACACATTCTGGTTAGCACGTAACTGAGTTCACTTGTGCATTTGCATCATTTTGTGCGTGTATTAGTTGTAATATTATGTTTATGTTGTATAAATATCTGCTTAATCTCACACAGGATGCATTTCCTTGAGTTAAATAAGCTGCTAGCAAAACGCTTAAGTTTACCGGTGTTCATTCAGCTCTTCTACTTCAACGCACGCAGCTCGAACAGCAATACACAACATTAAGAACTAAAATTGGGAATGTCATAGACATAACATTATAAAGAGAACATTACCATAAAAAGTTGTGAATTCTTTGGGTTTATTATTTGTTTCAGTTTATTATTACGGGAAGAGCCATGAGCGCATCCATAACAGGAGTTACACATTCTGACTTGCACATACAAGTTCAAGTTCACTTTTTCTAGTAGTTTTCTGGACTATCAAGTTTATGTGGACTACGTGTCACCAGAGAGTTGTTAATTTTTTATAAAAAAAATTCAGTCAAATTAAAAAAATATGCGTGGATGAATTGTTCACAATAACATGCATTTAGAAAACTCTGAATTTACAGTTCATGCTGAATTTAAAGAGGTCGTTATGCTTTGAGCTTCCAGTAGGAATTTGGTGCTCTGTTTCACAAATTGTGTGAAGTAAAAAAATCAGCATATTTTGTTTGGGCCTTTCTTGTCATTGCAATTTGGATGGGAAACAAATAGTAGATCCAGTGTGTGTGCGCACAGTTGTTTCATGCTGAAATTTCAAAGGCATGTCCAGATTATATAATTTATATCGTCTGATAACCATTTTTCTACCCATCAATCCTAGACGGCTTCAGATGAACACACACTATAGTAAATCTGGGCTGGTGTAAATCTAGAACCCTGCTCAAACTACAGCTTCTAGCTCCACGAGTTCCACGCTCAGTTCCACGAGTCTGATGTGAGATTCCTGACATTCCAGAACTCCTACTCGCTCACTTCCCATTCCTGTTCTCCACTCTCACACACTCAATCGCTGACACTACACACTGGCCATAGATGCTGAAATGTCAACTCTTTTTCTCCATTTTTATCCCCGTTTCTTTGCCTTTTCATTCTCATCTGTCTCATCTTCCTCTCCTTGGATGCTCACTACACTCTGACTCGCCTTGATTCTGTCTTCATCAGAAGCTCCTATCTTTGCTCTAGGAGAGTGAGTGTGTGTGCATGCAGAGTGTCTGTTTTGGAGAGATTTACAATCCGTGGAGATGTTCCAGGGTCTCCGGTCTGGCACCTCACCCTATTTTCAAAAAGCATGTTGATTAAAATAGTCTTTTTTTTTTTTTTCCTGTAAAGTTTAATTTTGAGGTTGAAAATTAATGGGCAGTACATTGAGGAAGTTAGGGTGGAATGCCCTGCTTTAGAGGGGTGTGTTGGCTCAAGGAGCATTATAGAATAAATCTACATAAGCTTGCTTGCAAAAGTCCACAAAGAAAGAAAAAAATAAGCAAAAATGTTTGGATTTTTGTACCTCAGAAATTACACCATTTAAAGCCAAATACGGTATCTATGGAGCATCAGTATGTATTGTTTTCTGTTTATTAGTTTTAAAAACAAATTTTGCATTAAAGTGTTCTTCAAAACCCATCCATGTGCGACTGTTGTGATAATCTTTGTAAAGATTGAGAGTCTCCAAGGCGTGCAGCCAATCAGGTTGTCTTAGTTCAAAAGTTGGCTTTGTATTTAGTGAAAGCCTGTTACACAAGATCAATAAACATTTAATTAGCATAAGTGACTGTTGACTAACAAATGTTTAGTTTGAGAAAAGTCTCGCCGGGTTTGTTCAGCTGTTATATGACGAAGCAAACAGTTAAAGCGCGCAGAATACGAGCTCTAGTCATCGAGTCTAGAGGCTTTTTAAGTTCTCTTATTGTCTCTTAAGCGCTTTAAAGGCCACACTTTATGAAATGAGTGAGAGGATGCTCTCCTGTGTGTGTGTGTGTGTGTGTGTATAAAGGCTTTGTTTGGAGGATCTTTGTTGGATGCAGTAGAACAGTGTATGTTTGTGTGTAAACTGACATTGCTCTGTGGTCGACTGCTTTAATCTGAAGGTATTTCAGAGAGTCTCAGTTCTCTATTTGTGGTAAACACGCTGCTGTTAGTAATGCACTTCTTTACTGTGGCTGACGTCTTCCAGGGGTTTAGTTTGGAGAGAGGGTGTGTAACGGCATGTTCTACAGTTGATCACCTGGGGCTGGTTGCACCAGCTGGACGTACACCCGGTTGTAAGTCTAGGCTGGACGTAAATGGTGCTTTAAGTCGTGCGTAAAATTTATACCCGTTGCACCATCTCGGCGTAGTGCTACGTCTGACACTACATCTTACGCCTAGTCAGAGGTAGGTGTAAAGTGAAAAGTGAAAAGTCATGATTTGCTCGGACATTATTCGTTTTTAGGATTCGTGTCTGTTAGTTAGTTATTACTGCAGACGTGACCTGTAATGTTTATGGCCTTTTCGGGCAGGATAAGCAATATCAATCGCGAAGCTCTGTGCTGTTCTACCACACTGTCGACATTGAATACAAAATATATTTCTGTCAAGCATGTAATAATTATGCAGTAAAATATTACATATGAACTGGGATTATTAAAAGAAACTGAACCATTTGACATCTTGGAAGGACAGTGTGCTTGAAAATATTTCACGTCTTTTTAATAATTCAATTCATTATTTGTAGCGTGCCTGCCATCCAATAATCGCAATAAGTTTTGTGCTTTGTTACTTTTAATCAGAAATAAATTATCAGCTTTCAAATTCTTTGAATTTTATCACAAAATACAAACCATAAACGTGTTTTTTCAGTCACAGAAAGACAGCAAAACACAAAATGTCACATAAAGTCACATTTACCTCAGGAAAGGCATTCATTGTGCATAAACTTGATAGTCAGCTATAAAAAATAACTCTAGAGAGAAGCATTTTATTACATTTATTATATTTTACTTAATCTTGATGAAATCTGTCATGGGAGTGTGCAGGGAGACTTCAGATACAAAATCGCGGACTTGTTAGGAAATGTTTACTCAATGAAATCATAGCGCGGGGATTTCACTTATATTATGTCTTGAGCAATTCAGTTCTATATTAGTAATTGTAGCCATTGCGGTGTGAACGTCGTCTCAGCTATATCTATAACTGAGGGAGAATGTGTCGGCGTGGACGCGCATTGCCTACGACAGGCGTAGTTGCGCCTGATCGTAGTTTCAGTTGGTGCAACACGTGTAAATATTTATCGTAAAGCAGGACGTTGCAAAGCCCAGCGTAGGGCTTACACCCAGTGTTTTTACGTCTAGCTGGTGCAACCGGCCCCTGATCTTGCTGGAAGACAGACAGTTTGTCATGTGTTTTAGAAATGTGGTGTGTTAGGGATACTTCGCTCAAAACTAAAAAATATTTTTTTGTCATGACTGTTTCCACATAATTTCTCGTTTAACATTACAGGGGTCCTATTATGCTTTTTCACTTTTTCAACTTTAGTAAGTCTGTAATGTTGCTTTTTGAGCATAAAAAAGATCTGCAAAGTTTCAAAGTTCACTTCAAAAGGAGATATTTTATTAAACAGAAATCACTTTTCAAAAACTACAACAAACGACTCGTTTGGACTACAACAAATATTTTCCGGGACTTGTGATATCACAAATATCAACGAATGGGACGAGACCTGGTTGAGCTGCACTAGAGAAGGCAACGAGTGTTATCACTATGTCGGAGACACGCTAGCTTTCCCAAGGCAGACGAATTTAGAGTGGTTACAATCATCCGAGTTTAAATCACACTCAAATTTATTTGATTTTGACACAATATTTACACTGAAGCTTGCAAGCAGCTATGGTAAGGGGCCTGACATTTCACGACCAGGCTCTGCGTGCTGCCAATCACAACACACACTGGCCCAGCTAACCAATCACAACACATTTCTTATTTCAGAAGGCTGGCCTTCATTTGATACAGGAACTATTCGAGCCGTTCATGCCAGACTGGGGAGAGAGGTGTTGTAATAATGTATAATATGTGGGGAAAAAATTTGTTTTTCGAACAACCTAGTATGAGAAGCCTGTTCTAGTACACCCCCAAAACAAAATCAAGACTTTGTAAAAGAGCATAATAGGACCCCTTTAACAAACCGGTGATTGTTAGTGTTATTTATATAATATTACGGTGTTTGTTACTATTTTGAATGAGCTTTTATTTTTATATTTTCTGTTTTCATTTTTTAATTTTAGGTAAGATGTTTATTGTGTTTTTTCTTTCTTTCTGTATATATTTAAGCTTTTTTTTTTCCAGTTTTCATTTTGGTACTTAAACTTTAACTTATTTCTTGAATTTTTTAATCTAATATTTATATTTTATTTCAGCTTTATTTCATTACAATACAACTATTTTATGTTTAGCTTTAGTTAACACCAACAACACTGTAACACACTCATGTGACTGAAACGTGGCTCATCCAGTAGCTCAACATGACAAGATGGTTAAATGCAAGACAATTTGATGTAAATTGTTGGATGCTTTTCAAACCACTCTGCCAAGTATGCCTTGGTGTGCTGTGTGTGTGTAAAGTCGTTGACTTGAGAGATGAAGTGTGTTTGTGGTTTTTGTAGTAGGAGTTTTCTACGCCCTGACCAGAGCCACTGCTTTCAGGAAGTCAGTAACAGCCCAATACTACAGCTGTGGAATGTAACCTCTCTTTTTCTCTTATTTTCTCATGCTGTTTTTCTCATCACAAGCTGTTTTTAATTTTGTTAATGCTGTTTTTCTTTAGTCTGGTCCTTTTTCCCTCTAAACCTCACAAATAGGTTCATGTTACCTATTTGTGACCTCTTACCCTTTCTTTTCTTCCTTTCTTGCTTTTTAGCAGGAAATGTGCAGTCATCAAGATTATCTGGTGTCATCAGGAGTAGTGGTGTCCTGAGCTCTTGACTAGTGCGCGGACCATAAAATTGTTTTGCAGTTGAGTTTGTAAAAAATACAGTACTGTTCAAAAGTTTGGGTTTGGTACGATTTTTAAAAAATGTTTTTTGGAAAAAGTATCATGTTCAAGCCTGCATTTATTTGAATCAAAAATACAGTAAAAGTAATATTGTGAAAAATTATTGCAATTTAAAATAACTTATGTTTTTATATTTTAATTTATTCCTGTGATGGCCAAGCTGAATTTTCAGCAACCATTACTCCAGTCTTTAGTGTCACACAATCCTTCAGAAATCATTCTAAAGATTTTTAATTGCTGCTCAGAAAACATTTCTTATCAATATGGAAAATGGTTGTGCTTCTCTTAATGTTTATGGAAACCATGATTTAAGGTAGTTTTGTGATTGAATCAAAGAACATCATTTATTTGAAATGCAAATCTTTTGTAACAATGTAACAAACGCCCCCATGTCCACGTCAGGATGTGGCAAGGTTTGCATAACGCCGCCCAAATGTTCACAAAGAAAGAAGGCTTACTTTTATTCTTGCTGTAGTATTTTTGTTGCTGCCGCCGCCATGTTGTGAAGACTTTGTGTGTTTCGTTGTGAAAGCGAAACACTTTGTTTGGCCTTCCAAAGAAGGACACGACTAGAAATCAGTGGTTAAGTTGATTTACAACACTGTTCCGGAACAGTTCAACCCATATATTCAGATGTTTGCAGCACATTTTATGGAGGACCGTTTTCTTTATCCTGGGAGAGTAGACTACAATGACTACACTGTTCTGACTCACAGACTGCATGTACGTTTTTTATATTTAAAGAATTTTCCACAGATGATTCAAACGTGATTTTTGGGGAGGCAGTGTATGGTAGCACTTGTTGTTTGTCATTTCTTTGATCATAAATGCAGATATGGTTTTATGTTTACGCTGTGCAATGCAACGCTTAAAAAGACAGTAGAAGTCATTATAATCCATAATTATGTCCCCACTGGATGCAACAAATAGCTTGTTTATAATGGGTTTTAATGTTTTTGGTCTCGTCGCTCTCCGGCCGGCAGGGCATCACAGTATGGTAGGGGCGAAACATTTCCGTCACACGCTTGAGGTATTCACCAATCACAACGCACTGGATAGCTGGACAATCACAGCACACCTCGCTTTTTCAGACTGATGAGCTTTGTAAAAATGGACACGTTTCAGAAAGGCGGGGCACAGAGGAGCAACAATAATGTACATTATGTGGAAAATGTGTTTTTGAACCTTAAATCGCATAACACATTTCATTACACCAAATGCACAAAATACTGTTCTGTTTAGCAACATCATATGACCCCTTTAGTATTTGTTTTGGGCTATTTTTTTCTTTTCTGTATGTGACAAACACCACAGTTAAAATGAATTGTATTAATGTTTGGTAGTCCTTCTATGATGAATTGGCGCATGGATAGGTGTCTTAAAGGGATAGTTATCCCCAAAATGAAAATTTTATGTTTATCTGCTTACCCCAAGGGCATCCAAGATCTAGGTGACTTTGTTTCTTCAGTAGAAAAACATTTGATGATTTTTAACTCCAAACCGTTTACAGTTCGGTCATCTATTTTATATATATATATATATCTATATATAGACTGTGTGTGTGTGTGGGTGTGTGTGTGTGTGTATATATTTATTTAGATGATATACGTAGCGTCCGTAGATGCCGTCATTAGTGAACTGTTTCTATTGGCCGGGGAATCTACTGTATATATTTATGTCTACTATGCCAGAGCACGTACACGCGTCGGATGTTGGACATTGCGGTGTATAAGAGGTAAAAAAATTATATAAATACTGTTCAGTTTCTTGCACAGACCGATCGTTTCGTGTCTTTACACATCAATGTATCGTCACAAGCCGCAGGGTGTAATTTGGTTTTGTTTGTGTATGTTTTTTTTTTACTCTCAAAGCCGTTATTTCCATCCACTTCCGTTACATGACTGACAGACTGCAACGGTTTGTGTTAAAAATCTTAGTTTGTGTTCTACTGAAGAAACAGTCACCTACATCTTGGATGCCCTGGGGGTAAGCAAGTAACAATATTCATTTTTGGGTGAACTATTCCATTAAGTTGCATAAGTTGTGATGAGTGTTGCTCCCTTTATTTTCTCTCTTCAGTTTTTTACTTTTATTTGTTGTTACTTTTGGACCCTGGTTTGGTGTGAACTCGGGGAGGAACAGTGGTTACAGGTCATGCTTTTGTTTTGGGGTTGGTCAGTGATGTACACACTGATTGCTCTGTCTGCCGCTGAATAGAGAACTTCAGGAGCATGCTGTTATTGAGCTCAGTGTGTGTGTAGACCATGTGATCAAATGTGATGGTGTAGCAGTATTGAACTCGCTCAGAGAAGCCTCCTTTTGTGTGCATTGTTGTTGAGAAAGTTTAAGACCGGTGTGCGACTGAAATAACAAAGGCAATGCTGTCAGATTGCAGTTGCGATAATATCTCTACAGAGGGCAGCCTGCTGTAAAACATTCTCGCTAGCAAAGTCCGAGAGCTGTAGAAATGCATGGGGTCAGTGTGGCGTGTTTATTCTGTTTAGATGTGACGTAGTTGCAAATCAGTGTCTGTCTCTGTGGGTTAGTGGCTGAACCTCTTCTATGGTTCTCTCAGTCTCTAAATGCAGATGTTTGGCAAGTGTCCATACTTTGTTTTTGGAGAGACATTCTTTGGGTTTATGGCCGTCGTTATAAAGCAGTTGGAGCAACTCTACTGTACAACGGCTGGTGATTCATCTATAAACGCTTTCATATATATATATATTCAGAAGAAGTGTTGTGGTAGTTGCTAAGGTGTTATGAGTGGTTGCTATAGTCAGAAAGTCTTTATTATTCTTATCCTTAGATATCGTTTGCGTCCCTCCTCCACTGCAAGTGTCATTTTAGCATGTTCGGGGATAAAATCTTGATTGCTTAGAAAACTAATAGCATACCTCTTCTCAACAAAGCGCATTATTTGAGGTGTCATTCATGTCCGTGGCACAAACTTTGTGTGATTTGAAGTTTAATACTTAGGTTTAGGGGGTTTCTTTAGATGTCTAACCTTAAGTATGAGTAATAGTTAATGCAGAAATTGTCATAGTAAGCGTAATTAATTCATAGAGTAGCTTGCCTTTATTTTACAAGTGTTTCCTTTTAAAGCTTCCTTTTCATGGAAATACAAGAGTTTTTCTGGTTTAGTAATTTTGCCAAAGGACTAGTTTTGCTTTAAGATGCTTTAATGCCTGTGATGATTCCAGATCAGCAGAGCAACTCTAATGCGCTGTGGAACGAAAGATTTTATTAATCACGTATTAGGAAGCTGGCGTAGTTTGGACTGATTTTCACAGAGCTCAGGCTTTACAGAGTTCAGAGTGTGACTAATGTAGAAGAAGTGTCATTGTCCTTTTACATATATTAAAGCACCTCATGCATATTCATGAGGAGAAGGGTCAAACACAGTGTAATCCTTGAGGTCAAAGAGCAGACACTTGCATCTCAATGACGTGTGATGTTTCTCACGCGTTTGAGATATTAACAATACCGTTTCATAGAGTTACAAATTAATCCAATTCTGTCTTAGGCATTTAATGATCACATCAGATGGTGATTATATGACTCACAAAGTACGTTACAAATGCAGTCAGATGATCCATAGTTGTTGTCTTTTATTAATCCATGTTGTTTTCTTTTTTTTCTTTTTTTCATTGAGGCACATGTGCTGCTGCTTAACTTAAACACCTGTCTCTCTCTTTCTCAGAGAGCACCTTTCTTGCTCTTTCACGTTCTTCCTGCATGGAGACAGTAATGTGTGCACCAGTGTGGAGATCAACCAGCACCAGCCCATGTACCACCTGAGTGAGGAGCACCTGACACTGGCCCAGCAGGCCTCCAGCCCATTCCAAGGTGATAGAATACTCTTTTCTTGATATGCTTTGTAATATTTTTTCCTGTCTGTCCCCTTTTGTTTCTCCTCTCCCTTTTTCTCTTTCCGTCATTTCCTTTCAGATCAAAAAGATGGTTTATAATCAGTAAAGCCCAGTGGCATTCTGTTTGCCCCTCTGTATCTTGAAAAAATTAATTAATAAATAAAATACAGAAATAGTGTTAGAGACCTTTTCCTGTTTTAGGTGCTTGGGGAAGAGGAAAGTGTTCTTCATTACCGGTAACATGAGCAGTGCTTAAGGTACTAATGGTGATTTCAAAGATATCTGCACATCCTTAAATCCTGAAAATGTTTAAACTATGGCACAGAGGATATGTAAAAAATATTTAATCCCACCCCCCCCCCCCCCCCGATAGTGTTTATAATCATTGTTAAAGACTTGATATTTGATGTATAAAGTGCCATAACTCCCAGCCCTGGCCTAAACTGAAAAAAAAACTATGACTTTTAAGTAACAAACTTTTAAGTAAAATAGCGTTAAGTGGGATTTCCAAAGGGCTGTTAGTGATGGTCACGTTAATGAAGGCATTTTGCCATTTATGATCATGTGTCCCTGGGTGGGAAATCCTTGCACTTTAGGAGATTTAGGCCTGTTTAAACTCACCATAAAATCAAAATGGGCAATTCTTCTTTTTTCAGTCACAAAATCTTGTCAAAAACAATAACTTCCATTCCCCTCCCAACACCATCTCTTCTCTGATGACTTGTGTTGACTGGTGTGAGGGCTGGGCAGTAAAGCCTCCCCTCCAGCAATCTGTCACTCACATGAGATCACAGCAATAGCAAATGACAAAGATCCATCAATTCCTATGGGCAAATCAATCCCATCCTCCTCTTTTTTTTTTTTTTTTTTTTTTTTTTTGTCTCTGGTTTGAGAGAAGCATTTCACTTGTATTTACCTCACTGTAGGGAGGAAAATTCGATCGCAATTTCCATTTCATGCTGACTTTTAAGACCTTACGTGGGATTTCATAGCCCTCAGTTGCTCTTATGTACCCAAGGACTATCAGTGGGAAATATTCCTTATAGCTTTTGTTTTGTGATGCTCACTTTTGATCGAAATTCATTCAGTATCATTCATTTTAGCTTGGCTGGAATGCTGTATTGACTGATCTACATCCACAGCCGTGCATTAGATCACATCTGCCATTGTTTGCTTAATTGAGGTTGTTTGCGGTTCCTGCGAATTAACGTTTTAAAACATAATTCATCCTTTTGATGGGGAAATAACCTTTGCAGTGAATCAGGAATGTGTGATGTGTCATTTGGAACCAGCTGACCTTTTTCTCGCTCGCCCGCTCTCTCTCGATCTCCTTTGGTCTGCTGCTCACCGTTTCTGACAGTCTCGGATTAGTGAGCGTGCGAGTGTTGCGACTGTGACCTCATAAAGAGCAGTGAGAGGGGTGTAATGAACTCATAGCTCACTTAACCGAGCAGAAGAGAGAGTGAGAGAGAGAGAGACTGGTAGTGCACAGATTGCTTGACAAAATTAATGTGAGGTGAACATTGTGTTATTGGAATACATTTGTTTGCCTGTTTGTCTGAAAATTGCTTTATATCTGTGTGATGCCCCCACTCAAAAGCGGATCAGAGCAGCAGACCCCTTTCTAATGATGGTTGATAGTTGAGAGTTGATACCTCTCTAGTGGATTCAATGCTTCAAGCTCCCCCGCCATGCAAATTCTTATCTTCTGTCTTACCACCTACCTGAAGAGCTCAACGCTGGGCTTTCTTCCTGTAAATATTTTGCGTATATCTCAGCGGAGTCTTTTTTGATGCATTGGGATGAGCTGGCCATCAGGAGGCCAAACCAATTGGCTCGATCTAGGATCTGTCAAATATTAAAAGAGCAATTTTTGCCTGCAGAGGTGGTCTGTGAATGAGCCGTGTATGTTTTTTGTTACATCTGGTCAGCTTTTTTTTTTAATGCATTTTGGAGGCTTCTGTTTTAAAGCCATGATAACAATCTCTATTAGAGTGTTTAGATTTAAGCTGCCATAACCCATTAAAGATTAATTGTACCTCCTTTCCATTTGTATAGCATCCCCCTACCCCCATTCCCTCTTCCCATACCTCTTCCGGATGGATGGAGGTGTCCTCTGTCATTGTGGCTTTTATGGATTTGTGTGATGAAGGCCATGGAATGAGCCGGCTAATGGAAGGACACAGGATGGATTCATCCACTCCCCCCCCCTTTTCTCCCTGGAAGCTCCTTCCTCCTCCTATCCTCTAATATGTGGATCAATATATCAAGGCAGTTAAAGAAACATACATGTACAGAATGAGATTTCCTTGGGAAAACTTGTGACTACCTTCCTCAGTGTTTAGTTATTTTTTTAGGCACGAAAGCAGCATGTAACAGAGCTGCGCTTGAGAAACTGAGGTGTTTTGGAAAGGTACCAGTGAAAACTGATGCTGCTACTTCCACATTTGTACTTCACCTTGTCTTGCGCGCTTTCCTTTTCTTTTTTCACCCTGTTTCTGTCTCTCTCCCTCTGAGTGACCTGTTTATTTAAGTTGGTTTATGGGCTCAGAATGAGTGCTGCCTGGCAGTAACTGGAGGCTGTGTTGATATGAAAGGCTTTCGGAAAGTGTCTGAGAGAAAGGAGGAAGGAAAGAGACCCGGCTGCAGTGGAGGAGTCATTTAAGACCACAGTTAATGAGGAACAGAAGTGGAGGGAGCGGTTGAGAGAGAGCCAGGCGGGAGTGTTTGTACAGTGTTCCCCCGCTTCATAGACTCATTTGCTTTGGCCCTGTTCTGATTACACGCTCCTTAGTCTTCATGTGTTTTTCTGCTAAATTTGCTAGCTTTCCACATTTTTAAGAACCAGTTTGGGGCAACTTTTCAAGAACAACGCCAGATAAATGCCACTTGATTGTATTTTGTAGCAGAGGTTCTTTTGGCGCTATCATGTTAACACAAGTACTTGTATGCATAAACAAAAACTAGTTAGGATACTAGGATCAGTGAATTACTCAAGGGAAAAATGGTTATCCAGCGATGCATGTTACATAGTTTTGGTACATTTTGTGTACCAGCTAGTGCTGTCACAATCATGAGTTTATTAAATATCATATAACTAATTTCAGTTAATTTAATAGCCTTTTTGCTCATGTATTTCACAGTGTAAGGATAATCCACAAATCTTTTAGATTTTTTTGTATTTTGTACAGAAATATTGTGAAAATTAGAATGACATAATATTTTAAATATTGAAATGGTTATATATTATTGTCAATGTAAATATATAAATATTTTTTATATAAAAAAAAAATTTAAATCTTTTAATTTTATATTTATAAATTGTATAATTTCTTTTGGTAATGTATTCTTTTTTTTGTGTGTTTTTACTGTTTTTGTGTGTGACCATTACAACACTATTGTTTTGTGTGGCATAGTCTGTTTTAAGTGTATATTGTAATATAATATACTAATAATAATAATAACAACAATATTGTAGTGTAGTAGTAATAATAATAAATAATTTTCTAAAATATTGATATTTGTATAAAATTCCCTTATTTGAATGGCAATCTGTGATTGAGATTAAAAGAGCACAATGATTATGATTATCTCAAATAAACTCAATTAGATAAAATAATCGTGACAGGCCTGTGTCCCAGATTCTTGACCTTTATGCCACTGGTGCCTTAATATCTCTTGTGTTCTGTACTGTATGTAGTGTGTATGACTGAATCACTTCTCTCATTCTCACTTGTAGTGATTCTGAGTCCATTTGGACTGAACGGGACATTGACCGGTCAGTCCTTCAAACTGTCCGACCCTCCGACACAGAAGCTCATTGAAGAATGGAACCAGTTCTATACCATCAGCCCGACCTCCAAGGAGAGCACAGAGGACAAAATGGAGGACATCGACTGGGAGGACGATTCCCTGGCAGCAGTGGAAGTGCTTGTTGGTAAGTTGGACCAAAATATATTTTACTTAAAAGGCTGGTAAATAAACCAGTTGCGTTGTGGGAACAATACAGGTTTGCTGAAAATACTGGAGAAATGTAATATAGTGTGCAATGTGTTATTCATCTGTAGTACCTTTTTCTTTCTTTTTCCCTCTAAAAGTGTGCATTCATAAGGTGTTAATTTGTGGCCGTTTCTCCAGGTGGTGTGCGCATGGTGTATCCTGCATGCCTGGTGTTAGTCCCGCAGTCAGACATCCCCACTGTAACACCTACGGGGTCCTCGCACTGCACCGCTGTCTATTCAAATGGCCATCAAGTGCCTGCTTCAAACCGTGACCCTGCCATCTCTTCAGTGACCCTGACTCCTCCCACCTCACCTGAGGAGGCTCAGACAGGTAAACATGCCTCAACCTTGACACAAACCCATGCCCATCTCATTTCATGGCCAGCATCTGTTACACTCTCAAACCTTTTGTCTTTTTTTCTTTCTAGTTCACTCTCACTCGGCACAGAAGTGCATGCGGTTGCCGGTGGTGATGGATGGATTCAGTGTTGACAGCACCAGTCATCACGGTGGCAAGATTCCACGCAGGATGGCAAGTCAGGTGGTTGAGAGTGTTTGGCAGGAGTGCAACATCAACCGAGCTCAGAACAAGTAAGTGTGCTCAGACATCCTCAGATGAGCTCAGAGTAAATCTGAGATCAGATCATCCCATTTCACAGTCATGATAGATCTACAATGCACTGTTACTGGTACAATGCATATCTGAGCCACAGATTGTTTTATTACTGATTATTAAAGGGGAAAAAACAATTAGGAGTGATCAAGATTAGTTGTCACACAGGGAACTTTTCACAAGGGCTTTGTCTGCAAGGTTTAGAGTCAGAATTTGCACAAATATGTAATTGTTTAATGCTTTTAAACGTTAGTTCAGTCCATCTTGGGAACAGTTTTTGGACACTGTCCAAACTAAAATTTCATTAATATCAAGTCGTGTTGTCACATTTTAGATTTTAACGATGTATACCATTTATTAGTTAAAAAAGTTACTTTTTGCCATTTCATAATTGTCTAAACTAAAAAGTTAAGCTGATAATCCTATAATTGATTGTACTACCTATAATGGCATATCCGCCTTTACTCAAAAAGGTCAATGTGTGTTCAATAAAATAGTTTTTCCTGGGCAATAACAGTAAAAAATATTCATAAACTTTTGTGTAACTAACTTAGCAGTATGTATACAGAATTTGACTTTCAAAAATAAACCGACGCTGGGAGATATTTACTGGAGTAAAACATACAACTAGCCTCAACAAAGTACCATAGATTTTGTGATTTAGAAACCATTCAGACGATTCAGAGAGTTTGAGTCCAATCTTGTTTCATTGTGTGTTTGCAGACGGAAATTCTCTGCCACAGCCTCCAATGGGACCAGCGAGGAGGAGACGCCGATGAAAGTGGGCACCTGGGACTTTGTTGACTCCACACAGAGATCAAGCTGCAACTGTTCGAGGTACAGACATGAACATTCACTCAGTCCTGTATTCTCACAGGCTGTCGTTGTTTAACCATTCCACACTGCTGCTGCCACTAATCACTTTTCAGCTCTTGTGGTGTCATCTGTCACTCTGTAAAATGACAGGCAATACATTTGTCAAGGAGTATTAAATAAGCTCTTTGTGAAAACCGGAGAAACTGGTTTCTGAGTGATGGTGTTAAGCTGTCATAAGCTCTGCTCTGCTCTGATTCTTTTATTTGCCTCTCTGATAGAGAGAATAAATTAGCTTGCTTATATATTCATAGTCTGCATGTGTTGCAAGTTTAGAGTTATATCAAAAACAGCTGAGGGAAAAAGAAACCAGTCAGAAGCAATAGGACAAATTAAAACAAAACAAAGAAAAAAAATGAAGTAAAAGGTTTTTTTTTTTTTTAATAAAAGTGTTAGTAATATATTAATATAATATATATATATTTCATTGATGTGTGGTCTACTATAGATATACATTTAGGGAAATGGGCATTTTTCAAAAAATTGAATTAGGAATATTAGGGATCATAAAAAAAACTAAATTCAAAAGATTTGTTAATTAAATGATGTTGAGAGGACTTTTATTTTTTTAAAATTTTATCTCCATTCATGAAAACGCTTATGGATTAGGCATTATATACCACAAGGTTCTACAAGGAACAGTAATTTTATCTCAAGGTGTTCGTTAGTTGAAAAAGTGAGCTTGAGAGGTGAAGAGGTGAGGAGAAGAATGGCAAATAATTGCCAAATGATGATGATCAAAGCCTGTCGCATTAAACAAAAAAGACTTGAGACTGTAAAGGTGCTTCAGCGAAATATTTAGTTATACTTATGCAATGTACTTATTTCAGTTTTTTTTTTATTTTTTATAAATTTCCGAAGTTGTGCCCATTCTGTTTTTGCTTTGTCAGTATGGTGTATGGAGTGTAGATTGATGTGGAAAAAACGTAATTTAAAGCAGTTTAACATAAGGCACCAAGTCAACATAACAAAATGTGAAAAAATATACTTTTGCAAGGCACACACACATATAGATTATAGATATATATATATTCTAGTATACATATTGTGTGTAAGATAAAAAGCATGTCAAGCTCAAGCAGAGGCAAATGAAAAAATAAAGCAGACCGTACCATTTACAGTATAGAACAGAGTCTGCCTGTTTATCATGTTATATTGTTTCACATGTTAATGTTTAGAAAAACATTAATATCCACATGCTTGGAAGAAAGTTGGCTCCTCAGTCTGATTAAAAATAAGAACGTGCGTCGACACAGACGTTCCAGAGACACAAAGATAACTAAGTAGGTGTGCTAAGCAGAGTTCCTTACAGTGCTTTGTGTTCTGTGTTCTTAAACCACTCTCCCTAGTGGAAACTTAAAGGAAGCATATGTCTCAAGATAATTTCGCTGTCAGATAAGCTCTCTTCTCGGCTCACTCGGGCTACAGCTGCGCTTACCTGCAGTCATCGGACAGCTGTTTTCCTCAGTCGACTGCTGTTTGGATTTCATGTGATTTCTCATTGTGGTGCTGATATTTTCAGTTTCACTGATTCATTTGATCAAATGTAATTCCATTTTGTAAGATCATTTAGTAAGATCATTTTGATCAAAGTAATTCCAAACTTCGTGAGGCAGACGACGACATTCTGTGATCAAATACAATCAACTTAACACACTCCCACTCAGTGCATTTAGTTAATACTGACTTTTAGTTTGCGTGCTTAGGATTTATCATGGATTCCCTGCATTTAACGCCAGCAAAGCAACACGTAGTAAAATTCAAATAGTGTTTTTATTTTTCGAAAAATAATTACAGATAGAATATTCAACTGTTTGTGCATATATGTATATATATATAAAAGGCTGTCATGTCTTATAAGAGTCTGCAGATATTGCTATGGCGTTAAATGATGCAATTTATCTGTGACAGACTGTTCAGACTCGCTGGTTACATGCTACTAATAAATTGTGTGTGGTAGAAAATGATAACTTGTGTTTATAGATTATAGACTAGCTTATGAGTCTCACTGACTAACTCAGTGGTAAAACTTTTGTTATTGTAATATATGCGCCCTAATATTGTTGCGGCTTGTAGTGACGGGACTTGAAAGGAGATGGACCTTTAGTATCAACATAGTCCAGATCTATCGGTGCCTACTTAAGGTAGATAATTGTTTTATAAACCTGAAGTACTAAAAAAGAATGGGCCCAAACACTGTGGAGCGTTGTAAGTAACGTTAAGACAGACCTAATCTCACGTAGAGCTGTGCGGGGTTGCTGTTAGTCGTCGTCTTTCTGTTCATTGAGTAGCTGTTCAGTTTAGGCCAAGAGAATGCCAGGTGCCATGGGACTGTTGTCATTTGCCAAATATGTTTTTTGGAAGAGACCCAGCATTAGAGGTGTGATGAAACTCTTGAGTCCCCCGTGAAGTGAAAATGACCATGCGTCGACCAAGATCCTTTCTGCTTGTGTGTACGTGTGCGAGTGTGAGTGGCTGTGTTGTTGTTGTGTTGCATACATATGAAATTGTGTTGAGTGTGTGAATAAGAGAGGGTATAATTTTACCCTTGACTCTTCCCTGTGTTCTGGACATCTGGACATAACTCTTTTTAGCTTCTAAGTTTGTGCAGTTTAAGTTTGTGCAGGTATATGTGTGTGTGTGTGTATGTATATGTATGTATGTATGTTTGTTTGTATGTGTGTTTATATATATTACTGACTCCAAACTGTCACATAGGTCTACATACTCACACCATCTCAGTTCCAACCTCAAAGTAGCCTGTGGTTTCTTTGTTTACGTACAGGCTAAATTAAGTTCCTTGCCCCCCCCCCCTCAAAAAACTTCTCACACTACATGTGAACTACACGCTTTAGCCTCTCTTTTAAATACTAACATGCATACATGTAAAACACTGTAAAATGTCTGAAGCAAACTGAAGTTTACTGTCTTTGTGATGTGAGTGGTTGTTTTGAAAGCCTTGCATTTTTAAGGAAGGAATGAAAGGCATGTATTTAAAGCCTTCGTTTGTAGCTACAGGCTTGTGTGTTGAGATACTGTGGAGCTTGAGATGGTGACTGCCTCAAGAACAACATTATAAACGAGACACTGTACAAGGAAAGCCACAAAGAAACTCTGGCAGCTGCTGTGCTTTACATATCTCTGAAAAAGTGTGGACACAAGTTATCAGGTCAGACAGACTCTGATAGGAGTGGAGTGCTTGTTGTTAAACGGGTGGTTTCTTAAACCTGTCCTTGGACTCGACAAGCAGAGAATCTTTATTCAGACAGTGTTTCTTCAAGGATCCGATAATAGTAATAAAATTCTAAATAATGAGCTAATTAACAAACTGTTACATTTCTCTGTTACAAGTCTCAAAGGCTTATTAAACCTGAAAAGAAATGTTATGAACTCTCACAGTGAAAAGAAGTGAATAAAAAATATGATTTCTGGTAATAGTTTTTTTTTATTAATGATGTCATCAGTTCATAATTCATGTATCTGTTATATTAAAATATTTCTTTATCTTTTCAGGCACAAAACGCTGAAGCAAAGAGCAGGCAGCACGCCTGGTCAGCCACCCACCACTGGTCAGACGCAGCAGCCAACCATCAAGCACAAAGCCGGGGAGAAGCCCGAAAAGGGCGACAAGCAGCAGAAACGCCCGCAGACGCCCTTCCACCATCGCAACTCAGTCTGTGAAGATGTCTCCATGGAAACCGATGCTTCTGCGGGCCAGCGCTTGGCTCTTAGAGGTCAAGAGGGTGGCCGGTTTCCTGGACTTCGCCCATCTGATGTGAGCATTGGCTCAAAACCTCCACAACTACACAGCGGGGGCGGAGCTACCATGGGCAGCAGTGGCTCGACAGAGATGGTCGGCTCTCCTCAGCCACCACCGCTGAGCCCTCACCCCTGTGAACGTGGCGAGGAAGCCTCAGACGCCATTAAGAACCCCTCCACACCACACAGCCAACATTTTTACCCTCCTTCCGCAGAGCCATGCCTCCTACCCCAAAAGGGCCCAGATGATGCCCGTTTGGAGCCCCACACACAACCTTTTCCCCCTGCATACCCTGAGCCCCTGGAGCCCACACCGTACATCAGTGCAGCAGTAAACCTGGATGACGACGGGAGTCACGCGCCGTGGAGGTTCTTTAACCTGCCCCGTAGGAAAGATGCAGAGTTTCCCACGCCGTCATTACCAGGAGACAAACTCAGAGAAGAGGCGTCACTCGGAGCTGAAGGGATTATGTCTGTTACTGAGTGAGTATCACACATTGTTTCATGCACCACACACAGTTTCATGCACTTACTTGAAGGTAAATAATGTCATTTCTGAGCCACCAAGCAAAAATTGAGAAGGCACTTCCCTCTATCTTCCATTGATTGGACGAACAGACAACTATATGTAAATGATCTCTGTTATGATTAGACATTGTTCAACAGGGTGGGCCAGTTTACTGAATACCGAATAGATGTTGATATTGAGTCGTCATACCCATTGATCTGATAACCTGATTTCTGAACAGTCCATTTTTGCAGCTTATATTAAATGAGCTTTTTGATTGGGGAAGAGACCTTTTGCGATCTTTGGCTGCAATGTTTTCAAAAGAGCAAGGGAAAAAATCCTGTTTTCCTTCATATGTCCCCTTTAAGACACATTTTGTTTATATTCTCTTTTAAAACCTCCCTGAAGTCTCAAACAATGCAGTGAACTGAAAGTACATATCTTTTGAATATAGAGCTCTCTGTAACCTGTAAACAGCCAGGGGGATTGCATTGTGCATTTTGTGTTGTGTTATAATGACTTAAGTAACTTTTTCTAAAGTGAGAGCGGGACCACCCTGTGGACCCCGTTAATCCCCTTCGCTCATTGCTTTTTATTTCCAGCAGCCAGAGTTTGAGCCCCCAATACTGAACCCCAAATGTCCTTGTCTGTTTGTGAACTGTGTGTTTGAAATAGCTATGATGTAGCCTCATGCACTGCTCACTCAAACACACACATAAACACACTTTGTTTTGTGTAGATGTTCTTTACACACACACACACACACACACACACACACACACACACACACACACACACACACACACCATTTAATTTCCATGAGCGACCTTTTGATCTATGTTCACTGTGCAGGGCCAGCACTGTTGTGAACTAGGAGATTATGGGTCAATTTCACACATGCATATAAACACTCAGGGGTTTAAGTGGGGATTTAGAGTAGAAATGAGCATCGTATACGATTAAACAACAGCTTGTGACTTAAGGACACATACAAAAACAAGCCTAACATTGAGAGACATGGGAGAAGGACACCTGGTGACGGATTTTGTTTTTGGGAAAAAAAAAAAAAAAAAAAGTTTGTATCAAGGCTGCTTATTTGATCAAAAGTGCGTTTAAAAACAGGAATGTGAAATTTATGATTTAAAATTTTCTAACTTTTAGAATTTAAAAAAGTAATTTATTTCTGTGATGGCAATGCTGAATTTTCAGCAGTCACTGCTTCAGGCTTCAATGTCACATGATCCTTCAAAAATCATTATAATAGCTGATTTGGTGCCCAAGAAAAAAAATAGTTATTATCAATGTTGAGAACAGTTGTGCTACTTAATATTTTTTGTGAAAACCTTTTTTAGTATTCTAGTTTCAAAAGAACAGCATTTATTTGAAAAATAAATCATTTGTAACATTTATCAAATCTCTTAATGGCCACTTTTGATCAATGTAATCTATCATATATACTTTATTCAGAAGTAGAAATACAGTTGGGCAAATAAGTATTTGATACACTGCCGCTTTTTCAAGTTTTCCCACTTACAAAGAAAGGAGAGATCTGTAATTTTCATCGTAGATACACCTCAACTGTGAGAGACAGAATAAAAAAAAAAAAAAAATCCAGAAAATAACATAGTATGATTTTTTAATAATTAATTTCCATTTCATTGCATGAAATAAGTATTTGATACAACAGAAAAATAGAACTTAATATTTGGTAAAGAAACCTTTGTTTACAATTACAGAGTTCAGACGCTTCCTGTAGTTCTTGACCAGGTTTTCACACACTGCAGCAGGGATTTTGGCCCACTCCGCCATACAGGTGTTCTCCAGATCTTTCAGGTTCTGGGGCTGTCGCTGGGCAACATGGAGATTCAGCTCCCTCCATAGATTTTCTATAGGATTGAGGTCTGGAAACTGGCTAGGCCACTCATGACCTTAATGAGCTTCTTCTTGAGCCACTCCTTTGTTGCCCTGGTGGTATGTTTCGGGTCATTGTCATGCTGAAAGACCCATCCACGTTTCATCTTCAATGCCCTTGCTGATGGAAGGAGGAGTTGTTGTAAAAAAATCTCGCGATCATGGCCTATCATTCCTCCCGCAATACGGATCAGTCGTCCTGGTCCCTTGCAGAAAAACAGCCCCAAAGCATGGTGTTTCCACCCCCATGCTTCACGGTTTGGATGGTGTTCTTGGGATTATACTCATTCTTCTTATTCCTCCAAACACGTCGAGTGGAGTTCATACCAAAAACTTCTATTTTGGTCTCCTCTGACCACATGACATTCTCCCATGCCTCCTCTGGATCATCCAGATGGTCTTTGGCAAACTTCAGACGGGCATGGACATGTGCTGGCTTGAGCAGGGGAACCTTGCCCACGCTGCAGGATTTTAATCCATGAAGGTGTAGTGTGTTACTAATGGTAACCGTTGTTTGTTGAGAATGTGGTCCCAGCTCTCTTCAGGTCATTGACCAGGTCCTCCCGTGTAGTTTTAGGCTGATCCCTCACCTTTCTCAGGATTATTGATACTCCACGAGGTGAGATCTTGCATGGAGCCCCAGTCCGAGGGAGCTTGACAGTCATCTTGAATTTCTTCCATTTTCTTATAATTGCGCCAACAATTGTTGCCTTCTCGCCAAGCTGTTTGCCTATTTTCCTGTATCCCATCCCAGCCTTGTGCAGGTCTACGATTTTGTCCCTGGTGTCCTTAGACAGTTCTTTGGTCTTGCCCATAGTGGAGAGGGTGGAGTCTGATTGATTGAGTGTGTGGAAAGGTGTCTTTTATACAGGTAACGAGTTCAAACAGGTAAAATTAATACAGGCAATGAGTGGAGGATAGGAGGGCTTCTCAAAGACAAACTAACAGGTCTGTGAGAACTAGAATTCTTGCTGTTTGGTAGGTGATCAAATACTTATTTCAAGCAATAAAATGGAAATTAATTATTAAAAAAAAATCATACAATGTGATTTTCTGTATTTTTTTCCCTCATTTTGTCTCTCACAGTTGAGGTATACCTATGATGAAAATTACAGATCTCTCCATTCTTTGTAAGTGGGAAAACTTGAAAATCGGCAGTGTATCAAATACTTATTTGCCACCACGTATATATATATATATATATATATTATATATATATAAATATATATATATATATATAGAGACTTGCTGAATAAAAGTATTAATTTCTTTAAAAAAAAAAATCTTTACTGAGCCCGACGTTGAAGGTGTGTTGCTAATAATAAGAATGCAAACCATAAAGGGTGTTTTAAAACCTTTGTTTGAGAATGTGTTGAATCAAAAATGTTTTAAATGTGACGTTCATGAGTTGGGATTGACGTCAAAAGTCACATGAGTATACTGGGTCGATATGTGTGAAATGGACCTTCACTACCTACTGTAATTGCATGGTTAATTTTTCTATGAAACCGTTTATATTAATAATAAACAAAGGGTGAAATAAGGTTGTGTTCATATGCATACATGCTCAGCACTGACACTCTTGCAACATTCACCAACCCTTCAGACTTCCAGGAAAAGCACCAAGGGAAGTTGCCTCCCATGCGGCTACCTTGATTTAAAAGCAGTCATTTGACACCAGTGCCAGTGCTGTTTGATGACAGTCTCCAACTAAGTCGTGACATGTTTACTTGTATGAAGAATATCTGCCAAAGTGTACATCATATCTGCTTTCTCCAGAAACTTAAATCAACAAACGGTTATCCACACAGCTTCCAAAGGACGTGAAGTCGTTGTTTTACTGTAGCTTGATCTGTACAATTCTTGTGCCTATACTGTTAGAGAAATGCACATTCATCGCTTTTGCCATGTTACTTTATTTCAAAAAAATGAAAACATTTGGTTTTTCATATAGTCCATAATGTCTCATCTATTAACATGAAATTGGGTTTGTTGAATCTGTGAGAGTGTTTGGACACGTTTGTGTGAATAATGTTCGTGTAGTATGAACTTTTCCTCTAAACTGTTGCGGATGAGAGCTATTGAAAGCAATGACTTTAGGCCCTCATAAATTCACGAAGCAGCAGTGTTATGACAAAATGAAGTGTACACATCTCTGAGCCGTGCCGTTGTCTTATCTCTGAGCCGTGCCGTTGTCTTCCTGGAAGAATGCTTGTTGATAGTATTAAGTTAAAAAATGTGCCCCTAATCCCTCACTAGAAACAAAAAATGTCTGGTTTGAAAACGTTTTAGCATGAGTTCTTCACAAATATTTGATGTTTTATATAATGCAGTTTCCTTCAACAATTTTAGACGTACATGAACATTCCAACATTCCAGTACTTTGCATCTATATTGTTTTCACTAGAAGATTGTTGTTTGCCCGGAGTTGCCCAAGATCAGGAAAGAGAGGTTTAGAGAGCTGTCTCCGTTGGCCACAGTGAGATGTAATGGTATGCAGTGCAATCCCAGTATGCAGTTGGCTATTGTCCTCTTGTGTCTATTCTGCTGTTATGGCCCAGTGTAATCCCTGTGCTCTCTGGGGCCTCAAAATGGGTTTAATCTCTGGCCAGCGCCACTGTGCGCTGTCACCCCCCATCAGAGCTAGAGTGG